>JALIRH010000008.1:20517011-20899511 GCA_023055505.1 Callipepla californica brunnescens
TTCCACACTGAGACATCTTGTGGCACATCAGACATACTGCACTTAATAAGAATTAAACTACCCAGCTGTGAATTCAAATGGTGGCTCACGCAGAGCCGAAAGTCTGCACGACCCCTTCTCAACCAAAAGCTTGTTAATGACAACAGCGGCTAAACATCGTCAGATATGAAGCATTTACAGCACTTCAGGAAATAGCCACGGTTCGTTCCACCCCAAGATGAATGTTTCAAAGTTACAGCACTTTGAGGAACAGAAACTCCCTGGTGAGGGATGTCCGAATTACTGCTTTCTCAAAGAAGTGTCTGAACAGAGCGAGGCATTGCTTTTAATATTTCACCCGGACAAAAAAAAAAACCTGTTGTTTTTAAATTGTACATACTCCAAATCAACTCGAAACTCCGTGGACTGAAATGTTGGAGGTTTTTCTGTCAGAAGATATTTCTAAAATAACTTACTTAGAGGAAATTAGTTAGAGTTCTCTCCTTCTCAGTTCTCAACATTCTGCTCCTTTGTACTCCACTGGGTCATCTCATCCCCTCGCAGCCCTTCCAACCCCTGAGGCCAAGAGTACCCGCAGCGAGGAAGCGGCCAGGAGAGCTCCCTCTGATCCACGGCAGACCCTCTGTAAGTGGTTCTCCACATCAGTAACACACAACCCATTTCTGTACATTATGTCCTTTGCTCTGGGGGCTTACCAACCTCACTGACCCCGTGGGCACAAAGATACTGCGTATTTCCTTGTAATCAAAAACCCATTCGAGATGTCAGCAATGGAATTCAGGTGTACAGCAAATTGTATTATGTCTTTCGTATTTGTTTCACGGGGTTCTGATTTATTTACAGTATGTAAATGCTGAGAGGATTAAAAACTGTTTCTATCTCGTGGGAATCCCTCCTGCAGTCTGGTGTGTAGAAGGAGCTGTGACTGTCACGGGTAGCTTAAGATGAATAACGCACTGAGTTTGACAAAACAAGCCTGACATCTACTTGAAACATCTCTTTAAAGTTACAGAGAACTGAATGTAGCTTCTGAAGAAACTTGATTCAACACCTGACTGCTAACTGCCTCAAAATCTTCTGTGCAACAGTCGGGAGTGCAAGCCAGCTTCACGTCAGTGTTCTGCTTCCTACTCTGTGGGCAAGTGCTACTCACAGTCTACCAAAACACTGCAAGAAATACTCGGTTGGCCATCACTGCATCCAGGACTGCCGTTCTGCCAGCCTGGGAACGCCGCAGCACTGCTCCTTCCACTCTTCTGTGCCAGCAGCATCATTCTCCTGCGGGAACACCACAGAATTCTGCCCTATCTGCCTCACAGACTGAACATCACCACTGAGAAGGGGCAATAGTCACTCCATAGCTTATTAGGCTGTAATTATGTGCTCCGAAACCGGGATTGCCATTAACCTTAAAATGAGTTTCCACATGAGGCAGATAGAGATTCGTAAGAGCCCTGCTCTAGAGTTCATAACTAAAAGGAGATTTTAACATAAAAAGAAGTAATGAACACTAAAAGAAAGAGCTGATCTAGGTGACCAGATAGAAGTATAGAGTTATTGGAGCTACTAAAACTCTACGCATTTCAGGAAAATGATGTGGCCATTATTCCCTCTCCAAAAGAAAAGCTGAAAAGAAATACTACCCTTTATCAGACATCAGAAAATAAACGAGAGCACAAATCCTTACAAGAATGGGCCTCGTTAGCGCTGCCGCTCAGAAGTACTCATTTTCTTCATTACTGCTTAACAAAGAGAGATGCATAGTTAGTGTATTTTCACTTCTCAATATCAGTCCTTCAGCCTTCTGAAATCCCTAACTCAGTTATGTATTCTAGTTCCCTTGTAAAATTAGGCTGAAACACAGCATTGAAAATAGCAATCTGCATCTGGACATTTACATATTTGCTGCAAAAATGATGCATCTCGGATCTGATGCCATTTTATATGCTAAATTCTGCTCACTGGCAGTGTCAACGGCCTGAAGACAGCTTAAAATTCAGTCCCTAGCTCTGTGATCCTATTCGTCACAGAGTCACAGAGAGCCCCGAGTTGTGAGGGACCTGCAATGATCATGGAGTGCAACCCCTGGCTCCACACAGCACCACCCAAGGTCCAAAGCACTGCCCAGACACTTCTTGGACTCTGGTGACCACTGCCCTGGGGAGCCTGTTCCAGTGCTTGAGTCTTCCACATTCCATGTGAAACTCAGATTACCTAATACTTCATAATAATATTTAATTATCTAAGCATACTGTACATATTATTTTTTCAGAACACAGCTCTCAATGTCATTCTTTCACCTGGAAAACCGAGCAAGAAGCAAGAAAAGATTCCTTTCACTGTGGTACCATCAGTGGAGCTACCAGAGGAGAACTTTGTTCCAGGGACTTCTTTAGAAGGAATTTGTTTCAACATGGAAACAATATATCCACAAACTCGCTGAGAACACTGAAACAGCTCATTTATCTAACCATTTCCTCGCTTTTTATCTCAAACAAACTTTTTTGCCCTGGTATTTATTAGGAAATTGTTCTCTTTGAAGGGTAGAGCTGCTAAAACAAAGACAGGAAACTCAGCTCCACGATCCGCCGATCCCTGCTCGGCTCTCGTTCTTCAGCTGTTTGCAGCTGACGGGATTTGTGACCTGCTCCAGCACCGAGAAACCTCCTTGCCAAGAGTCACTGCATGATCCCTAAGCTTGTCTTCAAATGATCTGATCATTAAAAGCCAAATGTACGGGGACTGAAGTGTGGAAAACTTCACCAATCTGAGTCAGAAGCGATCTCAAAATGAAAGGTTACATTAAATACAAAGTTTTATCAAATCAAAATAACTGAGCTCAGACGTAGGTTCGTGTACTACTCCAGACAGCTCCGAAAGCCCGACCATAAATCGTAACACGAGTGCCTGCTGCTCGGTGTTTGCAGCCACGTGGGAGCCCTACGCTGATTTTCTAATCGCAGGAGCAGATGTTCAGCTGATGTGAATCAGCAAACCTCCCCTGAAGCCAGAGGGACTACCTTTAATTTGTACCATCTGGGGATGTTTGCAGGCTCTCCTGAAGGAAAAGAATGCAGTGCGTTATCTTCGAACGAATCGCACAGTAGCTTCCAAAAAAAAAAAAAAAAAAAACACAAAAGGAAAATATCTAAAGCTCTTTAACTAGAAAGAACTCCTCATTATGTGGTGTTTTAAATTCAGACAGGCCGTGTGGGAGGACATCCCCAGGACGCTTATAACACTTAGGCTCTAAGTCAGCACAGGAAAGGAAGCCCGGTGAAGGACAGTGTTAAATGAGTGAGAGCACTAAAACCAATTTGGCACAGTGACATCAACGAGCCTTTGGATTTATTAACATCTGATATGGGCCGGCGCTGAAACCAAGCTCAAGAACGTCTCTCAGTAATTTCAGTGCATTGTGCAACGTGAGTGCAGCGTTATAAATGGAAAGGTGTTGAATCCCACTCAGTTTGGGACAGCTTAGGACACGTTGGGCTCATTTTCAGTTTCAGTTGTGCGCACTTCATTGCTCTGAATATTTGTGTTGCTAGAAAGCAGGCTTCTAAGCACTACCCCAGCTAAGGGGTAGTTTTTATAAGTAGAAATACAAAATCTGAGCAGCTAACGAAGAACCAGCTGACAAAGCAAGAGGTCAGAGGACTTCAAGGTTGTGTGAATATTTAGTGGTCCTAAAAAGTGACATCTGAAACATAGTAGCTGGCAATGGCACACGCAGCAGCACAATTCTAACACAACCATGCAGAGAACTAAACACAAAAGCAGCGCTCACAGAGTAAAAATCAATTTCTCTCTTAGATTTAATCTTCAAAGTTGTGCTGTCTTTTGCAGAAGGACAACTGAATTAGTTCCCCTAAAGCAGCTGGGGGCTGTTGGGTGGGGGGAGGCCAGAAATACAAGCACAGCGTTTGCTGCTCACATCCTGGTGCTGCGCGGTGCAGGGTCTGCACAAGCTCACACCGAGGGCTCTGTGCTGACTTGTTTCTGGCACCATTGTGCCTCCACCTGCCCTCTCATTCAGCAGAAACAGGCTGTCAGCACCTCCATCTCTCTCTAGAAAAAGCTTTTGATGTTAAGGAGCTACAGCAGAGCACTTTGGGGAGAAAACAAGTGCAAAAGAACCTGAGCTGCTTCACGGAGCCTGAGCAAACCATAGCGTTTTGCATGACTGGGTCTTTCTCATTCTGACGTGGCTGTTTTCTGTAATGACGTCCCTTTAATATAAAGTCCCATTTTGTGAAGCCCAGTTGTGCATTATCAACAATTTTTTAATGTCTTTTTCCACGGGTGCAGTACCCACAGCTGATTCCAGTTCAGGTTCAGGCATCGCTTGATATGGCTGTTTAACATCCAGCAAGAGCAGTTGGATCCAGACTTGGAAATGCTGCTTGTAAAATGAAAATATAGCTGTGTGTACATACCAAGTAAAAGCTTATCAGAAAATATCCTACCAGCAGACTAACATCTACTTTTTTTGTTAATACTGGCTATTCCATTTTGAGTCTGAGAAGGCAGATAAACCCCAGGATTAATGAAAATTCCTCTACGTTCAGAACAAATCTTCTCAGCTTTACATAATATTTTCTTTCTTACACTACAGAGATAGGTTTACTGGCTACGAGAAACCATTTTCAGCATCTCGTTTTGCTTAAATGAACCAAACTTTCTGCTTTTTGTTAAAAAAAATACAGACCAATGTCACAAGATCAAGAATTCAGAATCATTCTTCAAAACAAACCTTCCACGTGTTGGGAGATCTGCACGGCAGATCTGAGGTAAAACCAAACCAATACAAAAAGAACTTGCTAATTGTTCCTCTGAGAGCTAAACGGATTAATTAGACTACAGTTAAACAAAATGCACTTGATTAATCTCTGATTATGTCTTCACTTAAGACAGATGGTAAATTATTCTTGAGATGACACCAGATCAGAAATAGAGATCAAAGACGGCTGCAGGAAAGTCTTCCTCCGAACATCCATAATTTAATAGCAGTGAAGCACTCTCTGGAATTTTATATGAAGGTACACGGTAAAAAAACTACATGTATCAGCACGGTATGTCGGATCTGTGATTTTAAGGCAGGTGTCAGTTTGAAGAAAGATTCCCAGTGGTTCTCGGTTATTTTCAAATGGTTACTCATGAGATGACATGAGTATTGCTCAGCTCCTCACTTCAGTCCATCTTTTTCCAAGAACCGAGAGGTAATGCTGCAAGGGAGATGATTTGATGGAAAGGTCATTGTTACTAGTTGGGGCACTGAGTCAGTTTTGGTCGCTAGAGAATGTGCTGGCTTTTCAATTCCACCTTTCCCAAACTACATGTGCGTAATCAGATGGTGCTAAGTGTGGCAACGGTGGGAGGAGGCAGAGGTGATAACTCAGTCTGTTTAGGTTAGCAAAGACAAGGAAAGGGTAACTAGGAAAAGAGCAGCAATGGGATAAAGCTTGGTCTTCTTTTCATAAACTTCCAGGTTAGCCCTTAGGCACTGTATTTTTCAGCTTCATTGCCTGACTACTTGTCATCTTAAGGCATGATCAGAAGTCGAAGCACCAGAGTCCAATTTAGTTATTAGTGACCACATTCTACAGAAACAGAATCTCAACCGTGCCTTAGGACACTGATTTGCAAAGAAAACTTTGTGAGGATGCATCTTAGAAACCATGCTGCAAAAATATTTCCCTGCAACGTTATCACAGCCGCACCCCCAAGGAAGGGACATCACAACTAACCAGCAAACCCCTGACAGAGCCGTAAAGCACCTTTTGAGACCAATGATTTCATGTCATTCTGTAACTGTAACTTCTCAGCGTTTTTATTTATACAAAGCTCCAAGGGCATTTCAGTCTTGGAAAGTCCTGTATTTCCTTCTGTGCGCTATTTCCCCAGAAGGAGCTGAACTTTAACTGTACAAAGAGATGAACCAGTGAGAATAAGAGATTCCAAGTGCTTCAGCTCAAGTTTTCACTTAAAAAAATATTTACTAGTTAAACTTCTGTCGTTTTTTGTTATTCCTTTCTGGATTTACTTAGTGTGTAAAAACAGCCACGGTTCAGCAAAGGCATTAGATCACAGTTGGCAGCATGGCATTATTTCCAACACATTAACTGCGTGATTGCAATAGCTATGTTCAGCTAGGGCAGTTTCAAAGATGACAGAGGATGAAGAAAACACAGGATTCTGCATCTCTGTGAAACATACAGTGCAGCCCTCAGCCACAAGAGGAGGCAGCTTCAAAACACGCCTGGAAATTAAATCAGAAGTAGGGGAGTTTCACTTCAGCTAATTCAAACCGTTCGGATGTAAAGGCAGAGCTACAAAATAAACTCAGTGCAGCAAAGGCCAAAGCAAATGTAAGAGGTTTCCAAATGGGTAAAGCAAAATATTTGACCTGCAAGTCCTTTCCTTAAAATAAAGTGTGACTTTTTAAAATGCGGATAGTCACATAAAGAAAATATCTTTCCTGTATATCCAGCTTTCAGCGGGTAGGAGCTGCTGTTGCTAGCTTCAGTTTACATACTGGGAGCTGACAAAGTATGGCCATGTATTTAAGGGAGACTGAAGTAATAGGTGCTACTCAGCATATTTTCATCAGAAGTTACAGCTGTATCCAAACGTTGTGTACGTTATTGAGTAAGCCTTGAAAAGAAGAGAAAAAAACACGGGGTATTTTGTGAAGAAAACACTTTTTCTTCTTTCTTTTAGTCCTTGTTGTCTGCCTGCCCAGAATGTGTGTGTGTTGTGGTCAGCTGTGTCACAGCAGGGCTACAGAACTGGAATATTTCTTCTGGAAGCCACTGGCAAGAAGGAATAGTTCAACAGACCTGAGTTTCCAGTAAATAACGGTTTTATACTCAAGATTTAGCAAAATAAGAAGGACGTAGGCCGAGAACCTCGAGCGCAGTGCCTCAGCCGTGCTGAAACAAAGCGCACCTCCGTGGTTTCCACGCAGTGCCCTTTGCTGGGATGCTCAGCACCTCAGCGGCCTCGAGCAGCGTGTGTCACACACAGAGAACTCAGCGCTCATCTGTGAGGGAACCGCTGCGCGCAGCAGCGCTCACAGGAGAGGCAGCGGCCTCAGGTCCTGACAGAGGTTTAGTTGGGAACTGGGAAACATTTCTTCTCCGCGGAGAAGATTGGCGGCGCACCGCACAGCAGCACAGCGGGATGAGCGGTGTAAAAACGTTTAATCGGCCTTTTTGGTGGTTTTTTTTTTTTTTTTTTTTTAAGTCTGGCAACGTCAAGCGACGTCGGCGCTCCCCTCACGGCCACGAGCGCCCGCCCCGCGCTCCTCCCCTCAGCCCCGACCCGCCACCCAAAATGGCGGCGGCGAAGCGCCTGGAAGCGCCCCGTCCCTCCCCTCCCCCCCCCCGCCCCGCCCTCCGTCACCGCGCGCGTCACGGCGCCGCGCAGCTCCCTCCCTCTCCCTCCCCTCTCCCATTGGCCGCCGGGCGCGGGCTCCTCGGCCAATCAGCGGGCGCGGCCGGGCGGCCCAGAGCGAGGCTGCCCCTCTTTCCCCTCCCCCCCCCCGCTCCCGCCGTCCCTGGCTCCCGGCACGTTCGGCGCCCGGCAGCGGGGCAGCGCCGCCCCGAGCAGGCCGGCAGCGGCGCGGCGAGAGCGCTCGGCCGCTGAGGAGAGCGGCCCTCCCCCCCCACCCCCCCCGTGGGTTCGAGCTACAGGGCCACGGGTCCGGGAGGAGAAAAAGGAGGAGGAGGCGGAGGAGCAGCCGCGCTCCCTCCCACCTTCCCCCCCGCCATGGCCGACAACGAGAAACTGGACAACCAGCGGCTGAAGAACTTCAAGAACAAAGGCCGCGACCTGGAGGTAGCGCCCGGCGGGAGGGGCCGCCCGGCCATGGCGGCGGGAGGGGGCCGCCGTGTGGCGTCTTTCCTAATCCGCCGGCGTGGGGCCCGCGGCGGGGCCGAGGCCTGCGCTGCCCGCCCAGCGAGGGAGGGCCGGGAGGAAGGGGAAGGGAGAGGCCGCGCTGCGCGGCCGCGGGGCTCCGCGGTGGGGGGGCGGAGGCGCTGAGGGGGCAGCGCGGGGCTCCGTCGGCCGCGCGGGGCGGGCCGGGCCCGGGGCCGGGATGTCCCCGCGGGGCGGTGCGCGTCGAGGCGGTCGGGGCCGGGCGGTGTGCGGGGCGACCCCGGAAAGCCTGAGTCAGGGCAGGGCCCGGCTGCGCCCCGCCGGGCCGCTCCCGCGGGTGAAGCGGCGTCGGTCTCCGCTCGAAGCTAAACGTCGTTATAAAGCGTTTCTTGTTGTTTCTTTTCTCAACCGGGGCGAATATCGCTCTCGTAGCGGAGCGTGGAAGGAGCCGTGGTCGCGGCGTGCTGCTGGTGAACTTGTGGAGGGTGGCTTGCTCCATCCGTCTCTGGTTGTGCTGCTGCCCCGGCGCGCCAGGACTGAATTAATGGAGGGTTTCTGCGGCAGATATTCAGATCCGTACGCTGGGTATCAGCCTCGCCCATCGTACCGGGCCCTGGGGAAGGCTCTGCCTGGTGATGTCGTCAGCGTGAGGCTGTGGTCGAGCGCTGGGCTTTGCCCTTCGTGTTGTTTCTATTTGGCCCCGCTGTGTGTCCCTATGGTTACCGTGACACGAGATCCTGGGCCTTCTTATGCATTGCTGAGAACCCTATTCATACACGTAAAAACTAAAGGATGCGTTTGTGTTGCTATCGCTCGTGAAACCATCACCCACGTTTCCCACTTGAGGCATTACCGACCCCTGGATTCCCCAATAACTTTGATCAACCCGATTATTAGTTAGTTATGACTTCTGGTGGTGCCCAAAGGAGGTGAGAGTGGGAATAATTGCCACAGTGACTGCTGTGTTGGTAAACAGAGAGCTGGGTCCTCGGCTTTGTAGGTAACTGCTTGTCTAAGAGGCTGGTTTGTGTATAATTGTTTATTGCTGAATAGAAAACTGTAAAAGAAGCCAAAGTTTGGGAGGGTGCTCAGGGAAATATGTGCTAACATTAAAAATGAAAGCAACTGGGGAGGGGTGGGGGGAATAAACAGGAATTTGTTGGTGTTTTCTGGCCTTTGGTGCCTGCAGACTGAGGGCTAAGGTAAGTCAGCTCAGTGCCCAGGAGGAGCACGTACAATAAAACAGCGTGTGGATCAAGAAGCAGGCCGCCTCGAGTACTTTTCTGAATTTGCTGATGCATTTCAGTGGCCTGCGCAGTGCAAGAAGCACTCTTAGGCCGTATTAAATTTTAGATACTGACATCTGTCCAGCAAATCTTGGAACTTACACTCGCTGCCTAAAATAACCGGCGTGGATGGTTATTCCTCACACAATAGCTCAGGCTCACGGCTGTGATTCTTATTTTTATTTATTTTTTTACTGCTTACACGTTGCATTTTGCATTAGAGGGTGAGATACGGGTAAGGTCCGCTCGGAGCCAAGTGTCCTGTGGTAGCAAGAGTTGCTAGTGAGTGTATTCAGCTAGTTCATAGCACGCGTGTTCCTGAGCTGCTTTTAGCAGGAAAATGTCTATTTACTTCCCATAGGCAGCCAGCGTTTGATCTTTATCTCTTCCCCTTCTCTTGGCTCCTTCTTTCCTCCCCTGTTTAACCTCTGCTGCACTCATGCTTTTACTCGTCAGTTTTTTTATTCAGCACCGGTGATCTTTCCTGCCCCGGTTTGCCTCCATTTGCCTCATCAGACAAGCTGTAAATCATCCTACATGTTAGTTTTTGGGAATGCAGAGCTACTAGGTGATTCTGGAGGTGTGTTGCAAATACAAACTTGAGAAGGGGGGGAAAAAAAGGGTATGTGCTTCCAATCAGTGGGCTGGCTGCTGCAAGGTGTTACATAGGAAGCTGCTGCTGTCACTGCGTGGCTTCCAGCTTCAGAGGAGTTGCGGTGCCTTACAGGTCACAGGGGATTTCCAGCGTTTTCAGAGCTGCTGAGGGCTTGTTCAGCTTTTTGGATTTTAATACTGGTTTTATTTTCACTTTCCAGCCTTTATCAGTGGGCTTCTAAAAGCATAAGGGCTGGCCTTGGGAAAAGAAGCAGAAAAACACACGTTTTACATAATATTTAGCATAATTCCATGGTGTATTGGGTAAACATGCATGTGTGGACATGTTACATTGTAAACAATTGCTGCCACGTGTTTTAAGATGACAGGTTGGTGACAACAGTAGGAATAGAGGGATTCATTGTGACCAGAAGTACAGAATGTCTGCTTGTTCCTCTTTCTTACTTGTAGTGCCGAATAAAGAAATATTAAAGGTTGATTACATTCAGTATCTGAAGAGCCCGTGGCAGGAGAGGAGCAACCTGTGGCCACCACGAAGGCAGGATCTCTGTGTAGTGCTGGGGATATCCACTTCAGCACAGGCAGGGTGCTGGTCAGCTCTTCCAGGACCTTTCTGTCAGAGCTGGAAGGGCAGAATTGCACTTTGATGGCACAGAGGAGCTGCTCCTGCAGAGTGGGAATGGGCACTGCTTACATCAAAAACCCAAGCTGTACTTGAATGAGTGCTTAGCAAATGATGCAACTGTTAATTACTTGGAAAGCTAGCTAAGGTCGCTTTTACTTTTTTTCCACACTTCTTAAGTGAGGAGCAAATTTTGCTTGGCTTTGATTTTATTCTTTTCCCTTGAATAAAAGCGGATGAGTTGGGATTCTCTCTGTTTATTGTGATACCAAATGTTATTTTCCAACTTGTTGCCTTGTAATCAAATCTTAGGTCTTTCCTGTACAAAGAATAAGTGAAAGCTCTTCGTGGTGCCTGCAGTAGGCCTGGATTTGTGAATGAGCTGGTTTGCAGTAATTGCTGGAAGGGCTCTGGAGTGCAGCCTTGCTCCTGGAGGGGAGCTCTGGGGTTTGTGCTTTGTTTTACCAGGTAATTAAGTATCTTATTCTCTGTTGATCAGGGTGTACTGCAGTGTTTAAGTTTGATTGGCGTGTAGGTTTTTCAGAAAAAGATGTACTTTGTGCGTGTTATCTCTTTGGAAGTGCTGGAGGAAGCCGGTGGTATGTCCACCTTTTCTTGCCTGTGTGGTTCAGCGAGATACTGAGAGTTGCTTTAATAGAGCCAAGGCAGGAGAAGTGTCAAACATTTCTATTCTGTATCTGAGCGGAGCTGGTAAAAAATGATAATGATGTTGTGGTGCAGGGAACTTCAAAACAAGCGGTGCTGTCGCTATTGAATCTGAACATTTCCCATCTGCTGGGTCGGGACTTGTAACTGTTGCAGGTGGAGGTCACTGGGCTTGTAGCACTAACTGTGTTTGCAAACACCAGGGAAGCTTCGAGCACTGAAAGAAACAGCCTTGAGATTTACCGACTCCCCCAGGTGGGTGGAACCTCTCGGACCTTTTCTGTAACCCACACGAGGTAGTTTGTGTGAGATTCCGGAGGGGACCTAAAGGAGAGCAGGAATCTCGCTCCCTGGGAGCTAGTTAAAAATAGGTTTCGTTAAGCTGACTTGCAGTTCTGTGAGGAAGCTCGGACACTTTATTGTTTAACAGAGTCATACTGAGATACTTGTTTGTATAAGGCATTTCAGTTGGAGTACACAGCTTCTCCAGGAAAAAGCCAGAACGGCAGCATGAGCAGCGTCGTTGGGTTTTATTTTTTTATTGCTTTTGATTTTTTGGACTGAGAGTTCCCATTATAACTCTAAAGTGGAAAGAGCTGAGTTGTGCTTTTCTGGTGGGACCCTATAGAGATGGTGTGCTTTAAAACCCCGCAGTGTTTTTATTGGTGATCTTGAGAGCAGACCGTACTGCTGCAGTCCTCAGGTGAATCAGAATTAGTGTAGGGGGGAACTAATGGATAAAGGAGGCCTTCAAGGTGAGGCTGGATGTGGCTCTGGGCTGCCAGCTCTAGTGGTTGGCGACCCTGCCCACGGCAAGGGGAGGGTTGAAGCTAAATGATCTTTGAGGTCCTCTTCAACCCAGACCGTGCTATGAAAGGAGGGCCTAACTCACTAGTCTGGATTTTTACCGAGCCCAGATGTGAGCTTATATACCTTTCCAAAGAGTTCATCCTTCCTTCTGCAGTTCAGTGCCTTGTATACCTTTGAAGCTCCTTTGTCATTGCTGTGCTGGGTGTGGAGCAGCCTTCTGAGCAGCGGGGGGCTGCAGGTGACTCGGAGTGTCTCCTTCCCTCCTTTCCCCCCACACACCACTCGTGTTTTCTGTGTTTCAAGTCGCAGAGCAGGCTTGTGGTAGTGTGGAGTAGCAGCATTCATGTTGGGCTGATGGCTCCGAGCTGTCCCTGAGAGTGGGGCACAAAACACTTCTGTATTGGGCACTGCTGAGGAAAATACATCTCAGCATCCTGCAGCTCACACAGGAGTGTAATGGTGAGCTGGAGGGCTCAGTGGTGATCAGTGTGATACGAATTTGAGGGGCTAAATATACTGGCGAAGGAGGAAAAAAGAGATAGCAGCAGTAGGTCAACGATGGTAGGATTGATTATTTGATTTCTGGTTTAGTAAATGAAGAGCAGGGTCCAGTGAGTGAAAGGTCGGAGTGAGTTCATCCCGGAGTGATGCAGTGGAGCGGTGGCCGAGGACTGTTCTGAAATCTGTTTGTAGAAGCTTGTAAATTGAGCCTGCTCGCTAATGGCTGTGATAGTGCAAGGTGAGACTGCCTCAGAGAAGTTCAGCAATCAACTCAAGTCTTCCAGAGCTGAAGGTGACACTGGAGAATGCAGCTTTGCGATGTCATCTGCCAGGAAAGCAGTGCACCCTGATTTCTCCTCTCGGAGGCGCTTTCTGAGGAGCAGCACACGTCTGTCTCGAGCGCTGCTGTTGTTTTGGTGTTGCAGAGCAGTCTGTTCCATTTCCAGCTGTGATGGTAATGCTGTGGAGCTCCTTCACTTCATCCCTTCCTTCTCCTGCGTTTTCCTTTCCTGGAAGGCAGAGCCGTGGCAGGGTGAAGCAGTTCATCAACCAAGTACTGCTCACATGGAAAATGTCTTGAGGGAGCTGTGCTTTGAGGAGTGGCTTCAGTGGTGGTTTGGCCTTTGTGCAGAGGCTGCTGTGAGTCCATGGCATTCAGGTGCTCTCCAGAACCAGGGGGGAACTGAAGCCAAGGGCCTGGCAGTGTTCTCTTGGTTTTGTTTGGGTTTTTTTTTTTTCTGGTAGGTTTTGTTTTCTGGAGGGAGAACCCTTTTGCTTTTCCATCAGTGCTGATGGGTTCTTGTGATTTTGAAGCCTGATGAGTACGCATTCTTTTTCCTCCCAGCTGAAGTAACGTGGTAAAAGCTGTGATCTGTTACATGTGTGCACATGTGCTCGTCCTGAATGAGGATGTACCACCGGAGTCGTAACACTGCTAGTTGTGACTGCATTGCTTTTTTAAAACCTTCATAGTTTCACTTTCCTTTACAGTTGGTTTCCCAGCAGTGCAGTTTTCCACTCCTTGAAACGGTATAGTTGTTCTTGGTTAGCAACAGTTTTTCCCCTGCAGGACAGAAACCTCAAACAGGAGAGATTTTGGTTGGTTGGTAAGCAGCAGCTCTTCGTGCAGAGGCACTGAGGCCCTGGGCAGCCTGAGCTGCTGGGGCTGCCAGCCCAATCTGCAGGCTGGCAGCGCTGACTGCTGACCTTGTGTTGCTGACGGGACTTTTTCTAGGTGTAAAGTTGAAGAGGCAGTGCATCTGAGCAGCATTGAACTCTGCTGTTGTGACTTTGATTGACCCGCTGAACTAACATCCTTTCAAATACACGTGTTTCCTGACTGCTGGCTTCGGTGCTTTTCAGTGTGGGACAGTTTGTGTTTGGTGGTGACTCTTCCCTGGCAGTTCTAGGTGCTGCAGCCGCGTTAGGTGTGCCCCTTTGATGCAGCAGGAAGCTGTTGTCTTGCAGGTGTTCCCCACTGCTGACTTCTGCCCGTTTGTCTCATGACAAAATGCATTTTTGGCCCTCCAGTGATGAAAGGTTCTGCCTGCAAGGCAGCGTAAGGCCGTACTTCCTTTTCCACTCACATCCCTTCTTGCACTCTTTTCCTTTTAACTCCTTCCTTGGAGAAGGTAACGTCCCTTACCCAGAGCTGCAAACTTCATTTTGATGTACTGTCCGTTCCTTTCCATACAAACACTTGTATTCCTGAAAGCCATGCTTTTCATCCTTCTGAGCTGTTCCTTATTGCTGCTCAGGATCTGTCCTCTCTGCTTTCTCCCTCTCGTTCAGTGTTACAGCAGTCCCTCGTGCTCTGAAATTCCAGACTTTCTGGAACTGTTTCGGTCATAGTGAAAGTGCAGTTGTGCTTTAACTCTGCTGCACTCATTCAGATTTTGAAGCATAGGGTGGAATTACAGTGGGCTAATTTAACTGCTTTTTCTTTTTGTTTGTACCTTGCACAAGCTGATTTCTGTACATTTACTTCTGGATACTGTGGATGGGATACAAGGAAAATACATTTGTTTTTATGGATCCATGGATTTTATGTGGGTTTTGTTGAACCTTATTTTGGTTTTGCGCGCGGCAGTTCCATTTTGCTTCTTAGGTCTCTTAATTTGAACTTATTAATAAATGCATTACCCAGGGCAGGGAAATAGCTGTTATGGTTGAGTCTCTATGGCTTTCATGTTCCTGTGCATGAGCCTGGAGGGAGGTCAGTGCTGTGTACTGAAGTGGCAACTGCTGTCTCAGGGTTTTGTCCTCGTGTGCTCTGGTGCTGTGGATATCCTTTCAGTGGGGGGAAAAGCAACGAGCAATCTCAAATTGGGAAAGCATTATGAATATTGGGCAAACCCAGCATGATTTCTGTTGGTTTGCCCTGGTACTGTTCTGTTGGATGTTGCCCTCCACGGTGCTTGCTTGTCCCCCACTTTGGTGTACTTCTTTCCTTTTTCAAAGTGAGGACCTATGAGAGACTGTTCTGTTAAGCAGCAGCACAGACAAAAGTAATTGCTTCATCTCCTGTCGCATTTCTGCTTCAACAGGGTAAATGAAATCTGGTGCATATAAGTACTGTTCGAACTGCATGAAGTTGAAAATAGTTGGGCAAAAACTATTTTGCAAGAAGATAATATACTTTTGTTTTGATTCTTTTCAGACTATGAGAAGACAAAGGAATGAAGTGGTCGTGGAGTTGAGAAAGGTGAGACGAACTGGCATTATTTTTACTCAGTGGGATATGGTGATGTTGGTTACTTTTAAGTAAATAAAATGTTTGTGTGCTCCTCTGCAGCCCGCAGGGAGCACCATCCTTCAGCTGCTGAGCTCCACCGATTCTGTGGAGGTATCTTGGTTTAGAGGAAGCTCTGAAGTTACCATTCCCAGTACTGGGAATCTTGCATCTAAAAATGCAGTTTGATTTGTAGTCTCAGGAGAAAAATAATTCCTGTTCCTGCAGCAAAGTTTTCGATAGTGAAGGTTTTGAAAGGCTTACTCTTTTTCCTTCAAAGTCTGTAGGCACAAAACTCTTTTCTTTCCCAGAGCAGCAGTTTAATGCACAGGTGAAACAGTGCAGGGATGTGTGCGAAGGTGCAGCTGATGAGAGTTGTTGGAAATGTGGTTACTTTTCTCCTAGCTTCAGGGAATGGCCTTGTTACAGACACTAGCAGATTGGTTGCAGTGGCAGCGCTGGTGGATGGACGTGTGGAACTTCCAGAAGGAGTGCAGTTACTGCTGTAACTAGAGCTGCTGGTATTTTTACTAATACAAAGTCATTGCGAAAGTGTGCTTCCCTCTCCAGCAGTTTCCAACTTCTTCAATGCTGGAGTTTTTAGTACTGTCGGTGAAGATGTGCTTATGGTGCTGGTTTAAAAAAAGCTTTTCTTAACACTCCACACGTGCCCTAATCTAGTTCCTTATTAATGTGCTTTTAAGAACAAAAGAGATGAGCATCTTCTGAAGAGGAGAAATGTACCCCATGAGGATATCTGTGAAGATTCCGATATAGACGGCGACTTCAGAGTGGTAAGGATTAACTGTAATCCACATCTTTCCTTTTTTCTTCAGAGATTGCTAGTTTCTAACTTCTTTTGTATCCCTTTTCTTCCAGCAAAACACTTCTTTGGAAGCGATAGTACAGGTAAAAAAAAAAAAAAAAAAACAAACAACAAAAACGTTTTCACATTATTTATATTGTGCAGACAAATGTGAAAAGTCTGAATTTTCTCATTTTTTAGAATGCTTCAAGTGACAACCAGAATATACAGTTGAGTGCTGTGCAGGCTGCAAGGTAAGAACACACTGCTCTCAGATGTACTGCTTTTATTCTTAGTTTACCGTGCACTTGAATCCAGACTGCATATTCTAGCTTAACTAAGAACACTGTGTCATTCACTGATCTAAAAAACCCAAATCCTTAATAAGTGGATCTTAGGAAAAAAAAGTACAAGAAAACACTGTCAGCTTCAAAGGTCTAGGTATTTCAACATGGCTATGTTCAGGTACTGGGTTTTGTTGTAGCACAGTGCCCTGAGGTGCATTAACACATGGCTAGCAGGACTGTGAAGTCTTTGCCCTTCAAATACAGAAAGAACTGGCGCAGTCCTTGTTGCTGGTTTTGTTGTGGAGCTGGCTGCCATGAACACCTCTTGCTTTAAGAGGAATTCTCTGTTGTTGTGCATGTTGAAAATTAAAGTTCTATGAGGACAGTTGTTACAAAGGTTTCAAGTCTTTTCAGAGAAGAAAACAAATGCTTTTCAGCCTTAATCTGTAGCACCCTTCAGTCTGGAATAGGGAGGAGGGAAGAAACAACTCTTCCCAAAACCTGTAGCTTTGATCGGTTCTTGGAATAAAAGTTCTCTTCCAGTTTGAGCGGGTGGTTTGTGAATAATCTGTATGAGGACTGAACAAGAAGAATCAACAGGCTTCTGCTGTTCCCTTCAGAGCAGCCAGGAGCTCCTTATCTCCCTTGCTGGGTGAGGGGGGAAGAGACTGCAGGAGAGTGTAACTGAATAACCCAGATTGTCTTTACTTTACTGCCTGACTTTGAAGTGTATTCCCAAAGAAAATGTGGTCACTAAAGTAGGTAATGAATGTAATAGCTTCAATTTTCCATGAGCTCAGTAATTTTGAGACTGAAGTTATTTGTTGAAAATAGTCCTGTTCTGTGTTTGAGGCAGACACTGGGGAAGGCAGCTTCTGCCAGAAGATGGTGCAAAGCTGGAACAGTGTGTCCAGAACAGTTGTTGAACCCTCTGCTGCGAGGCTTCCAGAGCTCAGCTGCACAGAGCCACAACTGAGCTGATGCACTGTTAGCAGTGACTGTACTTTGGGCAGCGTGGTGGACTGAACAACCTTCAGTGATCTTTTCTGGTCCTCGCTTCTCATTCTGTGATTGCTGAGTTTTGTATTCTCTCATTTTCTTAAACAGAAAACTGCTTTCCAGTGATCGCAATCCACCAATTGATGATCTAATCAAATCAGGAATATTACCTATTTTAGTGCACTGTCTTGAAAGAGATGACAAGTAAGTATTCCCACCAGCCGAGGTATTTAGTTGCTGTGGGAATTCCTTGTTTGTGTGCCTGTACGTTCTGATTGCAAACTCATGTTACAATATATTTTTTTATTTCTGTAGTCCTTCTTTACAGTTTGAAGCTGCATGGGCTTTGACAAACATTGCATCTGGAACCTCTGAACAAACACAGGCCGTAGTTCAATCTAGTAAGTCCACTGCTGTTTGATTGTTGATAAAGCATGCACCATGGCTTCCACAAAAACAAGATCTAAGTGATAGTGTTACGAGCATCGCATCCACACTCCCGTTTCTCTGTACCTCGAGCATGTTCACCAGTCCACGTGTGATAGGGTTGGTCCTCTCGTGCGATAGCCAGGTTGGTTGAAATTGAGTTGTCAATCACAGGCCCGTCGCTGAAGGACCTGTCCACGAAGTCTCCTGCCAGAAGTTCTACTTCTTCTCTGGCAAGCAGCATCAGTTGAAGTGCACACCTGCTTTTGTTCTTCATTTTCTCAGATTTTTAAATTCAATTGGGTTTCCTGATGGTGAGTAATCTCTTCTGGGAACTCACACTATTTTAGCAGAGTTGGTATCTGCTGGTTTTCAGTTTTCAAACATAATTAAACAAGAAAAAAAAAAAAAAGTCTCCCGTGGTGGAATTTCCCATCCAATTGCCAAGAGAGAAGAAAAGTGTGAACCAAGTCTAGTGAATGCTTCCCGTGAAACTTCCTAAATTGAGTTGAAGGAAAAACACAGCCTCTGTGCTGTGAGGAACGTGATGTTAGGGAAGGAATTTGTTTTGGACTCGGAATCTGAGTGGCAAAGCAGACTGTCTTCTGTACTTTAAATGTGGCTGAAGTTCTTTTTTTTTTTTTGTTTTATAAAGAAAAAGCTAAATAGAAGTGTCTGCAGAGCTTCCTGAGACCCTGAAAGAGTCTGACATACATTTAACAAGAACTTTGCCTTAAATTCAAGGAGGAAATCTGCAAGAATTGCAGTACATGAAATGCTGTTATCTGTAATGGTAGAAACAGCGTGGTATTGCAGTGCAGGCTGCTGACACCATTAAGTATGCTGTGTTTCCAAAAGCAAAACGGCAGAACTATACTGAATTTTGCTTTCCCCAACATTACAATCGTATATTGACTTCTTCAGTACTACCTTATTCAGTGTAGTAAGTACACATCTTCTCAAACGTGGAATGGAATAGCAGTGTTTTGTATCTGCCATGGCTGACTGTTTCACTTCAGTGATTGAAGTGGACTGTTTCTTTTTCATACTTTTAGTACTAAATGGTTACAGGCTTCTCACAACTTGTTTGTTACTTGCTTTATATTTAAAAATTGTATGTATACGTACTTGTTCCTTAGTTCTTAGCACCATCGTGACTGTTAGGTGGCTGGGTGGGTTTCTGGATGGGGAGCTGATGCAGACATCACTACGATTAGAGATGTGTTGGGAGGACAGCGTGTAAGTCAGAAAGATTGCAGCAGATCAGATCCGTGTCCGTCCCTCTTACTGCTGGTCAATAATCTGTTGATTCAAGCTGCCTAACTTGAGTGGGTGAGGTTGGTTGTAGAGCTGCTGCATCTGTAGTTGGTTCTGATAGGAAAGGTAGTGCTGGATTTCTGTAATGAGTGTAACTCAGATTCACCCCAGCTTGTCAGAACTTCTGAGTCTTAAAGCAAATTTAAGTGTCAAATTATTTTAAGAGTTGCAAGCTCAATGAGAGCAAGCAATAAAAGGCTAATTGTTACAGAGTGTTTTATTTCAAAGTTTGTGAAGCTGGTAGAGCTTTGACCAATACTCAGCCAGGGGAAAAATGTCTCATGAAGTGCTGAAGCTTTAAGTACTTTTGTCTTTTCAGATGTATATTCCTTAACAGTTGCATGCTGTGTGTTTGTATTTTTCAGATGCTGTACCACTCTTCCTGAGACTGCTGCATTCACCTCACCAAAATGTTTGTGAACAAGCTGTGTGGGCTTTAGGCAATATCATAGGTTCGTGTTGCTCCCGCCACTAAAAATTGCTGAGTTCCTTCTGAAATAAGAGTGAATAAGCTTGGTAGCGTTTTGTGTGGGAACTTTGAGATGTTCAGCTGCAAGACAGTACTCTGCCTTTATTGGCAGTCACTCTGTTCTTAACTCTGCCCTGTTTTCTCTGTGGTTCATCCATGGTGTGCACCCCACAGCGTATGCACACACGCTTTCTTTGCAGATACAGGAAAAGGGGTTATTAACGTTCTGAAATGTACTGTATGCTCACGTGTCCCTGAGCTTCTAAGAGTGGGTTTGGGGAAGCAAAATCCCTCCCAGTGTAAGAGTGGAGCAAGTCCAAGACCACCTCACGAGGCTGCATGTGTACGTAACTGTGGGACCAGCTGACATGTGTCCCAGGAGGGTTCTGAAGGAGCTGGCTGCTGTGGTTGCCAAGCCACACATAGATGAAAAAGAATGGCTGTAAGGTGAAGTCCTGGTGACAGGAAAGTGAGAAACATCACTTCTGTGTCCAGGGAAGATGTGGGAAGCTGCGGGCTGTTGAGCCTTGTGTGTGTTCCTTAAACGTCATATACATTTTTAATGGCTTGAGTTTTAAATGTAAAGAAGTCAGACTGACTGCCTCATAAGCGTGGCTGATGAGGACTGACTCGATGCAATATTGTTTAGCCATTATGGATCTGATGTAGCTGTTCTGTGGGTGGATGTATGCAGAACCAGGTGGCACAGATTTGTCTCCCCAACAGCAGGACGTAGCACTTGCTCGTAGACTGTTCTTGACCGCTCATAGAGAATCCTGAGGTTATCATTCTGGGTTTGCAGTGTGTTTTTGAATTGAGGTGACTGCTTTGTGCTGTTATTTTCAGTGAACTGAATGGGATGACCTTTGTTTTCACTGCTTTGCTATTTTTAACAGGTGATGGACCCCAGTGTAGAGATTACGTTATTAGTCTTGGAGTAGTGAAACCACTGCTGTCCTTCATCAGTCCATCTATTCCCATAACTTTCTTAAGAAACGTTACTTGGGTCATGGTCAACTTGTGCCGTCACAAAGATCCTCCTCCGCCCATGGAAACCATTCAGGAGGTGACTGAGTTACTCTCTGCTCTCTGTAACTGAAGCTGAGTGTCTGAATGCCTTAAAAATAACAGTGAAACGATTCTTTTTCTCTCCAGATCCTTCCAGCCCTCTGTGTTTTAATTCACCACACGGATGTAAATGTAAGTAGTGCCACTTAGTTTTGTGCTCTGGTATAGATTGTAGCCGAAGCATAAAGCTTGCCATGCTGACATGACTTGCTTCTTTTAAATGAATAAATCTACCGTGTTGTGGTAAGCTTATTTTCGTGTTTGATTTTAAGCAGCAGTTAGGATTTTTTGCCTGGCGTTCTCTGCCTTTCTGAGTATTCACTTGAACGTACTTCAGGAGTGTCAGCTTTTCTCCGTCGTGTCCTGATACGGAATAGAATTCCATTTGATGTTCTGTAAGCATTCATTAACACAAATGTAGGGTTTTTTTTGGCTACCACTTAAGCTTGAGACTGTAACAAAACTCTGTGTAAGTGAGAAGAAAATGTGTCAGCTGCATGTGTAAAATATTAGAATCCCTTCTTAGCAAGTATTACTGTTGGATCAGAGGCTAGGTACAAACATACGTTGAAATAAGTGATGACTTTGCTAAAATTATGTCAGCTTTTTGCCTAAACAGAAATCAGAGTTGTTTAAGAACTGTTCTTCCCTTTAGTGAAGCTGTAGCTCAGTTGTTAAAGTTAATGGCAGCAGAGCTTTGCCAAAACGTTTAAACATTTGAACTATTTCAGACTTTGGTAGAGTGGAAAACAGTAAGTCTGTCAAACAGAGTGAGTTATGGACAGGAATGTGCTGTGTGACGTCAGTTCTTTAATTTTAACGGTGCTAATTACTGATAAATGTTTTTTGTGTTAGATATTGGTAGATACAGTCTGGGCGCTCTCATATCTAACGGATGCTGGCAATGAACAGATCCAGATGGTCATAGACTCCGGAATAGTCCCTCATTTGGTTCCTCTTCTCAGTCATCAAGAAGTGAAAGTGCAAGTGAGTTCAGATCGCTTTCTTAAAGCGTTGCTCAAAATGCAGGGCTAGAAAATGTCACCCATTTCTTATTGCAGTCCTTGTTGAGCTCTAAGGAGTACTTTTTCCTATACGATACATCACTTACGTAACATGCTTTGCCTTTTTAACTGCTTGAAGCTGTAACATATGCTCAGTGAGAAAAATATTTGCTCTTTCTGTTGAAAGTTTTGCTTGCAAGAAACTGAAAGTGCTTTGTTTCAGACTGCGGCGCTGAGAGCTGTAGGAAACATCGTCACTGGCACCGATGAGCAGACACAGGTAGTTCTGAATTGTGAAGCTCTTTCACATTTTCCAGCACTTCTGACACATCCCAAAGAAAAAATTAATAAGGTATGTGACTGCAGTTTGCATTTGATGGATAAATCCCTTATATTTGGCTTAGCTGTTGTGGGGTCCACATAATGTGGTGTGGTAGAGCTTTGAGTAATGACTGATTACAGAATGCCAGCTCACAGCACGATGGATGATGGCTTTTTTTTTCCTCTTAAAGTTAACAACAGTAGAAAAAATCTCGGAGGAACATTCTTTTAAATGAATATGAAATGGATGCTTTGTCTTGCGATTTTGGCAATTGACATAGAAGTTAGTTATCAGTATGTGAAATGTCATCTAAATGGGACTGACTCTCTTGGAAGTGATGAAATAGAGATAATTGGATGTCTCTTTGAATGGAGTGTGGGTGAGGAATGGAGTCAGATGGGGTGGGAGGATGGGGAGCGTGTGTGTGTGTGTGTGCTTGTAGAGAAAAGGCTTTAATGGGGGCACTGATAACGAGGTGCTGATTCCGGAGTGCATCTGAGGCATGTTGTTAAATTCTGGGTCCTGTTTATCAACATTGCCGATGATTAAAGCCCAAGACAAGCTCACCAAGACAAGCCTAGGCATCTTAAATCTCTGACAGGTTCGTTAATGAAAATGATCCTGTGATCTGATCCAAGAGATTCGGTTGAATGGATAAGTACAGAAATCAGGGAATCTTTGAATCTCATTTAAAAAGAAAAGCTTGTGTTTCTTGAGTCAATTATCAGGGAGTGGGGATGGAGAGGGACAAGCGAGGGGCTCTTGTTTGACATGGGAATGCATACGTAGTCCTTGGCTTAGTTCAGCATTTAAGCTGTTGAATGCTGGGAGGGCACACTCCCAGGGGAGGAGAAGCCCTTTGTTTTAGGCACTTTTCTGGGCACCTCTGTTGTGCTGCTGGAGGAAAGTGTCCTGGGCCAAGCTGGATGGGGCTGTGAGCAGCCTGGTCTGGAGAGAGGTGTCCCTGCCTATAGCAGGGGGTGGGATCTAGATATCTTAAATGACAGAATCGTAGGGGTTGGAAGGGACCTCTGGAGATCACTGAGTCCGACCCCCTGCCAGAGCAGCTCCCTGCACCAGGTTGCACAGGTGGACATCCAGACGGGCTCCCTTCCAACTCAAACCGTTCTGTGGTTATGGTTCTGTGAGTGTAAAATCTTGATGGAAATAAAATACAGAATTCTGTTTGAATTAATTTCTCAAAACCTTTTATTTTGCAGGAAGCAGTGTGGTTTCTATCTAACATCACTGCAGGAAATCAGCAGCAAGTTCAGGCAGTAATAGATGCAAACCTTGTTCCGATGATAATACATCTTCTAGATAAGGTCAGATAACAGGAAGGATTTAACAGTTCATTTCATTAAGTGGGGAAAATGACGCTGAGTTCCTTGCTTCGTGTTTTACATCATACTGTAAACTTGGGGGTGGGGAAGAGAGGGTGAGAAACCTTAACTTTGAGCACTTGTAGTGTGTTGCAAGGTCTGTGTTACCGTTTCGGATAGTATTTTGTGAGCAACTGCACAGACACGTGTCAGATGTGCTGGGGGAAGAAGCAGATCCACCCTTCTCAGTTCCTTTTTAGTCTTGTTAATTTTTTACCTCTTTGTAAAGACTGAGGGCAGATATCTTTGCCCATCTATAACATGAATAGATGTGGATGGAGAGCTGAGTTTTACCTTGGAAATGGCGACACGCTGTATGCAGGCGTGCTGCTTTCCAGCAGTAGAAGCAGCCAGAAACACCAGCCTTGTTTGTAGTCCAGACAAAGATGGAATATCTTTGAGTAGGGCTTGGGGTTAAGACTGAAGAAATGCTTTTTTCATCTAAGTAACAAATGCCTGTTTACAGATAGTTATAACTGATCATGCATTGGTCACTGAGGGAGGAGTTTGAGGCCTTTTTTGTTTTGCAAACTTAATAAGAAAACTTGCTGACTAACTTCAGAGGAACTGCAGCACGTAGCACACAGCGCGTGCAGAGCGTTTATCAGTGCAGACACTCACCAGTTATCTCTCACTGTAACATGACAACTATTGATAAAGAGTGTGAGGGGAGAGAGCTTCAGTGCAGGCAGGTTTCTAGTGAAACATCAGGGATGAAAGCATGGCAGGCAGACTCAGCCATCTACAGGATTTGTTGTCCTCTGTCCTTCAGAACTACAGGAATGACGTTACCATGCAGAACAGAGAGTAGCAAGTTGAAGCTTTGACTAGAATCTAATAATTCCAGTTCTTATCTGATGTAAATTCTGTTTGCTGTTGTATTTTTAGGGTGACTTTGGTACTCAGAAAGAAGCTGCTTGGGCAATAAGCAATTTAACAATCAGCGGAAGGAAAGACCAGGTGAGTCAAACCTTCAGAGCTGACACAAATCCTGAGGCAGGGTTGGAGCTGCTCGCATGCTCTGATGAGGATCTCGGTCATTCAGCATTAGTATCTTTTCAGCTTTTTGGGATAAAAATGTTAACTACTTATAATAGTTCCCCGTCAACTCAGAATGTTAAAGTGTGCGTCATTATTTGGACTTAAAGTTCCAACTCTTTACTTTACTGAGAGATTACTGTTGGTTTAAGTAATCTTCCTTTATGAATTAAGTTAAAAATACAGTTCAAAACTTTACTTTTCTGTGCTTTAAACAATAAAGTGCTGCAGTCTGTGCTGTGGACTGCTCTTATCCTGTCGGGTAACTTTGAGTGTTTTGACTTCCTTGCATTTATGTGTTTGTGCTTTGCTCCACTGTTGAGATCACTTCTTTTTTTTTCTTCCTTAGGTGGCATACTTAATTCAGCAAAGCGTAATTCCTCCCTTTTGCAATTTGCTAACAGTAAAAGATGCACAAGTTGTGCAAGTGGTTCTGGATGGACTAAGTAATATATTAAAAATGGCTGAAGATGAAGCAGAAACCATAGCCAATCTTATTGAAGAGTGCGGAGGTATGAAGCCGGGTTGTTTTCATAGATGCATTAGGTTGGAAAGGACCTCCAAGATCATCTAGTCCAACCATCCTCCCACCACCATCCCTACCCAACAAGCTGCTAAATCAAATCCCTAAATCAAAAAGCTACTGAATCAAATCCCCATCGTTTAGCTTCCTGCCACGTGTATGTGGGCTCTGCATTGGCACAGGCGTTTTAAGCAGATTGATTTTTTTGTAAGAACTGAGAATATATATATATATTTTCCTGCCTAAGGTCATGATCACATAAAGCATGGAGGAATTGGATCACGGCAGTCAGGTTTATCAGGCATCAGTTTTCCTAGTAACACGATGTACTTGGCAGATGATCTGTGAACGTGTGGATAGTTTGCTTGCTTTGATCACACGTGTGTCCAGGTGTATTTTTAGAGGGCAAAGAAAATACTAAGGCACGCAAGTTGCAGAAATGCAGCTTTAATTTCTTAATGGCTTTCAGGCTTTCTGTACGCTGGCTGCTATTTAAGTTGTCTAAAAGTCTCCCAGGATGAAAGAACAGTGATATGAAGTTTGGGCACGAGTGCAAACAGATTTCGTTAACGTGAAGTGGATCTTAAGCCTTCTCCCTCTTTTAAGATTTTGTTTTAACTCAGCAGTAATGGCACGAGGGAGAAGAGGTGTTCATGCCTAAAGCTCTGCTCGTCAGATGTTCAAATCACTGATGCATGCTTTGCTCACGCCTGCCAAAAATTGGTATACTGGAGCTACTTACTATGTAGTTGAGCTACGGATCAGTGAGCAGTGGCATGTGTGCCACCAAGAGCATATGGATAAGGATTGGATTTGGAATGACACAGTCATGGCTGCAGCTGTGAGCTGAGGGTACAAGCTGCTGCTTGGTGCTCCCATTTCCCCCTGCCCTTACTTCTGAAGATTGGCATAACCCGTCCTAGTGGGAAGAGAAAGGATCACTAATTGTTGGAGCTGGCCTCCTGTTTGGCCTCTTCTGGTTTTGTCTTTTGTACTCCAAAACCTCTATACTTGTCCAGTCTCTACAACTTCTATTCTTAAGCATGCCAGGTGGGTTTAACAGCACCTGGCTGAGTTTGACTTTATCTGGGTTTGTTTTTAACGATTGTGTCTGCTGAGACCTTAAGGAGAGGGAGGGAGGCTGTTTTACTGCGAGTTCTAATTTGACTGCGTCTTTTGTGCAGGCCTGGAGAAAATTGAACAGCTACAGAATCATGAAAATGAAGACATCTACAAACTGGCTTATGAGATCATCGATCAGTTCTTCTCTTCAGATGATGTAAGTGTGTGACAGTTCTCACACCGGTTTTTGTAATCATTTGCCTTTATTTGTAAATGCGAGTCAGGAAGGAGACAGCAGCTCTGAAGCCTGCTGTTGGCTGGGTGTTTTTCCAGCTGAATTTTGTAGCCTGTGCAGTCCACAGACTGTTCTGTGAAAGGTTGGTTCAGTCATGCAGATCCTGGGCAAGCTTTCAGAACTCGTGATTATAAGGCATGAGTGAGAGAAGCGTGGAGTTGTCCTCTGGCACCTACAGCATCGTAGCACTGCGTTAGTCATAGTGCCAGTAGCATGAACTAGTTGCTTAAAAACTTGTGATGTGCTCTAAAACATTGTGATAAACTTGATTTTGCTTACGTGTCTTCAGTGGGATAAGGATAGAGGAAACCATTTGAATGGGTGTTGAAGTCTGAAGGCTCGGCTGACTCTCCACCATTCAGGACATGCCATGCTCTGTGCAGCTCAGGGCTGCTGTTTGCCTTAACAGCTGTCTGTGCTGTTCAGGTTCCATGGGTTTTATTAACCCTTTGGTTTCAGACTGTTGTGAGATCTCCAAACATTGTAACAAACTTCAGATTCAGTGGAGAATGAGCCCTTGTGTGAACCTGCTGCATTTCTTCTATTGCTCATGATGAAGTGTCCAAAGATCTGATACATAACTTAAGCTTCGTGTGTAGGGGATGGAGTGCTAGGCTTGAAGTAGTTCTTCTAGCTGTCAGCTTCCCGGTTTGGTGTTTCACATTGCTGACTCACCTGCTGGCTTCAGTGCTAAGTTCCTGATTCTGATTATCAGGAAAAAAAATGCTTGGAGTACTGTGGTAATTTCAAAGTTAGGCACACGGGCACCAAATGAGAACAAAGACTAGAACTTGCAGATATCTACACCTGAAGTTCCTTCTTTATGCTGGAGTCCATTTCTTTAACGTAAGCAGTAGGTCCTTTTTAGGAGCTCAGGCTGTGTGCACATAGCAGGAGTTGGAACTGAATGCAGCAACCTGCCCGCCACCTGCTGAAGCTGGAACTGCAGTTTCACCTTCCCCCTTAGTTTAAGTAGTATTGGTCTCTTCCTGGGAGCAGTGACACTTCATGAGCTGACGGATGAGTACAGTATGTGACCGACAGAATACTTTCCAGTATTCTGCAGAGTGGGAGCTTATAAAACGATGCCCTGTATCTGCTGAATGCAAAGCGTTTCAGGCTGAGTTACTGCATCACAATAGCAGCCCTGGGCTGGGGGAGAAGACTGGAAAGAAAACGTGATGCACTGAAGGGGGTGAAGTTTATCACTTCAGCGAGTCCCTTTCTGTTCCTTCTGATTGTGCTCTTGTTCTTTTCCAGATTGATGAAGATCCTAGCCTTGTACCAGAAGCAATACAAGGCGGAACATTTGGTTTCAATTCATCTGCCAATGTACCAGCAGAAGGGTTCCAGTTTTAGAGTGGTATTTTGGAAGTTAGGTACAATGCAGCACTGAATAAAAAAAAAAAAAAAGGTTTGATCCATCAATCTTGGCTCATGGGATCCGCTGCTGCATTAAATCGGGAAAGAAAATGTGAAGATTTCATTTGGAATCACAGAAAAGCCCAAATGAAGTCAAGATGGCGAGTGGGTGCGAGTGAGAATGAGTGGCAAAATGTAATGAAAAACTTCACACTGAATGCTTATTTAGATTGTTCAAAGAAAAAGGGCTACAGGTCAAAGATCTTCAGTGCCTGAGAAGGAACAATGACTTACTAGAGCAATTGGGGGGAAATGCAGTACTACCATCATCAAGCCTTGTAAGCATAAGAGAATAGGATGCCCATATAAGTCCAAGGAGAACGAGCCCAGGCCTTGCTAAGAAGCACCGTGTGAATGGACAGCATTGAATGAATGTCTGGACTTGATGCTGTGGAGCCAGACTTGCGTTTCAAATACGGGGCTCTTCAGTCATGAAGCAGACTCCTAGTCCTGGAGTGGCGTGTGTACGAGAGTATGGTTGTGATGCTGTATGTGAACGCATGCAAGCTTGATTCGCCTTCAGGGGGCTGATAATAAAACCTAGTCAATCATCAAAATGAGTTCATAAGTGTTAACTTACACTGGACACAAAACCAAGACCGGTTTAGCAGCAGACTCTGGTTTACTCCTGCAGCCTGTGTTTCTTTTTTTCTTTTTTTTTTTCTTTTTTTTTCCCCTTCTTATTTTTCTTTCAGTTATTTTTAAGTTCTTTCCTGTATGGCTTATTAGTTGTTTGTAAAGTCAGAATTTCAGGAAGGCTTCCCTGTGCATTTGCACCAGATGAATGTTCGATGTTATGAAAAGCTTTCCATATCATCAAAACTAATTTGTAGATTTTTGCATGAGAAAGATCATACATTTCCCTTCAGATAGACTGTGTTGCAGTACACAAGTTACCATTATAGTAGGAAGCAGTAAAATGTGGTAATAAAATCTCATCCTTTTCATTTTCAAAGATAACATGGAGACCTTTGCATGTGGTAATCTACAGCATAGTTCATTTTTAGATTTTGTTGAGTCCTGTAACCAAATGTTTCCGTTGTGGTAGGATACCGTGCTGTGTTTCAATGTTACTTGTTTTCAGACTTTGTTTTCTATGAAAATGATATGGAAACTTCTAAAAATGGAATTTGGTGCATATGTACTGCCGAATAAAGACCGGAAAAGAGGTGTGAATAGATGTACAAATCAAGTCATGGTTTGAACACCTTTAATATGCCTAATCCAATTGTTTTAGACTCTTTTTATCTTAGATGTAGGCAGCCATGAACAATCTATTTTGAGCCACTTTAGAGAGAACTTTGTATTTTTAAGACTTGCACAAAAGCGATGCAAGTGGTTTTTATAATTGGAGTAATGCCTCAGTTTTGAGGTTCTGCACACTAAATTAAAAGTGACGTTACAAATTTGTACAAAATGAACTCTTTATAAGGTGGCTCATTGTAGGAAATGCTGTGCCTTCCCCTTTGAGCACAAGTGTTGCATGAACAACAGTTTGCTATAATAAAACATACCAGATTAGCCACCATTAGCATCTATATCTACCTTGTGTTTTAAAATCAACTGGTAATTCTGAAACACTGTAGAATGGATAAAGATTATTTTGTGATCATAACTCTTTGTTGGACTAGAGTATTTTTGCAGCATTCCTTGTCATCAGAAACATGGTTAAAGTTTAAAACTAGAAGCAGCGGAAACTAGCTTGTGAAATTTATCCAAGTAGAGTGCAGGCTAGGCTGTCTTGGGGAAATAAACATTAAATCTTGCAACGGTATTGTACTGAGCGTGTCTTCTTGTGCGTACTGTCCGCTGTTCACCAGAGGGTGCTGATCGGAGTGCTGTTGTGTAGGCCTGGCACTGCTGGCTTTGGAGTAAGCTGCTGCTTTACCTGGTGGTGCAGCGTGTGCTCCCCGGAGTGAGCATGGTTCTGCGTGGAACCGCGGCATCGTTAGCTCTGTGTGTGTGTTTGAAATGGCTCTTTTTACCCGCGTCACTCTGGAAATGTTTGTGGCAGATGTGCTGAGGAGGTCATGGCGGCGTTGGCGAGAGGAGAGCGGGTATTTGTAGCGTTCTGTGTGTCTGAAGCAGGAAGGAAAGAGGACAGCGCTGTGGTGAGGTCCTGCAACGCTGCTGCTGCCTCCTCCCGGTGCTAGGGATTCGCACAGACGTAACCCGCTGCTCTTCTACCCTCAGCCCGTGCTGTTCTACACGGGGCTGTCACCATGTTTTGTTTTTAAAGCCCAAAATCTCAACGAAGCAGGACGTTCTCTTCACCCCCTCCCGCTGGGTGCTGTCCCTGCCGCTGGAACACCAAGATGTGGGACAGCTACGTGCCAGCATCCACTGGGGGGCAGCAGCCGGAGCTCTGCGGGACCGAGGCTGGACTGGATTTGCTCGGCTAAAGCCCCAAAAGCTTCAGGTTAGGGAAACTGTGTTCTTGGGGAAAGGGGAGATGTGTGGGATAGGGAGAAGAAACCTGAAGGTTTACTTCTCAAGCAGTCCAGTAGCAGAGCGCTGCTCTGTGACATTTAGCTTGTCATGGTGCAGTTGGTGGCTCCTTAATCCCTGCTCAGCTCTAATAGGAGTAACCAAACAGAGCGGGGTTGAACATAGCCCGCTTCTTCAGCATGTCCAGGTACAAAACAAGCTGTTAAGCCGTATTTAATATAGCAGAGGTTGGTGTTGGCTGACGAGCAGGAGGAGCAGCTCCGTGGAGTCAGGAATTCATCTGAAGGAACGGCTCAAAAGAAGTTGCCACCATTTCCTTCTCTCCCATTCCTGGACGTGGAATAGCCCCTGATGGCGTAAAGCCTTTCAGCCTGGGAGAGCCACTTGCTGGATGCATGGAGCTTTCATGTTCCCTTCGTGCAGCGGATGGGTCACGAGCAGTCTGGGTAAGTCGTCTGTTTCTGCTGCTTTGGTAGTGGGATGAGTTGGTCTTGCTGCTTCAAAAACAAAAAGTAACTCCTGGTTGGTGTGTTAAACTGCCCAATGGTTCTCCAGGAGTTCAGGCAAAATGAAATCACAGCTCAGGTGACTCAGTCCTGAGCAGAGAACCTGATCGCTGCTCCTCAGTGCGGGATCCGCTTCTACACCGTCTCAAAAGACACGGAATGAACAAAAAGCACTGTGGGTGTGCAAGGAAGAAAGAGGAGTGGCATTTCCTATCTGCAAGCGAGGAGGTCTGTGTGTAACATCTCCCATCATAGAGTTCACTGCTGAAATCACTGCATGACTTCTGCTGTTCTAAAATTAAGGACGTCTTCATGTTAATACTTGCAGACTTCGCCACTTTTAACTGTAAATGTTTCCTCAGCTCTGCGTGTCACCGAGTCCCTGGCAGGAATGCTGGTCACAGGGCTGGAAGCAATTACAGAAGTCACGCGTCTGGATCAAATAGACTTTATGAAAGGGGACTTAGTAGCAGAAAATGTGTCGAGTTTACAAACTCCTGGTAATAGCTAGTTCTAGCCACTGCCAGAATGAAACTCAGAAGGCACGTGGATTCCTGAAGGAGTTAACATTGCTTCAATGCCCACAGAAGAGTGACTGGAAACTTAATTTCTGTAAAGAAATGCAGTTATTACTTGTCAGTCCCTCAGAACAGGGTTCATTCTGCTGCTTTGGTGTGCTTCGGAGCTAAGACGAACTCTGTGTACAGCAGTTGTAGTTGCCTGAAGAAAGCACCTTTGGTAGCCTTCTGAGTGCGCTGAAATGCCAAACTCATTATCTGAAGAACCATATCTCATGTTTTGGAATGCTTATAATTGTCCTGTATTTCAGAATGTGTGTTCTGATTTCCTTTCATCTCGCTTTGCAGTTCTGTATTATGTCCTCAGGGAAGGATGTCTTGGAAGATCGCTGGTAAGACATCGGAGTCCCGTTGTCAAGTAAGGAATTACCCAGTGCTTCTCTGAACTTTTTCTTGAGGAAGGATTTGTTTTACATCATCTGAAGTCCCTCACGTGGTAAAGCAAGGATATGAAGTTTGCTGGGTGGATGTCTGACCGTACGGTCTGTGGACAGTTGAGCGGGCAGGGCTCATAAGAGAACACCGCTGCTGCCTCCAGGTAGATACCAGCTCTTGCCATTTCCTTTACTAGTTGGGAAATTCTGTCTTTCATGTTGTCCTTTCAGTTTCAGAGAGGCAGTCCTCTGCCATGGTGGAGTCAGCTCCCTAGGACAGACAGACTGTGACCCGTGGGCTTGTATTTACTCGCTATGGAAGGAGACCTTCCTCTGTGTGGGGATCATTTTCCCAGTGGAAGAAGTGTGTACGTTTCTCTGCTCGAGGTTCAGCTCCTCGCTTGAAAAGCAGACCTCCCCGTAGCCACCTTGCTGTGTTAACGCATCCGGGAAAGGAGTGAGGCGGTCCTGAGGGGACGCGCCCCTTCGCGCCATTAACGGCTCCGCCCGCCCCGCCCCGCGGCCGTTTACTTTCGAACGGCGCGGCCGTTGGCGCTGCTGCGCACGCGCAGCTCTGCGCGCTGAGGAGAGCGGGAAGGCGGCGGTGAGGGGCGGCCGGGGCGCTGAGGTGAGCGGGGCGGCAGGCGCGGGCTGCCCGCAGCCTGTGCTCGCGGGGCGGAGCGGGGCGGTCGGCGGCCGCGAGAGGTGCAGCGGGGCCGGGCTGCCCGCGGGGCTCTGCCGCTGTGCGCTGCGGGGCCGTCCCGCTCGGCGGCCGCCGGTTCCCCTCCCCCCCCCCCCCGCTTGTCTTGCTGTTTCGGGTGTATTTATGTGAGGTGGAAGCGCGGCCGTTTAGAAACTGCTTCTGAGCGATGCCGTGGGGTGGCTGCTTGTTTACCTGCACGGCTGCGTTGCGGGTGAGCGCCTGTGTACTGAGCGAGGAGAGCGGCGGCCGGCTCTGCGTTACTTTGTTCCTTTCAAACGGGCGCCTGGCTTTCACAGCGCTGGAGGGGACCTCCAGAGATCACTGAGTCCAACCCCTGCACGGCAGCTCCAGCCCGGGCTGCACGGCTCGGCGTCCAGGTGGGTCCTGGACGTCTACAGAGAAGGAGATCCACCAGCTCTGTGTGCAGCTCCAGTGCTCCGTCACTGCGCTGGGAAGAAGTTCCCACACACATTGGTGCTTCAGTCTGTGCCCGTTTCCCCTCGTCCTGTCACCACACGCTGCTGGGAAGAGTCCGGCCTCTTTGCCTCCCTCTCCTCAGGTATTTATAGACACGGATCAGATCCCCTCTGAGTCTCCTTTCCTCCGGGCTGAGCAGCCCCAGCTCTCTCAGCCTTTCCTCACGCAGGAGGTGTTCCACGCCCTTTATATCTCTGTAGTCCTCCGCTGGACTCCCTCCAGAAACAAAGAAAGGAGAGCCACCTCCTGCCTTCCCTCCACCGCAGCTCATGTGCTCCCAGGTTGGGGTGTTCTGCTCTGTGGAGCAGCAGTGCATGTAGTGTTCGTTTGCAGATGTGTTGCTGGGTGGCTGCTGCTGCTGGGGGAACAGCCCCAGTGTGGTTACGTGGAAATGCCAGAGCTCTTCATCAGTTCTGCTTCAAGGCACGCTTCTTAAAAGCGATGTTTCCCTTTTAGATGCCTTTGTCTTTCGTGGCCTGCTAGGATAGTGGGGCTAAAAATGGGCTAGCTAGTATTTTAGATGAATTAGCAGAAGTAAATTAGCTGAAAATAGAGCCACTGAAGTAACTGCTGCTTGTGACCCTACAGTGTGATGTCACAAATCTGACAGAAACAAGGCACGATTGCAAATTATAAGGCAATAGAACAAAAGTGCTTAAAGTAACTGAGGAATGACACCACGAGGAGTTCGTGTACAGCAGTGCTGTACTGAGGATTTTGAGGTACTTGTGTTCGTGCCAGAACCGAAGCACAGCTGTTACTGGATTGCACTGATCAGCGCTGCAATGAGGATATGTTTGACAAAGGAATATTTGAGAAAAGTTAGGAGACAAACGTTCCTTTCTGTACTTACTGTCCTGGTCTCATGGGGAAGGGGTTTGTCACACTCAGAGTGTTTTCATCCTTTGGTTGTTTGGGAACCAGCTCTTGGGTGGCTCCTCCGCTGTAAGGAAGTGTGTGTATGTGTACATGTGTATGTAAAAAACAATCTCTTCTGTGTGTGGATGCACATGCAGTGTGTGTGTACGTATGTGTACTTCTGTCTTTGAGGCGGACGTTGGGAGTATGTGAGCAGCGTCACTTCTGTGCGGGTGAGGATTTTATTGTGTCTGAACCACTGGTGGTTCTGCCTTTTTTTCCCTTGGCACTGAGGTTTGTTGGTGAATCTCAGGTTTCGCACTTTGGCCTTCGGGTGAATAAGGCAAATTTAGAGGACGGTGAACAGCAGATGAGATTTTCTTCTTCTGTTGCAGGACATGCATCAGTTTGAGGAGGAGTTGACGTGCTCCATCTGCTACAGCCTGTTTGAGGACCCGCGCGTTCTCCCCTGCTCCCACACCTTCTGCAGGAGCTGTCTGGAAGGCGTCATTCAGCTGTCGAGCAACTTTTCCATTTGGAGACCCCTGAGGGTCCCTCTGAAGTGCCCCAACTGCAGGAGCGTGGTGGAGATTCCCGCGTCCGGCACCGAGGCGCTGCCCATCAACTTTGCGCTGAAGGCCATCATTGAGAAGTACTGCCAGGAGGAGCACCGCGATGTGGCGACCTGCGGCGAGCACCGCGGGCAGCCCCTGAACGTGTACTGCCTGCTGGACAGAAAGCTGGTGTGTGGCCACTGCCTCACGATTGGAAAGCACAACGGCCATCCCATAGATGACCTCCGCAGTGCGTACCTGAAGGAGAAGGAGTCTTCGGGGAGAATCCTCGAGCAGCTGACTGACAAACACTGGTCGGACGTCTGCCTGCTGATTGAGAAGCTGAAGGAGCAGAAGTCCCAGTGCGAAAGCGTTGTTCAGGATGACAGAAAGGTCGTGGTGCAGTACTTCAAGAAACTCAGCGAGACGCTGGAGCACAAGAAGCAAGTTGTGCTGGCCGCGCTGGATGAAGTCAGCAGGCAGATCTCGGAGGAGTACGAACCTCACATCGAGAAGCTGAAAAAGATAAGGGAAGAGCAGCTTGAATTAATGTCGCTGAACACATCTATTCAGAAGGAGGAGTCCCCTCTTGTTTTTCTGGAGAAGGTGGACAACGTGCACCAGCGCATAAAGGCTCTGAGGGAGAAGGAGCTGCCGGACGTTAAAGCTGTAGAGATTCAGCCGAGGATGGGGCACCTGCTCAAGGACGTGTGGTCCAAAACTGAAATCGGTCAGATCAACAAGATCCTGACTCCGAAAATAAAGCTGATTCCAAAAAGGAAACCGCACTGCAAGAGCGGTGAGAAAGGAAGAGGAAAGCCCAAGGAGCTCCTCCAGGCTGCGAGCTCTGCGGCGCTCACCCTTATTTTCATAGCGATAGCGGTGCTCGCCGTGCTGCCGTGTCACTGCCCCGTACCATTGGCCGTTGTGGAATCCGTGCCCAGTTACGTTTCGGATTTCCTGCTCTGGATCTGTCGGGATCTGTGCAGCTGCTGGCAGAGCACAGTGGATGCGGTGTGCCATCAGCTCCATGGCCTGGCAGAGCTTCTAGGGGGAGCTGCTCCTTTCTGACCGTGCCAGCGATAGATTTGAAGTTACCGCCAGAAACCCCACCATGTCTCTAAAGCTTCGATTTAAAAGCTTGCTTTCTTTTCCCACGTGCTCCGTGGGCTGGGAGCTGCTCCGTGGGGGGGTTGGATCTCCAGGGGTCCCTTCCAACCCCTGCGGTTCCTTCTTCAGTGCGGATCTCCTCCTGGTTAAGTGGTGCAGATGGGAACGCTGACAGCAGAAAGGTGTTTCCGTGTGCTCGCACCCGCTGGAAGCTGCACAGAAACTGTGTCAGAAGCAGTTACAAACTGCAGGCAGTTACAGACTAATCTGGAAGAGAGCAACCTCTGCTGTGTAAAAACTTCTTCAGTGTCTACTTAGCAAGGTAACATAAAGTGAAATATGTTTCTTACTAAAAGCACTGCAGCGTTAAGGGTCTGAAAGCGCAGCCCCTGCGCGAGGCAGTGCTGGGGTGGTGCGTTCTGGTGCTCCTTCTGATTGACACAGCCGTAGTCTTTCAGTCTTAATGCATTTAACAGACCCGGTTTCCATTCTGTGCGCTCTTGGTGTTACCAGGAGCCCTTAAACCTGAAATGATGAACTGCCAGCCTTACCAGCACAGTGATGGAGCTCTTTAGCTTCGTGTGGGATTAAAACCGTAGCGGTGGAGAAGCCCCCCATGAAAGCAGCTCTGCTGCCACACAGATCTGCTTCTTTTGATCAGTTCTCTTTGTTATTCCCAGGACTTTTAACAGAAATATTACAGAGTTTATAACGCGGTTTTATTTTTCCAGATGCCGTGAGTTTCTAAGATGTCTTTCTCACTACTGCCAAACTTTCAGTACCTGTACCCCTCAGTGCGCCGTATATTGGAATAAATTTGGTTATTCGTTCTGTAGCTGCCTCACACCTCACCTCATTACTCGTCGCTCTCGGATCCCAAACAGCGGTGCCGGAGCAGCGAGGACAGAATGCTACAGAGAAGGTCATGGGTCAGGGAGGGCAGGGAGAGCACTGCGCAGTTCTCGTGGCCAACAGAGTTCACCTCGAGGGGGGGGGGGGACGTGGGAAATGTGCCCAGCTGCTGCTGGCAGCCAGCAGGACGTGGTGCAATTCAGACCCACACAGACTGCGTGACAGAGAACGGAATTTATTCGGGTTCCTTTTTATTAACAGTCTAAAGAGTTTCAAAACCAAAGAGAAAGACCTCAAAATACAAAAGTACAAAGCAGCAACGGGAGCTGATCTGCGTGAAGGTTTCCATCACTCACTGTGGTTCCGAGCTGCACTGTGCAGCAGTGCCGAGCTCCGACAGCCCTTTGGTGGCGATGACTTTGGGGTTGGTTGCCACGCTTTTGGTGGTGTTGTGAGTCTTGTAAATCCCGATCAGCCTGTCTGCGATCTCAAACATGTTGTTGCGCAGGGAGATGATGATGAACTGCGCGTTTTTGGTTTGCTCCTGAAACACAAGGCACCCGTGTTAGCTGTCACTGCTGCGCTCCCAGAGGGCTGCGCATACGTGGAATCATGCTGACAACTCTTAAGTTTAAATTACCAACCAGAACTGCAACGATGTGAATGTTTGCGTGGCTTAAAGACGGTGGAAGAAAAATTCTATCACCGTAAGCGGAGCCACTCAGTGAAGCCTGAGAGAAGGAGAGGCCAGCACCAGCCTGGGGAGCTCGGCTGCACCTCGGGATGAAGTCAGCAGCCTGCACGTGGGAGCGCCCACCCAGAGCATCTCGGCCGCTGAGGCCAAGTGTGAAGTGCACTGCAGAGAGCAGCAGCAGCAGCACGGCTGTGCTGGGCTGCGTCACCCTGCCCAGGCCCTCGCCCCTCGGGCAGCTTTTGGGAACACAGTGAGGATGCAGGCAGCAGTTACAGACCTGTGCCAGCAGCCCGACTTCAGGAAATAAACACGCAGGAAGAAAAACCCGCTTCTGGCAGAGGGGGAAGAGTCCCACCACAACAGGTGCCCGTACTTACGTATATGTAGAACGCTACGATAGAGACGTTTTTGAAGTCCAGTGCTGCATCGATCTCATCCATGAAGTAAAGGGGTGTCGGTTTGTAATGGTGGAGTGCAAAAACTAGAGCCAGCGAGCTGAGAGTCTTCTCCCCTCCTGATAAGTTAAATATCTTCTTCCAGCTTTTCTTCGGAGGCCGAACGCTGAAACAAAGTGAAGAGTTTGTAAATGACTTCTGTTTGTGAATAAAATAAATGGGGCGTGGTGAGAACAGTCAGGGGCAGGAGGGCTGGCAGAGCTCACGCAGCAGTGTGCTCAGCTGATGTTTGGAGCTGGAGCTACTGCAACACCCTTCTGTTCTCTGGGAGCAGCTTCACTTCAGAAGGACTGTTCCATTGTATTGCAGAAGGGTTTCTCTGTTCTTACAGTCACCAACGTGCCTCTGGGACCCTTCATAGAGCCGTGTCTGCCTTCCGCTGTGACCTGACACAGCTCCTCGGGCACAGTGCACTGGTTTGGGAAACGAGAAACCTGACAAATCCCTTCAGAATGAAAGCTTCCTGGCTGCTGTCTGTGTTGTGTGTTTCTGGAGGTGAAATGAACCTCTGTGTTCCTCAGTGCTACAAAGCTGTGGCTTCTGAATCCTGCTGGTAACTGCCAGGCAGCGGGACTACCTTGGGGAGCTGACATCTCTGAGCGGTTGTTGTAAAAGTGGGATTTCAAATGAAACCAAAACAGCAGTGCAGTGATGAGGCACTGCAGCAACAGCACCGAGTGCTTCCACGTACCTAAACATGATTCCCTCAGAGAAGGGGTCCAGGCTGTCCACGAGCTCTAATTCAGCATCTCCTCCCAGAGTGAGCATCTGGTAGTTCTCCTTCAGCTTGTTTGTTATCACGTTAAATCCTGCCATGAATTCATTTAGCCTTTGCTTCCTGAGGTCTTCAAAAGCTTGTCTGAATCTGTCCCTCTCATTGGTAATGTCATCCAATTCGGCCACGCGTTTCAAGTACAGCTCCTCCTGCAACAAACAGCAGAACCAGAGTGCAGCTGGAGAAGCTGTCTCTGGCTGAGATCTGATGTCTCTTCACTATTTGAAAACTTTCCTCCCTGAATGACCAAAGATTTCAGCAGCCTTGAAATGGAAGAATCAAGAACAAACCTTCCCTTTTTTGCTGCTCACTTCTAACGTGGACTCCCACAGTCATTTAATTAACTAACTTATTAAACAATCACCATGTTTCAGTAGCTCTGTGCTTTGGGTGATCTTACAGCTGTGTGTGTTGGTGCACAGCGTCTCTCCAAGGTCCCTGAGCAGCACTGCAGCTCTGGCTCTGCTCTCCAAGCAGCCCCTGTGCGTTTCATCAACCCACAGCTGACTGTGCTCCATCCCATCTAACAGCACAGACAGAGCCATCTGTGTGCATAGGTTTTCCTTCCTCCTTCCCCTGGATGAGGCAGTACTCAGCACGAGAACCTGAGTAAACTGATACTGAAGAGCTGGGTGCTTTGGTGGGGGCAGAGCCCTTGTGTTGTGCCGACACAGTGCACCGCAGGGCAGCGAGCTTTACCAGGCTTTACCTTCCTCCTGTACTCTGCAATGGCACCAAGGTTGGGCTTCATTTCGTGGCACTGCGCTTCCAGGAGCGCTATCTGATTGGTGATGACGTCCGGGTCCTTGATGGCCTCCAGCTCCTCTTGGCTGAGCACTGGCAGCTCTTCGGGTGGCTTATCTTCTATGGGATGCAATGATAGTTTTGATATCTAAAAATCAAAATCGGTTACTGGAAATCTAAAGGTGCCATTATCACAGAACACGATTTCAAAACAAACATTCTGTATTAGCAGATCCTCAACCCTGCAAACATTCAGAGCTTCTTCACTCGGTCAGCCTTCATTTTAAAGATGCATGCAAGACAGTAACACTTCTGACATGATTCACTTTGCTTCACAGAACACCTCAGTGGGCACGGCGCTTTGCGAACAGACAGGAATTCCTCACCTCCTTCTGCCAGTATTTGATCTTGGACTGATGCGTAGAAATGTGGCTATCGATCTGCTCGATCTTAAACTTAATGTTGAGAGCCTCCTTGCGCAGCTCGTGTTCGTCGTCCTGAACAGCCCTCATGTCCTGAAGCAGGCTGCGGTGCTGCTCCTGCACGGCCGGCAGCGCCTCCTGCACAGACACACACAGGCACTGCTCAGCCCCCACCTGACATCACACTGCTTTCCCCGCAGTCACAAGGACGGGTGGAAGCCAGCCCCACGCAAACGGTGTCAGTGATTCTTTGTCTCAGCGCCCTGAAGTCGGAGGGTCGGACTGCGCGGCGGCTTTCTGAACCAAGCTCATGGACCCACCTCTATTTCTGGGCCTGAGGAAGGTGGACACACAGCACTGCGGTACAGCCAGCTCCACGTGCCGTCCACTTCAGGCCACGTCCTTCTGTGAAGAGCACCAGCTAACATCACACCTACCTCAGCCTGCCTGCAGTCGTTCAGAACCTCGGTCGCTTTGTCCTCCAGCACGGTCAGCTCTTCTGTTAAGTCTTTAATTTCCTTCTCGTTGTCTCCAATTTCCTTCTCAGTGCGCGCAACAGAATCTTCAGACTTCTTCAGGTTTCTGAATGGATACCAAGACATGAACATAGCACGAGTGAAACACAACACGACAGAACCCAGAAGCGCAGCCTTAACAAAAACCGCTTAATTAATTAACCAAATCTTAATTAAGAGCCAGTTTCAGTTCGAGGTGTCTGTCCCTTCAGTTTTCCTCTACCGTAAGGAAATGAGAGCACACCTCCACCCTGACACAGCCCTGCAGGCACAGCCCGAGCTGTGCAGCTCACACCGGCGCGTGCTGTACCTCTGGGAGGTCTTGATTGCCACCTGGGCTTTGGTAATAGCTGAGGCGCATTCATCGATTTCGTGGCTGATCTTATCGACTTTGTCTTGCTGCGTTTTAAGTTTCCGATTATTGAAATCAATTATGAGGTTGTGTAACCTTTTCACTTCACTTTCCATTTTGGCAGCTTGCTCAGAAACACGTTCATAATCTGTTGAGAGACAGAACAGCATTGAGGATATCGTGTGGTCCCTAGGAAGGCTCGGCTGCTGCAGTGCACCGCCACCTAAGCAATTAAGGCAAAGTAATGACATACTGAGCAATGTTCATATCTCACTGCACCACTTTTTTAAGGTGGCAGAATGAAACATGCCACCCCTGTACTTCAGTGTTACACCACCACAGCTCTGGTGTAAACCACGACCATTTTTAGCTGAATCACTTCATGTTTTTAGGCAGAGACATGAGGCACTCTAAGAGCCAAACTCACTCTGCATTCACTCAACTGGAAAATTTTGGAGGGGCAGAACCGTGAGGATGAGCGCAGACGCAGCTCCTGCTGCACACACCTCGTGCAGCTCAGACTGGCAGTCTGACACCGGTGTCCTCATGATGCCTTCCAGCATCAAACTACCTGGCACTTTTAAGGCCAAAACTAAATTAACAACTAAATCCCCACACGAGGTCTGCAAAAGAAAAGAAGGGGAAAGCAGAGACTCGAGAGGTGGAAGGCAGTCAGTTTTGTCTCTGCATCGTATGGCAGAAACATTCAAGGAGATGTTTATAACCTCAGACTTTGGTGTGAGCAAAAAAGCAAAGCACCCTATGCTGCCAATGCTGTACAGCTGAGGAATACAGGGCACACGAAGCAGTCCGAATGCTTTCTCAAAACGCTATAGAAGCAAAACGGTGAGATGGAAGAACAGAGCCCCAGCGCTCCCTCCTGCGTCAGTCAGTGAACAGGGCTACAGTCCACCCGCCATCCCTCTCTCCACAGGCAGTACCTTTTTTATAACCATTGAGGACTTTCTCCAATTCCTTCTGTTTGGTTTTGTCCGGAGCAGCAGCGGTCACGTTTGCTTCGAGCTCCTTAACTTGGCCCTTCAGATGAACTTCTTGGTCAGAAAAATTCTACAGAAAACAGAACAGCGTCAGCATCCCATACCGTCAGATAAAGATGTTTGACACTGACAAAGGTGACACGAAGTTGAGGAGCTGCCCTCCTGCAGGTGCTGCCCCAGTGGCAGCCTTGTTCACCTGGATGTTCGCTGTGTATTTCTCCAAAGTGTTTCTCATTTCCCGAACGCTCCTCTGTAGTTCTGTTATGCCATCCTCCAGCTGCGATTTCTCTTCTTCGCACCGTTCCACTCTTTGGGAATCCTTCTGCAGTTCACATTCCAGCCTGTCGACCTACCAAAATAAACACAACCCTCCCGTAGTGTCACTGCTGCAGAGCACAGCGAGGGCTCGCTCACACCTGGCAGTCTGCACTCCCTTAAAGCAGTGGTGCAACAACTCGATGCTTCTGCACAGAGCACAGAGACTGCTGCACGCCAGTGCTAAGTGACCAACAAGAGCAAGCACAAGGAAAATTAAGGCCCAGGATCCCTGTCAGAATACCCAGCAACAAAAAACTGCTACAGGGAGATTAAGCTTGGAAGTCTAAAGAAGTGAAGCAGGAGCGAGATGCGATTTCTGTGTCACTGACAGGATGCTGTGCTCACTGGATTTTGTGGTGGCAGGAAGACAGGCATCTGCATGTAGTAACTGATTGAGGGACTGAGTCTTAAAGTTCACCTTGCAGAGCAGAAGGAGTAAAGACACACCTCAGACCTCAGCCAGTTTTCTGTTTCTACAAATAGAAAACTGCCTGATAGGCACAGCCACAAACAGACTCTTCAGGTGGGAGCTGCCCAGAAGAACTGACTGCACAGAAATCAAGTGATAGCTACAGACGTTCATGGAGTGCCACAGGTTTGATCTCAGGTTGTGAGCAGACAATGTGCAATGAGGACACGGTCCACAGTTCTGTCTGCTCTAAATGAAAGTACAGAGTCAAACCAAAACATTCCAGGTGGGAAGGAAGTGTTTGGATTCTTCTAAATATCGCTGACAAAAAGTTTGAAGGAAGGCCCTGAGAAATCCTCCAATGACACAAATCAACGGACAGAATCTTCCTGTTCCTGCTGAGTCTGCACGCACTGCTCTGCAGCGGTGGTTCCGTACAGTCAATCTCTTCCACATTCTCACACTCAATTGGCTTCCAAGCTCTGAAAGGCAGCACCAAGGGGCCACAACTCGGGAGCAGGCCTGTGCTGGCATGCAGTATCTTACATCTCATTAACTACTCACACCTATTTAAGGACATGGTACCAGTGGGTAGGAACTGTGAAAACAGAACGAGCTTTAAAGAAATTCCACTTTTAACTGAGACTGTGCACTCACCTCTTCCGGTGAGACATCACTGACCACCGAGGAGCCCATCCTGCCCTTCATCACTTTGCCCCCACCACCGGTCATCGTTCCTGAAGGGGAAGCAGAGGAAGAGCAGTCAGCGTGCACCTGGGACGTGCTGAACAGACAAGGCAGGTCTGCACCTAAATACCTGACTGCTCAATGACTTCTCCTTTCAGCGTTACAACCCTCCACCTCTTGTCACTTTGGAATGCTATCCTGGTGGCATCTTCCAGGTCCTTCACCACCAGGGTGTCCCGTAACGCGAAGTAGAAGGCCGTGCTGAAGTTCTTGTCTTTTACCTTCACCAGGTCAATCAGCCGGGGCACGTTCTCGGGGGTTGGGATCTTCCCAAGGTTTTTCTCCCATACGGCCATCTGCATCCAAGAGACAGAAGTGAACAAATGAACACGAGCTCCCTTTGGATACAGTAAGGGAATGAGCCCATAATTTAAGATATGTCAAGGTTTAAAGCAAATGTAAACGTTCTCCAGTTGGATGCAACCTCAGAATGGTGGAAGTTCCTTCCTTAGGAACCTCTACTTACCTGCACTATCACTGAGCACTTTACATTTTAGCTGTACCTCTATCAACAATGGTACACACGTTTGTATGCACACAGCACCGCTGTGCATCTTAGGGCGGACCAACAATGTGATGCGTTTTGCCACAGCACCACTGCTTACTTTGTCCAGGGCTATGAACGTGGCAGCTCCGATTCCTGTTCTCTTTAAGAACTCCACACATTCCTGCGCGGTGTCGATGGTGTCAACCACGATGTAGTCCAGGGCAGCACAGGAGGACGAAACAGCAACGTCGTACTTCTCATCGATGGCTCCCAAGTCTCCCTAAGATTTGAGGGCGGAGCAGAGGGGGGAAGGCAGAAAAACCCTCTTTAGCAAAGCACCAGCACTGCGTCTCGGTGCTGAGACAACAAAAACTTTCCATAGAATGAAATGAGATGAAGACAAGTTACAAAACCTACTTTTTTTTGCCAAATAACTTAAACCTCAGCTACATTTTGTGGCTGGATATCACTCCTGACTGCTGCTCACTGCTGTTTATGCATTTCTCCTCACTTGGATCCGTAACAGAACATGAATTCGTAGCTGTGACACAGCAATGTGGTAGCTGTCAACTGCCCAGCAACTCCCAGAAGGAACGAAGCAACCAGCACCCCACTGCAGCAGCACGTTCTCAGACGTGCACCTGTTCTCCTTTCCCCATTCACAGAAAACCCACTCTAATCCCACGGAGTCTGAGACAAAACCTGTGAGGGCCTTCTGAAATTTACCAGTCGTCCGTAAATCCCAGCGATGCCTCCCGACCTCTTCTGCTCCAGCAGAGCCTCGAGCACTTTCCCTCGGTTGCGGTGCTGCGCTAAAGAGCTTTTGGCTTCCTCCACTTTTTGACGCAGGTTTCGAACTCCATCCTGAGCACTCAACTCTTCCTCCTTCAGCTTCTCGAGCTTGTTCTCTTTCTATCGGGTACAAGACAGATGTTAGCCACCAGAAACCTGCATTCTAGCACACAGATTCCTGGTTGTGTTAGCAATGAAACCACCACTGAAAAACTGAGGCAGCAAAACATTCACCAGAACAGGGGCTGTTATTTGTACACTTGGAAACCAATACAACAGCTTAGGCATGTGTGGATCAGGCTCACACCAAGGCAGCAGGATTCCTCTTCTAACAAGGAATGAGAGGGGAGCATGAGGTGAAACTCAAACAGCTCAGGAATATACCATGCCTAACTGTTAAATTCAAACTGATCTCCGTGTAGAGATGCACAGAATTTAATTCCCTGTATATTTTCTTAAACCAAAATAAGTCTGAAATCAGATACTTAACTCCAGTGGTTAATTATCTGAATGTGGTTGTTAAATCCCGTGTAGGAAAGTTAGGTCTCACCTCCTTTAATTCCAGTTCAGCTTTAGGTAACCGTGTCTCTATATCTTTAATAGCAGCCTTCCTTTGCTTGAGAGTTTCAGAAGTAGTCGTGAGCGCCTCCTTTGCCTCGTTTAGCTGTGACACAGCGCTGTTATAGCGGGTGAGGTAGATATCCAGCTCTGCCTGGGCCACGTCCATCTTTGACCGCGTGTCATTCACCGTCTTAGAGAACTCCATCAGCTCCTTCTCTTTGCCCTGCAGAAATGGGTGGTACAGATCAAAACACAACTGTGGCATCCACTGCATCCAGGCAACAAGGAAACGAGCGTGCTGTTCTACTGGCAGGCAGCAGATGGAAACTGCTGCACAGAACGAGAATATCTGACTTCGTTAACGTATTCTTTATGGAAGGTTTTTTTTTCACAGCTATAACACTGTGGAATTACCCTCCACACAAATGTTGTATCAACTTCCTATCATGAAGTTGCAGAGAACACTCCCAGTTAAAAGTGCACTAAATCTGTACTGAACTGCAGATCGAATGGAGAACGCATTCAGTACAGGAAACAGATCCCAACCTTTCAGTCTCTGCATCCTTAATGACTGGGCAGCTAATATCAACAACAGGAAGCACTGCAGTTGTGCATGCATTCAAAGACAGCAGAGCTGTGGGAAAGGCTCAGAACACAGCGTTTGTAAATTGAATTATGATCATTTCTTGAAGTAACGACACGTTGAACATTTTGATGGGAGAAAATTCAAGCACGTCCCAGGAATGGAAGCACAGATTTAATGTATGTGTATGAACGATATGCTTAATAACTCATAGCTACAAAAAGCAAAGAACCTCGTGAGAATGACCTGGCTCCTTGTAAATTCTCAGAACGAACTTCCCAGTTAGCCTCCACCGAACTGACAAGCACCCTAACACACAGGTCCCACCCCACAGCCACCCCATGACCCTTTCATTCCCAACTCCAACAGCTGCAAGACAACAAACCTCTTTTTCCTTCTGCATTTCTCGTGTTTCTTCTTTAAGACTGCTTATAACCTGCTTGAGTTTCTCTTCTTCTTTGTCTTTTGCCTTCTCAAGAAGCTCTTTCTTGGACGTTGCATCGCGGATGGTTTTCTCGCTATCGCAGGGTATGTTCTTCAGTTCTTCTACCTGCAGAAGGAACACATTAACTCCATCTCCAACCGAAACAGAACCGTTTGGCTGCAACTTTAAACCACATCTTTCAAATCTGAAGTCATTAGCAAACAAAACCCCAGCTGACAAACGATAAAATATCCGAGTGAAAAAAAAAAGAAAACATCTTTAAACCTTCTTTGTTGCACGAAGCAGAACTGGTGTCCTTTGTTCCTCTTCCCCAGCTGCACGGAGGTGTTCTTATCTAGAGCAACCAAGCACCTTCCTTTATGTAAAGCAAGCTGCACTTCACTCTACCTTTTCTTTGTCCTTCTGAAGTTGCTTCTCCAGTTTTTTAGCCTTGCTTTTGGCATGCTTCAGTTTCTCCCTGACTTTAACGTCCTGCAAATCCAACTGAGTAAATTTCTTTTTGTTTTCTTCTATTGACACTGTAATTTTTTCAATTTTCCTAGAAGGAAATGAAGAAAGAATTATCCATTCCACATCATAAAAAAAAAAAAAGAATAATGCCAACAGAACTCTGCTGAATGAGTGAGCACGCAGACTTCAAACAGTACTGCCACGTTCTGTGAGAAGCAGCATCTCACGCTCTGTGTTTGTAGGATTTTCCCCAGAGCACTGCTGTCTCATCAGAAAAGATAAACCAGTGACAACGCAGCTAAACCCATTTCCAGAACATATTCTTTTGCTTTGATAACATTTGTAATTGATAACTCTCACAAGTCATTAGGATCTCAGAGCATGAGAAGGGTTCTAAGCCCATACAGCTCAGGTTTTATCGGTGTCTGCTACACAGATTTCTCCAAGAGATTCACTCACAGAACACCAAATAAATCCAATGGAAACATTTTTAAATTTATTTACTTGAAAATATCACGTGATTCGTGCCAGGAATTGTTCCCATGTCCCATAAGAGACTCTGCTCATCACATAACTGAAGCTGTTGGTGGAAGGACTACTGGAAAACCCAGCTGTGCTCCCTCTGTTTGAGCACCAACCCATGCATCCATTTCAGACTTCTGCTGTCTCAGTTTGTTTCCCCTCTGTTCCTTTGTTCCTCATGAAATACAGCTACCGCAGCCTTTTCAGAACGTCCAACTGCTGGGAAAATCTGAGGTTTCTTTCTGAAAATCCATGCCATCTCAGCAATCAATATGCAGAGCGCATCGAATACAGCACTCAGCTGATGGATCTACTCCTACAGCACTTACTTCTCAAGTTCTTTTAAAGCTTTACTCTTGCTTTTCATTTCGTCTGCAAGTTTACTGCTCTTCTCATTAATATCTTTTGTTTCTTTCTGTATTTTTTCTTTCTGCGCTTCCAAATCATTTATTCGCTTCTGTAGGTCGTAGCTAAAAAAAAATCAACAAAACAGTATTAAAAAAGCATTTTTCCTCCATAAAATAAACATTTTAAATGAGTACTTCAAGCAATCTGAAGGAGAAGAAAACAATGATGCCGAGTACTATACCCCAACAGTCACTACTGAGCGACTCTGCCACTTCTGTACAGAACAGCAAGGAGACCCAGTGCTTTTTGGCACTCGAGAGAAACAACCAAACAAGCAGATCACCTGAAGCTTCTAAGTATGAAGCTGTAAGAGCTGCTGTTCTTAGAGGAAGATAAATACGATCTATTATTATAGGAATAACGTATGTTTAACTTAATAACTTGAAGAAATCACCATCACTGGCCACATGCCATGTGACTGATTTTGAATGTCCAGAAAAATAAAGACAATTCTAATTACGTATATGGAACCACCACCACCACGTGAAAGCCACACCAAAAGTTCAGGGAGTTACTCACATGTAGTACTGACAGATATGATTTTTCTCTTTAAACATTTTGTTTTCCAAGGAAAGGAATTCGATGGCTTTGTTCTTGTCTGCTTCCAGGGCGTCCTTTTCTTTTTCCACCATTTTAACTCTGTTTAACTAGACAAGACAGACAGTGTTTAGTGCTAGCAGTACAGAACGAACTGTGAGCACAGAGAGCCCCAGAACCTCCACAGGTCACACCTGTGGAGAGCTGCTATCCCACAATTAACTGTGAGCAATCGAGTAGTTCTACTTGCACAGAGCACCAAATGTCCAAAGAATAAGTCCTCACGTTAACCCCTTTTCTAAGGGCTCCAATAACGAGATGCTGCAAGTTTATTGAGTCGGTGCATAATTCAGCCCACACTTCCCAGCACTTACCTTTTCTGCCCTCTGTTCATTTAAGGTCTCTACTCTGCGACAAAGAGTTTGAATAGGATCTCTCAGTCGTGCAGACCCTATCAAATCTTCCAAGTATTCCAGCATGCCTTCGTCATGTTCAGTTTGGCCTTTGGGTTTCATCATTGCAATCTGTTCAACTTCCCCCTTGGAAAAAAAAGGTTTAATGTTTTCTTCTTTATATATTTTTTTTTTCCTGAGGCACAGAGATAGCATTTTGAAATTCGAAATGTTTTCCCCCGACCTAACAAAAGAAGGAAAGAAGGAAGCACGGCCTCTAGGTCGCGTAGCTCCCAAGAGCCTGAAGTCACGTGAAGCAGGATTTAAGTCCTTGAGGATTCCCTTTAGAGAACAGAAGGTCCATAAATCTTGTCTGATGGTGAGCTGGGCCTGTAACTCACACAGCCAAGATTGCTTGCTGGGAGAGAAACAAAGTGTTAGATTCAGTTTGTCTTCCTGTACACACGGCATCAGCTTTCAGTTATTAAGCTTAGCACTAATCTGATTTCTTACAAAGTAAGAATCAAAGATTAACCGAGACAGTGACAGGGATGGTTATTCCACTGATGCTATCGTTACTCAGTTAAGACATAATTGCTATCAATATCTTGTGCTTGGGACAGAGCAGCAGAAGTCTTTCAACAAGGACTGTAATTCATATATGCTGTATATCAGGTGAAGACGAGAAGCTGAATATACATGTAATTAAAATGAGTAAATAAACACGAGGATGCCAGAATTAAACAGGGGGAACACCAAGTACACTCTTCACCCCTCACAAACCCAGCTGCTCACTGGGTGTACAAGTCAGTAACACTGCAGAGCACTGGCATTGCACAGGCTCTGGGGCAGGATTTCAAACCTGTGAAATAACAAGCTCTATTACAACTGAAATTTCATGTTAGGACAGGTAAAATGTAAAAACAAGTCTGAAAAAAATCACCTGAAGTCTATGAAAGGAGACAAAAACGTACTCCAGAACTGCCCCTGTTTGCTTCGTGCTGAGCTGAAGACAAGGCTGTGCTAAAGGACGGCCAAGGAACCAATTCTTAAGACATACAGAGATGGAGGGATGAATGAGCCCATAGGAAAACCAAAAGGGACCGTCACTGAAGGCAGCAACACGGAGCATCCCCGCACTGCAACGCAGCCCAGTAACCACAGGTGCACAGCTGAGGGCATTACTGCTGAGCTCTGCCTATGAGAGGTGCTAGCGCTGCACAAGTGCCTTCACTCCACTTCCTCGGCACACAACGACACCTAGTGGCACTGTGCTCCTCTTCCAATTAACAAATACTCGGTTGAGAGAAGGGAAAATGGGAAGTACTGTTTAAGTTATGAAGTCTCTCTGAAACATAAGAAATCCCCACGTTAGGGTAAAACAGCAACACTGTGAGTTTTTGTTTTTTTTTGTTGGCTGGTTCGGTTTTGTTCTTTTTTTCATGTAAAAATTGCTATTATTTTTCAACAATTACTGTTCAAAGTCTCGCCAGGTTTGAAAACACAATCTCTCTCTTTACTTCTTAAGGATATCAAAAAGGCAGTTTGATTTTTAATGGAAGAATGCACAATTCCAGTTACAGATTTGCTCCTTTGCAACAGAAGCATTTCTCTACCACTGTATCACCACAGAACCAGGAACACAACCTTACCAGCGAGGAAGGCTTATGCAACACACACGTTTTTGAAGAGCTGAGGTGGGTCAGGTGGCTGCAGGGAGATAATGAACACAAGGGGAACTTGTCAGGCTGAGCATGCCCGCCTCACGTGCAGCTCCTCTGCTTTGCAAGAAGCAACAGTTTAATAGCCATGTTTTCTTCAGCTTATGGGAAAATATTTAAGTGGTGCTATGTACTGTAACTTCAGATTCTTTTCTTCTCAAGGGCCAAAGTGAAGACACTCAGAACACATAAATAATAACCAAATCATAACAGTATTGTTTTATTTAATGTTTAAATTATTCACCAAGTATTATGTCAAGAAATCAGTTCTGTCCATCCCTACAGCTATCACAGCACAAGAATGAAAGCTTTCCAGGTACACAACACCAGTGAACAGGAAGGAGCATTTCCCAGCTCTGCACTGTTAAAACTCAAGTGTTGATTTAACTGCTTCCTAACTTTTTAAACCATGCATCTCACCCAATCCAGTGTATCAAAAATGCACCCTTGCTCTTATTCAAGTAAAAGATCTTTCAGAATACGGCCAGCACTTCTGAAAGTGAAACCAAGAAGACAGTAGGCGGACACTTGCTGAGAAGCAGCATGCCCTAACATGTTTCCTTAATGCAGCTGCTGAACCTCCATTGAAGAAGCCTCAAAACTGACCACCAGGAAATCTCTTAACCAGACCCTCAGCTAGTTGCCCTAGCTCCCAGGCATGCACTCACAGGGGAGAGGGAGCAACGTGGAAAAAAACTAATGTGAATCCTCTTAGCTGGAAAGGCAATTGAACGTTAAGACAAAGGTGATACTAGCAGACAGCTAACAAAGGAGAAACGCACGCAAAGAACATGCAGGAGCATCACACACCCCACAAATACTTTGGGAAGGCTGCACGTTCTGTGCAGGAATTGTAATGGAAGTACTAACCCCATTTCTGTCTCTGCACTGTGCACGCAGCATTCTACTTCAGACTGACATTAGGGATGCTGGCACAGCTCTGGGAACAGGCAGTCAGCTCAGTGTTACACACATACAAACAAGTTCCATAAAACACATAGGATTAGTTACCAGAAAACAATTCCCAGTGCATTTTGATAGAGCCATTTAATCTTGAAAGCCGTTTCCTCTCATCACAGACATGAGGAACAGCATCAAGGAACTCAGAGACAGGTGATCCCCCCTTCATGTGCACAGCTGAGCTGTCAAGTTGGTAAGATACTTTCATACTTTCTAAATGTAAATTTTGATCGTAACATAAGCAGAGCAAGAAAGCCATCAAAGACCAGTGTAAGAGCTGCTGCTAACAGAATTAACCTCCTGCAATCCACGCTTGATGGACAAGTGAAGCCTGCTCTGGCTTGGGTGCACTTCAGAAGTTGAACTCTGCCTCCTTTGAGTATCTGGGGAACGCTATAACTTCAGTGAGAGATATCCAGTATAGACTGAAGCCATTGAATTTCAGTCAGTGAGACACCACAGCTCTTCATGTCATGGAATTACTATCCCTGTTTTCTCTGAAATCATACATTCCCTTCTAGAAACAGAGAACCTACAGAGGAGTGCTGGCTCAACAATGACATCTCCACTTCTCCCCTGTGGAAATCAGGGAAAAATTAGACAGTGTCAGGCAACAAAGTTAACTGTTAAAGCTGCACTCACAGATCAACTTTATTAAGAGCCCCACTGAAGAACTATGGCAGCAAATACATAAAAATATTTCCCAGGCTGTGGCATTGTCAGTTGCTGATACCTTAATCTGATTTTATAAACTAGAGTGTTGAAAACCTCCATGAGTGTGATCCCAAATAACATAATAAATAAACCCCACACACCTGAGAAGCACAGCAAAGCTGAAATTTACACTCAGCTGTGATCACAAAGAATAGGTTAAGAGAAAACACTGCCTAAGGGATGCAATCCCACTGCAGGAAACCCTCTGTGTGCTGGTACATCACTGAGACATTGCACGAAGCAATGCTGCAGAGGGCAGGCAGCTCCTGTGTCACACAGCCGCCCTGGGGAGCAACACAAACAATTGGAATCTCCCGTGGAACTCCAATGTGTTTTACCATCTGAATCCAGGCTTTAAACTCGAATCAGTGACCACACAGCAGCAATGCTGGTAGGTGAGGTAAATCCTTCATACAGCTTTTCTTTTTATTTACATTCTCCCCCACCTCTGAGGTGCAGAGCACAGCAAAGCCTTCTCCAAACCATGCAGAGTACTGCACATGGGGAGCATCTCTTTATTACAACCTTGTAACTTTTTCCCCACTTCCACCAATACATATATGTTACAGTTCGCAACTTCAGTGTTACCTAATTCTGCTTCATTTATCCCACTGACTTAAGCAATACGCAAATACAGACAACACTCACTGTTTCATTTGTCTTTGTCAAGTAATACAATAATGGTTTGATGTTTGTGAGAGTATTATGTACCCACGTATCAAATGTATCTAATGTAGGCACGCTGGAATGTAACAGATAACAGTTTAAGAATGAACATTTCTTCCTTCCAAGGGCTATCCTACTCAGTAGGGAAGTCCATACCACACCAAGCTTAGAAACAGTAGGGCTTTCTTCATGTCCTACGGGTGAGCAACAAAACCCATCCTTTAAGCACTGAACTGAGGCAAGCAATGGAGCTGCAGCCAGCACATCCACACCACCAAGGAAACAGTGCTTGCAGCTACAGCAGCCAGCTCTAGCCCAAAGTTCTGCAGTGAATTACAGTTAGTGGTACTTAGAACACTAGTGTTTATTTCTCCAGTTGAAGAAAAGCACCTACCCACCAAGAAGTTTCAGTTTCTCCCCTAAACACAAAGCATCTCCTCCAAGCAAGGGGAATGCGGGCAAGAGATTTTCCAGGTATTTCACCAGTGTGCTACAGGAGCTGAAAATACACTGCACAGAGCTTTGTAGCACAAGAGAAGCACACAGCACGAAGCTGGTAATGTTACAGGTTTGTCTGAAGGAGAAACTGCTGTAGAACACTTTGAATGTTTGCTGTAAGAGCTGTAATGCTAAAGAGTCAGCTTCCAGGATACTCCTGTCAGTGTTTTCCCCCATGGTTAGCTGACAAGCAGACAGGAGAAGAGAAAGCACCAAATTCTCACCTTCACTCTCTGCCTTCCAAGAGAAGTGACATTAGAAAGGGGAGAAATCAAGGTGACAAGCAAGCACTAAACACAGATACACAAATCTACAGTACCACTGCCATCCAGAGATGAAGAAAACCTTCCAACCGTCCTGTGACACAAGAATTCACAAGCAGCCTTCGTCAAGCTGCTCGTACATCTGATTTTAGAAGCTTTCTTAATGACATTCTCATGTTTAATGCAAGAATACAAATTGAGTGCGAGTCTAGAGTCAGTTATCAAAGCCAGTTATTGCAAACCCAACCTACAACGTTGGCTGTTTTAAGACCCTTGGAATGTTCCAACTGAAATCTAATCAACTGCTCCCGAACATGCTGGAAAGCTGCACTTTGCATCTCCTCTTTCCACAATTTCCCATTTTTATGGAAAGAAATGAATAAACACTGGTTATGATGTTACACTGGATTTTGTGTAATAAAAATATATTAATTGCCGAGAAATTTGGATAGCATCAGGGAACTCACTTTGAAATCACATGCACAGAAGCACAAGCGTGTCTTACGCAGCTCTAGGTTCACTTCAGCATACAGCCAGTATTTTAACAGGGAAAGTGATCCTGTGCTTTTTGACTCCAATGTAAAGCTTCTACTTTTACATAACATTTTATTCAAATAATACTTTTATTTGATTATGCTGTTACACTGGTTTTAATTCTTCCCACCACTTCAGCTCAGCTGCCCTTGAAATTTCTAGAACAGAGCTCTCCTCACCAGCATTGGCAGCACTGACCTCCATTTGCAATCCCAGAAGAGCTCTGTAGCTTGTGCTCTCCTCTGGAGCTCCAGCTCAGATGCTGGTGTGCCTCATTAGGAAGGCAGCCCCCAACAATTGGGAGCTTCTGGCTCATCTCAAAGCAAGAAGAGAACCTGCACCCCCTCATTTCCTCTCCAATACACTGAAAGAGTGACTCTCACATTACTGCCACAAAGCAGCAAGTAAAAAACTTGACTAAATTTCCCCTCTGGCAGCACAACCTTGCCATAGGACAAGACTTATCTGTACATTAAAAAAACGCTGTTCCAGTCAGTTAAAAAAAAAAAAGGCATACATTTAAAAGCACTGTAGCTCTCCCCATGTCTTTAATAATCCCTCACAGACCACCAGCCATGAGGGAGAGGCCAGGATTTCTTTCTGGCCTCGAGGCTGACCTCTTCAGAGGGCTCACTACTGAGCAACAGCAAGCACACTTACCTTCTGAGCTCTGCCCAACCTGCCTGGGCAGACCTACCCGAGCTTTCTGTGCACACAGACACTGATGTTCCAAGTATTAAAAAAAAAAAAAAAAAAAGCTAAATTAAGAATAACTTTATTTGTTGCTCTTTACAGATGTACAAGTTACTGAAGCTCGGGCATGAAGTGTGGAAGACAGGAACCATAGCAGCAAGATGAGATATTAGCACACTGCTCAGCATACTTGAAAGAAAAAAACAAAGTGACAAGATGCATTTTTTTCCCTGTTGCAGTTTCAGGCTGTGGCAAGCTCATTAAGCGTGCACCCAACAGTTGTCTGTTCCCTAAGTGCTAAAAAGCATATAGCAATTTATTAAAAACAAAATACACAGCACTGGAACCAAAGCATCGCAGAAGTGACAAACTCCTCCTGTTAATTGTTGGCAACCACACACAGTAACCAAACCCATTCTTATAAAAGAAGATTTTTTCCCAATTAACTAATTCAGGCACAGGATTTCCAACAGCTCCAGAACTGTCAGTACCGCGCTGTTCTGTCACAGGCACTTCTGGAAACGTTACTCAGCAAAGTCACGAGTTCGAGTTCAGTATTTGCAGCATGGCATCAGAAGGACCTGCACCATTCTCTACCCAACTTGGGAAAAAAAAAATAGTTCTGGCCTGAGCTTCCAGAGTGCCACCCAAGTGTGCAATGTCAGAGGGACTGAGGAACGGGGAGAGAAGAAAAAGAGAAGGAAAAAAAAAAAGGCAGACTTCTCAAAGGCAAGTATCTGCTATCGAGTGCTAAACGTGCTATCAGGGCACTCAGCAAGTGTCTACAGGGACTTCTTGCAGGACATGTTCTCTTACAACACCTCCTTCAGTGTCAGAGAATGCTCTGTCACTGATTGACAACAGCATGTGACAGCAACTAATATTTTTGTCCAAAATCTTTTGAAAAGAGAAAAACATTGATTACACCCAAAAGTCAAAAACCAAAGAGGGGTAATTTATTTTCAACATGAAATTCTTCTAACTCAATACTGAGCTGAAAGAGGCCACTCTACATTTAGATATAACATAAGGGAAGCAACATTGAAATAGAACTGCCACTCCTCAAACTTTAAATAATGTGATTAGAAAAATATTAGGCAGAAGGGCAATCCCTGTGCTGGCAGTAGGAGCATTGGCTTTCTGACACAGCCTCGGTTACTTTCAGCTGTGCTTTTTACTACCTGCGTTTTGATGTTTCTGTTACTGTGCAGAAACAGCCACATTTCCCAGAAGGGAAAAGTACTCAGCTTTGCATCACCTTATCAACAGAACTCAATTTCTATTTTTTAAAGTAAATAACGATAATAAAAATCACACAAAGTATGTTCAAGGAGAAAGGGGCTCTGCCTCGGTCACGAGAAGAAACAAAATCTCTGTGGAGTTTCCTCTGCAGTTCATTATATATAACACATTATCCACAAAGTTCAGTGCAGTGAAAAAAAAAATGGTGGGAACCATCACTTTATGCTTCAGCACTGCTCATACTGCCCCTGGTTTCCCATTATACAGATGAGCAGTGTGAAACTCGAGCTTTTAGGAACAAAGTGTGTTCTCCCCATGGGAAACAATTAATGGAAGAAGAAAATAAACCTTATTTGAGGAAAAAAAATAAGAAATAAACCAACTTAGCAGAACTGCCTGCAGAATGCTTCCATCCCCTCCTCGAGCAGGAGGGGCACACTCTCCAGCACTAAACTTTGGGCACCATAATTTCTACCACATTTCACTGCAGTTTCTCCCTTTTAACAATTTCCCTAAAATGATACTTCTGAAGAACAGCTTCATTTTAAAAAGTACATATTAGCAATCATTTTATTGGAGATATTTCTCACTTGAAAACAACAAATACAAGAAGGCACAGAATGGAGTAATTAATTGTCATGAATACTTCAAAGCAGATATATCCTCTTTTTGTGGGTGTAACAGTAAAAAGCAGACTTGAGGAAGTGAAGCAAACACAGCCACCTATCTAAAATATTTGTCTTTTTTTGTTGTTAAGAGGGGAACTGGAAGCTCCTCTGACAAAAACAGACTTAAAATCATCTCCGTTGAAAACTGCCAGATCTAACTTAGGGGAAAGTGGAGCTGCTCACTGATTTTCTAGGCCACGAACAGATTTGTGACACATCTGTAACAGTAACTGCAACAGCAGTGAAATAATTATAGGTAATTGCAGATGTATGTACTCAGTGGGATGTCTGAATATTTCCATCGAGCACTTTCACTCAGCTCACACACCCAGTGACCAGCCAGCACCAGCAGAACCCTCTGTTATTACTTAAACACCACAGAGATCAGTGTGGCTGCCTCCAGCCTGCCTGCCTTCTGCACAGCCCACACGTGCCAGCAAGCTTTAGAACTTTAAACCCCAATGTGAGAATTATACCATATTCACAAACTCTATTATTTTTTACAGCATACGTTGTAAAGCACAGCTTTTTAAAATGCACCTTGAATTGGCTACAAACCTGCTGCTCTTTGAGTCCCCTGCAGTTGTTAAACGAGTGCAAATGAGGAGTAAATGGGTTTTTTCTTGCCCTCCATTTTATGCACTTATGTTTAATGTACATACTTCTGCAGTAAAACCATGGCTATAGATGAGAACTGTAGATAACTTAATAGTATCATTGAGTTAATGGTGATGCACCTTTATCTAAAGCACAAACAAGTTGCTGAATCTCTGCCACGCTTAAGCAGCACAATAATATTGGGGTTTAAGGTTTATTTTACTACACCAATATTTACGTGCTGCTAGGGCGGAACAAGTACAACTCTTCTATTCATCCACACGTCAGGAGCACAGATTCATTCACAGAAAAACTTACATCAGTATCCTCAGCTGGTAATCTTCCTTAAATTTCTAAAGCAGCAAATAATGATTCGCATCTTTACTACAGCATGCAAACCATGATGTGCTGCTAGAGTACTTTAAGGCCTCAGACACACGACTCACACCTGAACAGTATTTGGTACTACACCTGGAAACGTGGCTATAACAAAAACTGCTTTTACTCATACACCAACCTGTAAAATCAAGAATCTGTTATGGTCCAGATCAATGCCGTGGCTTCGAAGCAGAATACCAACATCTTTGAATGTTGACTTCTTTCCATTGATGTGATACACAGAAGAATTATCTCTATAGGCAGTTCTAGACACACAAAAATTGCTGTTAGGAATGACTTCATAATCATCTCCTTCCTGTTTTGAGGAAAAACAAAGCCAGAAATACCATTAGTATATCATAGGTTCACCTCAGCTTTCACCATATTATCACGTTAAGGTTTTAAGTCAGCTGCACCCTGGGGTCCAGCACAGGTCTTAATGATGTACACCACAAAAAAATAAAATTAAATAATTCCACACTAAAAATAAAAAGCCCAAATCTGCACGGTGCTCACGTGATGCCTTTCTCATCTCTAATACAAGCTGTTGCTTTAAAAATACCTAACTTCTTTTCTTTACCATGGCTTCACATCACAAAAGGCCTACTTCAGCTTTAAAGTGGCTGTTGTACCCTGCCCTTTCAGTTTTAGAGTAGGAAGTCTTGAATGACTTGCTACTGTCTGCAATTAAGCTCCTTTCATAGTGCTAGAAAGCCACTTTTTGCTGAGTAGTTCTATCAAGAAACTGTAGAAGATAAAAAAGCAAAATGTTACAGATGTGACAAACACGATGTCATCAGCTTCAAAAGCTTAACTCAGACTTCGCTAAAAATCAGCAACTGAAGTAAAGCTGGGGCTGATCTCCAGCACTTGGAGCTGGGGCACGCTCCTGGCAAAGACCTCAGCTCACCCTCTGCTTCTCCAGGATAACCCCAGAGCACGGTGTGACCAGGTACACTCACAGGTTTCCTACATCATCAGTGCAGCTTCTGGCTGTTCATGCAGAGCCAAGAAAAAAAAAACCTAAAAAACTAAATAGTCACTGAAAGCACCCAACACAGAAGCAAAAAGCACGGCTCTGCATTGATCAAGTCAAAGACAATTTATTTAAAACAGTTCCCTTAACGACTAGCCCCTTATTAGCACAAGTTTTGAAGCTTCAGTTCTGAAGCTTTCCCACTACACTAACCTGAAATTCAACAAGGCACTTCAGCCAAGTGCTCACAAAAATCCCATTTAAATAAAGTAAAATAAATTGCCAGCTATGTAACTGCAATAAGCCAACACCATAACCCAGAGGTTGTCACCAATATGCAAAATGACAAGCAGTAGGATTTTATTTTATTTTATTAACACTGTCAACAGCTCCTATTTCATTCAAACAAAATATCAGCCACAGGGTGTGGAAACCAGAAATTTTATGAAAAATCTCTTTTAAAATTGCAGGCAGATTTATCATACATTAAATGTTTCAGATTGGTTTCACATTTTATGCATATTTTAAAATAGCTTCTAATTGGTTTGAAAGCTTTTGCTTCAAAGGTCTTACGCTTTCATCTATGTGCTCCTGTTAGAAGTGTAAAAATATATAACACATCCAAATGTAGACCTGGAAATTACTGGAGGTCCTGTTCACCTCAGAAATAAGCTTTATTTCCTTGAGGTAAAAGGAACAATAAATCTACGGCCATTTCTGAAAGCGACTGTTCCACAGCAGCCCCAAAGTGACCACGTACCAGACTCCCAGCTCACAGAAAAGCAGAAGAGTCCCTGTTCATATGTTCAGAGCTGCACTACTCGATAGCAGCATTTTTTCAGCTAATTAACTTTAAATTGATGCTCTACATCCCAAGGGTAAACTCTGCCACCACGCCTTCCCCTGCTCAAACCGATCAAAAATATTCAGGTTGCCAGATGTTTAAATAAAGCAAGTCCCACTCTGAGCAGCAGGATACATACCTTGTCCACGATCTTTTGGAAGTGGACTTCCACAGAACAGCTCTGGATGTCCGTGTGTTCCTCAGAATTATGGATCAGCACAGAGACTTTTTTGGATCTGATTTTCTGTGCTCGATACCCAAACACAAAAAGCATCGCATCGATGACATTGGATTTCCCACTGCCATTTGGCCCGATAATGCATGAAAAACGCTGCAGAACAGAAGGAGAAAAGGTGACTGCCTGAGGGGAACAGATCCTGGGCAGCACACAACGCCCACTTCATTTGTAAATAGTTTAAAACAATTATTTCTAGCGCAGGAAACTGCAGCTTACTTGACAGCTTCATCTGTACAACCGAAGGCAGAGCAGTACGACTTAAATAAGAGAACACCACCTCTGCTCAGCTCAGCCCTCTAAATCAGAACTTGTTAACTCAAAGTGATACTGCACTCAGCGAGCAAATTCACAAGGAAAGTTTCATCATCAGCCATGTAAATCTCCTGTGGGCACTAAAAACATTCCCCTTCTTCAGACACACTCCTAAAAATTCCCCAGCAAACGAAATAAAGGCAGAAGTGTGGTTTTCTGACGCCTTCCTCACAAATTACAATTGTACAGAATCAAGAATTTGCACTTCGCTGTTTTCCCAACTGCTCGGTAACTAAAATAAAGAATATCACCACAAAGCAATTCTAAAACCTCTGCATTCTTCAGTCTCTCTGAGGTGGGGTTGTGTGAAACTCCAGGAAGGACCACGAGCTCACAGCAAAACCTTGCCTTGGTTTAGAAAACGCTGAGGGTAAAAGAAAATTACCTTATGAAAAGGTCCCAACGTTTGCACCCCCGCATAGGATTTGAAGTTCTGGTTTACAATGTGAGTTATCATGAGACGAGGAGCACCAGCTTCATTGGTCATTGCTGGAGGAGGGGGAGGAGAGATGCTACCCAAAATCTCTTCTAAACTCCGATTATCAAGCTCCTCATTTGGGACCGCTAAAAACCAGCCAAAATAAGCAGAAAGAAAATTAAGGCCGTGAACGCTCAGTGACCAAACACCTTTTAAAACGCTCAGTTTGAAAAGCAGACGACATTGCTCTTATTCACCAAACCTAACTAAAAGGAGCTAAGTGGAATTACAATCCTTCCTTCCATGAACTGAATCGTTAAAGAAAAAAAAAGAGACACTTCAGACGTCCCACCGATTCACCAGTGGGTTTGTTCTTTCATTATGCAATTCTTATTCTAACACACTTTAATAGGCACTGTGCAATTACAATAGCTACAGCCGTCACAATAAGGCTACAAATCCGAAACAGGCAAAGCCTTCCTAATTAATAAGTGCAAAGCCACATTTCAAGCGTGCTCGCAAGTCACTCTGCGAGATTTGGGGACCGCTGCACAATGCTCTGAAAGTTGTAATGACAGCACAACTGCTCTGCAAAGACAGGAAGTTTGTTACGAAAACAAACTGGCCCCCTGGATATCTGCTTGCTGTAAGCAAAGCAGCTTTTCAACAGTTACCAGCAACTTTTCCTTCAGAGACGGGAGGTTTTGCCACCAATTTCTATATATCAATCCCTTTGTTGAATATCTTTGCTTTAATCGTTTCCTGTCTCGCTGCCCTGAAAGACACACGCTGCTCTTTTTCCAGATACTCTCAGCAAAAACCCAGCTCAAGGAGCACAAGGCAGTGCACCGGCTCACAAAAAGAAAGTCAGATCGTCTGGAGAGTTACACAAATAAGCATTACGTTTATTCCAAGAGATCTCAGAGCACTGCCTGCACGAACGTGTGAAAAACCCTGCTCCCGTGCCACAGGGCTACGGATCAGGAACATGGAACAGGCTTTAATTAGGAGAAAACTCACAAAGTGCAAGTGCAAAAAGCTGCAAGTCTGAACACTAACTCTGCAAACCCTCGATACCACTTTAAAAGCAGTCGGAACACGCCAGGAGTCGAGGCTTTCAATCGTCCTTTCTAGACGAGAAAAGAGCGAGTCGGATCTGGAATAGTCGGCAAGTTGAGCTGAGCGCTGCTGCTCAGCCCGCACCACAGCTTCACACGGCATCAGAGGCACAACGCTCCCACCTACCTTCTGCTGCTCCTTCCCCACGCTGCCTGCCTTCTTGTTTTTCCTCCTGCGTGTCAGCGGCGGGCTCCTCTCCGGGCTGTCTGCCTTTCAGCTGGGCTGCTGTCGAGGTTTTGGTGCTCTTGCTCGCCATGATCTCAGCCGGCTGCTCCCCTCCAAGCAATCAAACTACCGAAGGGATCTCTCTAACACAAACAAGAAAACCCCACGATCTCGGCGTTAAGCTACAACCCCCCCGAGGAATACACCTACAAGTTCGACTGACGCGGAAATCAAAGACCAGGCGGCGCATTTCAAAGCCAAAAACCCAAATCTGAAACAAAAACCACGGCTGAAACGAAGAAACGGATCGACCCCGAAAAAAAAAAACACCAACGGACCCGCCCTAATCCGCGGGGACAGCACCTCCTGAAGCAGCCAGCGCGCTCCGGGGAAGCAGCTGTGACAGCGGGGGCACAGGAGCTAAAGACGATCGCAGGAACAAACCCACGTCCGCGCCGCTTCCACGCAGCGCTCGGTCCCGACACACGCTCCACGCCGAGCGTCCGTGGGTACACGCAAACAAAGTACACGGGCTTCACCCTCCGAGAGCTGCGGCCAGCACGATGCACGGAGCAGCACCCGACAGAAATACCTCCATCCCGCAGCGATGTTACAGCGATCCGAGCGGGGCAGCAAACACGAGTCCCACCGAGCTCCAGAGACAGAGCGGGGGGGAAAAGCCGCACAAGGGTTTAAATCGCAGCAAGCGGCCGAGAGGGACGGACACGAGAAAGTTTACTTCTCCCCAGATAAAAAAAAACTGACGTGGTTGGAAAGTCATCTCACCATTGGTGCCAATCATTTGACGTTTGCGGACCTACCCCCGAGGCGCACTCTCATGAGAGCCCTTCATTTGGGACAATGGGGGGAGAGGAGGGGGTGGGAAATGACACAGAGAAAAGTCGTTTTCACGGAATCCCACAATCGTAAGGGTTGGAAGGGACCTCTAGAGATCATCGAGTCCAAATCCCCTGCCAAAGCAGCTCCGGACACCAGGTCACACAGGTAGGCGTCCAGGCGGGTCCTGAATATCTCCAGAGAAGGAGACTCCACAACCCCCCTGTGCAGCCTGTGCCAGTGCTCCGTCACCCTCACCGTAAAGGAGTCCTTGCGCACATTGGTGCGGAACCTCCTGCGCTGCAGTTTCTCTCCGTTCCCCCTTGTCCCGTCTCCACACGCTGCTGAAAAGAGCCCGGCCTCGCCACTGTGCCCCCCACACCTCAGATATTTATAACCTGGATCAGGTCCCCTCTCAGCCTTCTTTTCTCGGGGCTGAACAGTTTCGCTCACAGGGGAGATCCTCCAGGCCCTGCACCGGACCTCACGCGGCTGCGCTCCCGTCACGGAGCGGCCGTCCCAGGCGGTCACAGCCCCTCAGCGCACCGGGCCGCGTTTCCCCGCCAGCCCTCGGGCAGCGATGTCAGCGAGACAAACCTTTCCGCTTTTTTTCCATTTACCCCCCCACCCATTAATATCAACCCGCTCCGCGTTTCACCCTCCGAGAGTCAAAAAAAAAACACCACAAAACCCCTCGGGCGGAGCTCCCGCCGCCGGCTCCGCGCCTCAGCGCGGGCGGAACGAGGCGGGAACGGAGCGCCTCAGCGCGCGGACAGAAGCGGGAACAACGCGGCTCCGCGCGGCGCCCCCCGCCCCGCAGCTCACCGTCCGCTCCGCGCCGCTCCGTCCCGGCGGGGGAAGCCCCGGCTGCGGCCGCCCCGCGCACACGGGCGGCTCCGAACCCCGAGGGCGGCGGCGGCGGTTCGGGGCGGCCGCGGCTCGGCGGCTTCCACACTCGAAAATGGCGCCCAAACGGCGAACTCGAACCGAAATTCGTTAGAAAGGCGCGGGGCAGGCTGGGACGGGAGGGGGCGGGGCGGCCCGGGGTTTGAAAGGAGGAAAAAGCCGCGCTGCGCCCCGCGCCATCTTGGCGGCCGTTAGCGGGCGGCTGCCGTGGGTCCCAGTGCTTTTATTCCCCCCCCCGCGTTGCCCCCTCCCGCCGTGTGTCGGCGGGGCGGGCGAAGCGGTGCCTGCGTGGAAGGGATCAAATTCCCCCGCTGTGGAAGTAGGTCAGCGGGCGGAGCGCTCCGCCGAGATAACAACAACAACAACAACAAAAATAATAGTAAAAATGAAAACAGCACGTTACGTCGGTACGGGTGTAATTAAAGCCAAAACGGGGCTCGCTTTGAAATCAGCGAACGCCGTCGCCCGGCCCGGCCCGGCCCTGTGGGGGTGGGGGGGGGGGGGAGCGGGGGGGGCGCTGCTCTCGCGGGATGTGGCCATAGAGACGGCGCCGGGAGGAGCGGCCCGCCGCCGCAGGTAAAGGCAGCGCCGGGCGGGGCGGTGGGGCGGCGGGCACGGCCGGGCGGGGCGGGTGGGTTATGGGGCTGAGGGGCGAAACGGGGCGGTCCTGGCTCGAGCCCCGCCGGGCTCTCTGCCGCCACCCCCCCCACCCCCAACCCGCCCTGCGCGGCGGCGGAAGGCTCTGAGGGGATCTGCTGAGTGCGTGTGTACGTGTGAGGTGCGGGAGGCGAAGGGACGGACTCCGCGCGGCAGAGCTGTGGGGTCTCCTTCTCTGGAGACGTCCCAGAGCCGCCTGGACGCCGAGCTGTGCAGCCTGGGCTGGGAGCTGCTGTGCAGGGCTTGGGCTCCGTGATCTCTGGAGGTCCTTTCCAAGCCCCGCAGCTGTGCGGTGTGAGCTCCGTCACCTCTTGGCAGCAGGTGGAACTCACGGAGTGCCCGTGAGAGCTCTCCTTTGGAGGGCCGATATTGAGAATGTTTGGGGTGTGCCGGTGTAGGAAGGGACGCCAGCGTGCCTGCTGGAACCCTAAATGAAGCAGAAACGAGCCGTTACCGAGCGGGTGGGTTTAGGGGCACTGCAGCATGCTGAGGCAGGTGAGATCCGTGCACCCAGGTTCAGCCGAGCAGGAAATCCAACAGCGTTTTGCTCCGTGTTGTTCCCTTGCTGTGCTCAAAGCTGCAGGTTTACATCTGGCGCTCTGATTTCGGAATTCACGACGCAGGGTCTGAGCTGAGCAGGGCAGGTACCTGGAACTGCCCACCAAAGGCATCACCCCTTTGAGGGATCAGGGACGTGGCTGAAAGGCCCCTGAAAGGTCTGCAGAGTGAGGATCACAGCACAGCCTCTGGCTCCGGGAACGAGAAAGACATTCAAATATGAGAAAAATACTTAACGTATAACCACTGCGCGTGTTAATTAATGGAACGCGAGGCTAAAATGAGCTCTTACCCCTTGAGCATCCTTTTTAGGCTTCTTCAATTCTGCGTGCTAACTGTTTGACCCGTCGTTTTTTATGGTGGAAACAATCCCAGAGGTTCATAGGGTCTCGTGGTGCATCACGGTGCTCTCCTCGCTGCCCTATCTTTTGCCACCCTGGGGGCCAGGAGTGCTCACCTGGCACAGTGTCCCTGTCTGCCAGGCTTTGGTTTTTGGAGGAGGGGTGAGGGCAGGGCTGTGGGACTGACCTCCCTCATGGAATTACCGTGTTGCAGCGAAGTATTGTGGCCGTTACAAGTAGCGGTGGGTGGCAGTAAGACATTGTATCATGTGGTCGGGCAGGATTGTCTTCCCTGCATGGCTTTTCATTCTATGTTTCCACACAGTGCTGTCTCTACGGTTCTTGACAAGTTTGTGATTCCAGGTTTTCCCTCGCTACCACGTCTGCACGATGGAGCTTCAGTGTTTCCTTCTACGGTGCCAGCAAAGCACACCTGGCACCACTTGTTCTTGCCCAGTGTGCAAAGCTGCCACTGGATCCTGTTTGGAGCTCCCTTAAAACTTTTTGGTGCTTATTTTGGCGCGGTACTAATGAAATATTGCTCATTTGAAAGCATCTTGTTTTAGTGTTGGTATCTTCCTCTTGAGTTTTGGCTGCTTATATATGTCCTTGCTCTGTTTTATTACAGTTATATTATTCCTATGTACCTCGTTTAAAAGTTCCATCTGAACAACCAAAATGAGACTGAAGATTTCGCTGTTAAAGGAACCAAAACATATCCTTTATCTTAGAATAAACCACTGAAATCCATGTTATATTATCATGTAGTTTATTTTATAGAAAGGATCTTATTTACCACAAATGTTGCAGTAAAATATTTGTAAATTGTAGGTGGATTTTTCTGTTATTTTTTTTCTCCTCTTTTTGCTTTTATTTTTTAACCTGAGTAGTGCAGCCTTTAGGGGCAATAGTTTGAGAGGTGGAACAGTCTGAGTAATACCTTCCCTTCAGAAGCTCTCAATATGTTGCTATGAAGTTTTGAGCCTTTCTTTCCTTCCTTTTTGTGGCAGTAAGTTAAAGCTTTCCCAGGCAGTAAATAGCAGCAGATATACCTCCTTGCTTACAGCAAAACACACAGAGAACAGATGTGAACAGAACTGCCATTCCTCATTTTTAATAAATACCTCAATAATTTACCTATGATGTGGTGTCAGTTGGACAGTAACAGAGTGATCTGTGCTTGCACTAAGATCCTGTACGAGTGTATGTGGACAGTTCGTCAATGCCTCGACAAATATCGTCATCAGAATTCTATTTTCACGCGGTGTGGTTCATCTGCTTTATTTCTCATGGAATTTCTACCAGCTTTTCTTGAACCAAACGAACAGGGAAAGAATGAAGGATTGCATTTCCTGTATGTAAAGCATTCTGTGTAATGGTATCGAAGTAATGTTCCTGTTTTATAAGTGTAATGATTAAGACTTTCAGACTTCCTTAATTCGATTAAACATAAGGAATTAGTTAGCTGTGTGGGATGGACCACGGCTGACGAGCTATATTCCTGCGGTGATGATCACCAAATTATGAAGTGGAACCTTCTAACGAGTGAAACAACTCGAGTAGTGAAACTTGCAGATGATACATACCCCATAGACCTTCACTGGCTTCCCAGGAGCCTTGGTGGGAAGAAGCAGTCCCAAGCTGAGAGCTTCGTTCTTACGAGTTCTGATGGTATGTCAATTTAAAACATTTCTATTTTTACACCAATTTGTGCTTATGTCAGCTCAGAAAAGTAGTCTTGATACAGGCTGTGACTGCCTGACTGGCAAGAGCCTGCCACTGGGGTTGGGATGTTAGTTTGTGATGGATTTCATGAGGTACATCCAAGAACTTGGCACATGAGTGACTTGGAAAAGCTCTGTGGTTTGTTCACAGAAGTTGGACAGTCCTTACGTAGATCCTAACATTTTATACATTCCTTTTTCTTCATTGAAAACACTGTGGAAAGTTTCAGAGCAAGTCAGTTAAACTATCTTGCCAATAGTGGTAATTATGTGCACAAAGAAACAGATCCCGTCAATATACTCAACTGAGACTATATTTTGTCAGCAGTCAAAGGTCTTGCTGGTGAAGCTGCGTTTCTACACGAATGGTAGCAGTGGGAGTTGCTCAACAACAAACTCAAAGCAATATGCTGCCCTAAATCTGCCAGCTCTCTCAGGCAGAACAGCTCTTGGCCAATTGTAGAGTTTCCATCAGGATATGGCCATCTGCCCATGACCTTATTGATAGTTTTAATGGGGCTCTTGGATGATTTCCAGTTAACTTCTGCCCAAGTTTATCCAGAACCTTGAATTTCTGGATTTAGCATGCTCTCTTTGGTGAGTGCAGCTTACATGGCCAGCTTCCCAGTGAGCCTGACTGGAAGAGGCAATAGCAGTCTGGTGCTGATGTGTGAGCCTGGTTTTTAGTACGGGTGGAGAGAGCCATGTATTTGAAGAGGGCAGGAAAGCTCATTCTGTGCCTGAAGCTTTGGTGATTTCTCTGTCTGCTGACAACAGTTGCACTTAAGTTAGGAAGGCTAGGAGTTCAGATCACAGAGCGAAGGCCAAGATTTCTGTAAGCTTTTCTGTACTTCCTATGGATTAAGTGCACTGAACTTATGGAGCAATAGCAGGACGTTGTTTGGCCTGAGCCTGAAGGTCAGCTCACTACAGCATCCTACATCCCCTATATATGGGAAAGGGAAAATGGGGAGAGAAGTTTGGCCAAGCAGAGGTGTAATTTTTGCAGTACTTGGTGCTGAATTTTGCTGTGGCTATTAGGCAGCTGGGCCTGGTGAGGTATTTGTAGAACACAGGCTGCTTTGGGTTGCAAGGGACCTTAAATCCCCCCAGCCCCGCCCCTGCCATGTGCAGGGACACGCCAGCACTGCAGCAATGGAGCACCCACAGCTCTGGGCAGCAGTGCCAGGGCCTCACCGCCTCTGAGTGAAGCATTTCCTCACATCTAATCTGAATCTCTCCTCTTTTAGTTTGGAGCCATTACCCTTGTGTTGTCATTAGTCTCCCTGACGAAGTGTCCCTCCCAGCTTTCCTGTAGATACCAGCAGGCTGCTGTAAGGTCTCCCCAGAGCCTTCTCTTCTCCGCTCTGAGCAGCCCAATGTTCATTTCAGCTACACGAAGTTTCGAGAAGAGGGAGAAGAAAAGGGATTCTTTTTTTCTTTTTAATAAAACATATAAGTGATTGTGTCACTCTATCTCAGTTAGAATCCATATGCACTTGAAAGTCCGTGAACTGTCATTGTCCAGCTTCTGGAGATCAGCTTGCTTAACTTTCACTTTCTTTTAATGCAGATGCTTCTTGCTTGCATGCACTGTAAAGCGATGTGGCTATCTCTGCCAACCTCGGTGCAGTGGGAATTGTTTGGTTTTTCTTTTGCTTTTTGCAGCTGTGTTGGCCCTTTGTGTTGCCCAGTTCTGAGCACACCCCTAAGGCTTATCACCTTAACAGTGTTAGAGCTGCAGTCCGTGGCATCTGCTCAAACAGTGCAGTCTCAAAGCCTGCCCTGCTTCTTGCTGTGACACTGGGTTGTGCAGGACAGCAGATACCCCGAGGATAACACAGGATATTACACAAGGAAGATAGGATGTGATTTTTATTCAATTTATTTCGCAGAGTAATCTCCAATTTACATCTATCCTTCAGGTCTAAATTTAAGCAAAAGTGAAAGAATAAAACAGATCAAATCAAAACAGTTGATGAGATGTATTTGTGAACAGTCACAGTTCTGTTTGTTAGCTTTTCCTCTGTGGAACTGAAATAGAAAACAGTGCTAAACTGTATGTGAAATAATGAATGGAGATAAAGCTTAGTGCAGAAGACTGGAGTTTTTTTTCCTAGTGTAATCTGGCACTTTCAGTAGATCTCTCTCCCTTACTCTCTCTCTCATATATATAACTTGCAAAGACTTTTCTGTGCACGTGCAAGCAAATTGTTCATACACTTAAAGTGCAACAGTTGGATTTCTGAGTTACTGTATTTTTAAAATAGTAATAGTAAAATATAAAATTCTGTTTAGCCACTAATGACATAGCACGCGTGGCAAGCCTGCAATTTTCCTGCAGCAGCTCATTCATCTCTGTGATAAGGACTCCTGGAAATGTGCTGAATCTGGTGGAACTGAGTAGCATGTCTCACAGAGTTGCCTCAATTCCTGGTTGAGCTCCAGATATTTGTGAAATTAGAGCAAATGTGAGTTTAATCCTCTTGGGCTTTTGTCTGCGTTGCATCTCTTGTGGAGTACTGTCTTTTGCTTCCTCCTTGCACTGGTCACGTTACTGCTTTCTTTATAAACATAAGGAAAATAGCATTAAACTGTGTATTAAGCACAAATCATAGGGAAATTGACCTATTTTTTCAGTTTGTAGATTATTGATCATTTTCTGTTAGGTCAGCATTTAAGAGTCTACCAAATGTAATGGACAAAACATACATGTTTTATGGTCTGTATTTGAGTAGGCTGCTGATCTCCCACTTGACATTCCTCCAGAACTGGAGAGTCACTTCAGACTTGAGGACAGCTTCTGGCTTCAGTGCTTAATGAAGATAAGGGAACAGTATTTTACAGAACTGATACTTAAAGAAAGATTAAGTTCTTCTATTGAATCACTTCTGTCTATTCCAAGTGTATAGCTAAAATTTTCCCTTTCTTGATTGCCTATAAGAAGGCAATAATTTCTAATTTGAAAGCCACTACTACCTGAATGTTAAACTGAAGACAGAATAAGGCAGAGAAATCCATTGAAACTTGGCTTTGGAACAACTTCTGTGTAAGAATGCAACGAAAAAGCCCAGTATCTAATGGCTCACATTCATTTGATTCTCAAAAGTTGTAGGTTCACACGTTGGAAAAGGAGAGAAATTACAGAAATAGAGATGATAGCCATGATAATTTGATTTGTTGTGCTTTATATATATACACTTCTTAAACACATGATTTTTTTTCCAGATGCTCCTCTCTTAGTGCCTAAGATGGGCCTGTTTTTATTTGAAAGTATATTCTTTCCTGCTATGCTTTGTTATTGGGAAGATGCCTTGTGGCAGAAGTAAGAGCTGGTAGAGTGAGAAGGGATGCAGAAGGTTGGTCAGTGAGTTGGATGCTTCCCAGTGGAAGAGGATTCTGCTCTGTGATGTGGCCCATTGTTCTGATGTGACTTACACCAAAATATCTGATGGCTGTGTTTGTTTGTTTGATTTTCCTGGGATGTTTCAGGTTGGAGGGGGTTTCTTAGGGAAGTACGGAGACCTCAGATCCACTCTGGGTCAAGGGAAGCTGATCCAGTCTACAGAACACTGCAGAATTCTGTGTGTTCTTTGAAAAGCTTCATGTTGGATAGTGAAAGTTGATGGATTCCTTTGAGTTCTCTGTGTATGTGAGCTTCCTGTTGCAAGGCTGATCATTGTTTTTTACTTCCACTAGTAATATCAGTGGAATGTGTTCATGATGGCTATGAAGAGCTCAGCCACTTAGTGGTGAAGAGTGTGGGTGATGCCATGAGGATGTTATTCAGCGATTAGAAATTGTTCTGCACTGGAATAAAGTCCCAGCTATGGACTGAGCAAGAATATTACATCAAATGAGAGAGGTGATCAGAGCAGAAAGTGCTTTTATAAAAACTAGAAGGATGTTTGGTTGGGAAAGATAACATTAGCCATAGAATCCCTGTGAATCCAGCTACTACTTATATACAAGAAATGAGAATCTTGCACCTGTGAGACATTCTGTACGATAACTGAAACTAGAACGTTGCAATGAGTACAGGAGGACCAGTATTGATCATTTTAGGGAGCTCACAACTGAGTGAACGAGGAGGAAGTTGTCTTAGAAATAACACTAGTTTTGTGAAGGAAAAAGGGTGTGGGATTGACCAGCTGGCTGAGGGCTCTTCTAGGTATGAATGTGTGTGGTGAGGGGAAGTAGAATGTCTGGTGTGATGTTTAAAATGGACAGTTCAAATAAGCTGATTTATAGGAACCATTCTTCTTCAGTGTTAACTCTTCTGCCTGAAGTCTTGCAGTGGCAGAGATTTGGCTGAGGACTGTGCCTTTTTGTTCATATACTCTAAAAGAGGACAGAGTCTAATTGTATTCATTTGGGTAATACCACGGAGAGCAGTGGTGTGTGTTTGATGTTTATTTCCTGCCAGATCCAGCAGAATGCTTTTTGTTTGTTTTCAGTCGGGTTTTGTTTTCAGCTTTTGTTTCTGTGTTCCTTTTTTTTTTAAAACCGAAGTGCAAAATAAAACATGGGAAACCAGAACACAATGAAAGTGGATTCAGGCTTCTGAAGCACACCCATCCTGGCTGCTGGGGTTTTCATGTGCATTTAGTGCAATGGTGTCTTTGGTTTTACCTTCTGCCAACCTCGATAACGTGTTTCCTTACTGAAAGAGCCAGGTGTTTAGCTCCTGTGGATGAGCTGTGTTGTCACCTCCCAGCTCTCTCCAGCTCACAGCTCCTTCCAGCACCCTCAGTGCCCAGTGAGCTGAACCCAGCTGTGTTCTGGAAGGTTCTACATGTTGATATCACAGTTCCAGCTGAGGTGTCTAGCTCTGTGTGGGAGAAACTGGATCTCAACAGGTTAAGCTACCTTCCTTTTACCCACTTGGGACAAACCTATCGTCAGTGCTCTGACCAAAGAAAATACCTTCAGATATGGACTCCAGACACTTGAATGTCTTCAGTAACTGAAAATCTAGTCCCCATTCTCTGTGTGTTTTTTCAATACGTGCTGGGATCCTGCTGTTTAACCAGAACAGGTATGGCCTGTCTTATAATTCATATTCCCATGCAGGAGGCTCATATGCATATGTTATTAGTGGAAAAATGATCTCGTCTTAAGTGATGGAGCATTTGCACACACTTGGTGTGAGGTATCCGTGCATTGTTCATCTCAAGGAGTTCTCATGCTGGGAATAGCTTCTCGTGGTTCGCTGGCTGGTAGATTAGATAAATTAATCTGTAAAAAAGTTTTGGTTTTAAAGTGGTTAATTTGAATGTGAGCTATTCTAAGCCACACTTTTGTTCTGCCACATGTTTCCAAGCCCTCCTTTGTCTGCTCTTTGGTCCAGTTTAAATTTGATCTTCCTGGATTTAAGCAACATCCCTCATTTGGAAAGAAAGACTTCCTCATGCTTCTGTTGAAATCATTAATAGCTTTGTTTTTGGCTTCTGTGAATTTCCATAACAGCTCCATAATGCAGGCAGTAAGACTTCCTCAGAGAAACGCGCTCGCTGCTGGTCAGATTGTACTCACTTTTCCATTATCCTTTTGGTGTTGAGTGATTTTTCAGATCTTAAAAAAAGAAAACACAAGGGCTCTCCTGGGCTGCAGAGCGCGTACCTCTGTTTGTTAGCTCTCAGACAATGAAATAGCAGCAGGCAGCTGCGTCCCCAGAGGGACACGCAAACCTTAGAGGGGCACGAGCAAAATGAGTCGTCAAAACAAAGACCGTACATAGCACAAGAGCACAACCAATTCATGCTAACATTTTAGTTAGTTTACAAGTGTTTCTTTTGCAAGAGCCCATTTGTTTGGGCTGGTCATTGTTGTGAATAGTTTCACTGCGCGTTCTGATCCTGGTTTTGTTGGTTCATTCCTCTTGTTTTGTGTGTGCATTTACAGCAGAAGACCAAAACTAAAAGATGAATACTGGTCCACAAAATCAGACACTGTTTCTATATTGATTTTCTGCTTAGGGAAATTCCACTTAATATCAAAAGCAGGAAGAGTAGAGAAAAGTGTGGAAGCCCACAGCGGAGCCGTGCTTGCAGGGAGGTGGAATTCTGAGGGAACGGCATTGGCTACAGGTAAGGAAATGGAGGGGGTTGAAAACGAAAATAACAGAAGGGCTCCCTCAAAATGAAGCCTTTGGGGGCTTTAATGTACAGAGGTGATACGCAGTGAAGAAATGGAAGGGTACAGAAATGTAGTGTTAGATTTATGAAACGTAAGTGCTTTCAATAAGGTGCGTACAGCGTAAGGACCGTACTCTATGGGATAAGAGCAACACAGAGCTTTGGAAATAAAACTTAATCCCTGACACACATTGAGAAGATGTGGTCCCAGATTTCCTAGCATGTATTGTTGTTGTTATATTGAATTTGAATGAACAAAACGATTAGAGCCTATTAAAGTGCTCACATACGGGTCTAGCTTTAAATTCCTTTGCAAGAAAGGAGATGAAATGGAAATGCAAAATCAGCAACAAATAACATTAGCTGCAGCTAAGGGTTTTTTATTGTCTTCACAGTCACTCAGGGTATCACCACCTTGTTCAATAGAAATTATTTTGGTGCTATTTGATTAATGATGTTTTAGAATTATGAGCACTACTTTAATACAAGAGAGTAAAAACATGTTTATGTTTTATGTGGTGATCCTGTTTATCGCGTATTATCCTACGTACTTGACAGCAAATACTTTTAGTATCAAAATGCTCAGAGGCTTCTATAGACACTCTGTTTTTCATACATGAAGGAGAATATTTCATTATTTTTTTTCTTGTCTGTTGCGATAAAAGGTTTCTACATTGGCACATGGCATTGGAGTCTTTTGGCCAGTGAAGTTTACTGAGGCCTCGTGAGCATTTTGAACATTCCTGTGCTGCTCTTTCTTGACTATTAGGAGCGGTGCAGTCTAGCTGCTGTCTCCCCCTTCTCTCTGCTGGGGCTGGGAGGGCCATCTCCAAGATCTGCATCCCTGTGTGTCTTTTTGTCCTAAATCTTTTGGCAATTAGTTGCTTTTGGCATTTTTGTCAAAAAAAAAAAAAAAAAAAGCAACAGCAACAACAAAGCTATCTTGATGTTGGGGGGAAGCTAATTACATTTCCTGTGATGTACTTCTTGATTTCTGTTGGTGGCAGAATTTTCTGCAGCCTCCTGTTGATAGCACAGCTGATTGTTTTGGACAAATTCCAGCTCAGTCCAGAAGTACTAAAGATAATTTTGGATCTGCTTGTTTCCAGACTCAGTCTGACTCTAAAATACTGCTTTGAGGAGCTCTATCTGGCATGTTCCTCTTAAATCCCAGAGGAACAGAAATATCGTTCTTTTAAGAGACAGATTTGCCTCAGGGACTTCTCCAAAGAAGCTGGAACTGTCTCTTTGATTTTGAGTTGCTTTTTTTTTTGTTTTGTTTTGTTTTATGAAGACCTAAATTATATGCTCAGCCACTCTTGTAACAGCTGCCGTGCCTTGAGAAGTAGTGGCTCATCGGTGGTACTGTAGCAGTTGCAATATTCCTTATGGCTCTATTTGAACAGTATCAAATGGGCACAAGAAAGATGAACAGTTGTTTCTGGTTTTACACTTTTAAAACAACTTATGTGCTAAATCTGCCATGAATCAGAATTTGAAATCTAATTAAAAAAAATTACCTTTAAAAGGAAGAATGGCATCAAAGGTCCTGGTGCACCTTTTTCCTGATTCACTGAATTTGGAGTGTTTAAATAGAGGCACAGATGTTTGCATTTCAAGTAAGAAAACACATGAAAGCATCTCTGGATTTTATGCAGACTTGTCTATATTTGCTGTAAAGCATGAGCTTACAAACAAGTAAACTTATTTCTTGGTGTCATACAGTTATTTCATAAAAATCAAGCCGTCCAAATTGGGCCCTCGGTTATCTTCAGTCTCACCATTTATCAACTGTGGATCCTCCAGTTTAGTACATGAAATCTGTCTTTGGGCTCCTAAGAGACTCATTTAATCAGCATTTGGGACACAAATAGATATGGGCTACAGAGCAGAGAACTTGGATGTTTAAATAGGGATGGACTTAAATATTGTTTCTTTGAAGCACTATCTATTGGCTTGTTAGGAAGACAACATAAATGATATTCACCTGTGCAAAGGCACAAGCTTGTTTTAACTTTAATATTTCTCAGTAAATACAATAACTGTGCAATTTGTTGTGATTGTTAGACCTTTAAGTTACAGTTTCTGTGATAATTTTACAGTTGGTGAAGATGGACAGGTGAAAATCTGGTCTAAAAGTGGAATGCTGAGATCTACTTTAGCTCAGCAAGGTAAGTTAATTTTCTTAAAGTTCAGTTAGAACTTCAGTTTGGGTTATGTAAGGTACATGTAAAGAACATACTCTGAGCCCGCTTGTAGTGGCTTGAGTAGGGATTGTTAGATCAACTTCACAAATACAGATCTTTGATTTCATATTGGGAAGTACAAATTCTGACTATAAGCTTAATTGTCCTAACTTTTGGCATCAAACTGTTCAAAGCCATGCTAAACAGGCTTCTTTGGTGTTTAACTGATAGACAATTCATTATGAAGTAATCAAATCAGAAGAATAGAGTTAGGTGTGTTCTAGTGCAGTTAGTGCTCCTCCCATGGACTGTTTGTCATTAAGGTGTATCATATACAATAGAAATTCATTATATGCCACATGTTGGAAACAGAATCCCACTCATCTGATACTGACTGTTGCCATTATTGATCTAATTGACCTTACCATTATTCAGCAGCAGCAGACATGTTAAAATACAGTGCTTTGAAACTCACTATGTATCACATCTCCTTTTACTTGCTTACAAAGGCATTTGTAGTAAATATTTACAAAACAGGAGATCTTCTGTAACAAAGAAGAGCATAGATTGCCTGCTTTCTCTTTTTCTGAATATTACATCCTTGATGAATTTTTTGTCAAGTGATCTTTTTTCAAGATAAAGTACAATCTTCTGTCATCTAACTACAGCCTAGGTGGGTTTCTCTTTTGTTTTGGCTTGGGCTGGATCAACTGCCAAAATGAAGGGAAATGGGCAAAAAAAGAAGTATTTCATTTTTATGACTGAATTATGATTAGCAGTTGTGATATGGGAATGAAATACTTTCTGATATAGATTCCAGTTCCCTTAGATTCATAGATTCATAGATACATTAGGTTGGAAAGGACCTACAAGATCATCTAGTCCAACCATCCTCACACCACCATCCCTACCCACCAAGCTACTAAATCAAATCCCTTAGCACCTCATCTAAACGCTTCTTGAACAGCGCTGGGGACAGGTTTAGGTTCTGTAACACTTGCTGTTCAGCTGAAGTGGTTTATACTCTGTCCCTCCCTCTGCCTAATTCTTTTTGTGTGACAGATGTGAAAGAAAAGCTGTGTCATTTAGTTTTTCACTTGTTTTCAAAGAATAAAAGAAAAAAACAAAAACCTGTCAAATTAGAAGTATTAATGCAATGTTTTTAGACAACAGTTTCAGCTCTACGCTAAGGATTCTGGAGAGGGAAAAAAAAATCCAGTTTTAATATTAAGCCATGGACTTTTCAGGTGAAACTAAAAAGAAAAAAAAAAAGTTTGCTAAGAGCATTGCAAGAATGCTTGAAAGGTGCAGTGTCTTCAGGTTGGCTCCTCTGCCCAGTTTACTCCAGTAACTAATGTAACATATGCAAATGGCCCTAGTGAACAGAAACGATTCCTGTGCTGAAGCTCTTTGTCGAGCTGGGGCCCTGGAGGCCTAACCTTATCTTGGCTCTGCAACTACAGTTTGATGCATGCTGGAGCGTTTCAGATGTTTTTATTTAAGTCAATTTAAAATCACCTTATTGTAAAGTGCGACGCTGGAGGCTGCGAGTGTGAGTTTACACAAACAATGTTTGGTATTCAGAAAGAAAAATAGCATTTTAGAATTACAATTTTTGGACATTTCTGTGCTATTTCAGTGAAGAGACTGAGCTAGATTTTGTTTTTCAGCCTTCATACATTGAGATCATGTGACCTTGTGACATTTTTTAAGAAACCACATGCACCTGGGGTTGCGTTAAATGTCAGACCCTTATCTCTTTCTAAAACAAATTATCTAAATTCTTTCAACCTGTTGGAGGCATTTTAACCACAGGAGTGAATGTAAAGTCGATTTCAATTCTGTTGAGGAGGTTCGTATTGAGATGTGATGTGTTTTCATGTTTACCACGTACAAAGGCAAGCTAACCAAGCTGTAAGTTTGGAGGGAAAAAACAACTTGAAGCACACACTGCTTTATGTCTCACTTGATATGTATCAAGTTTTATGTGTTTCACGAAGCTTATAAGAGACATTCCAGTTGGCAGTAAGCAAGCTGAATTTCCATTAATTGGTTGGAGTTTCTGGTGCAGTGAGTTGGTTCTGCATGAAATAATTATCTTTCTGTATTTGTGTTTTAAGATAAGAACCTGTGAGGCTCCAAAGCCCTTTAAACTTGATAGGATCAGATTCCTGGAGACCGTTCTGTAAGCTGCTGGCATACCTGGGATCAGGATAGGATTCTGCAGAAAAATTAATGTTTTTTAAGAGAGATATGTCATATTTGAGCTAATTTTTCACTTCTGTATCAATAATCTTGAGAAATGAAGGGATTACCGTTGCTAGCATTCTACTCATTCCACTCTTTGTATTAGAAATAAATTTTCAGGCTCTTATCTTTGCTTGATGGTCTACATGCCTGCTCTATCTTTGGATTTTTATTCACTAGAAAAACACGAACATATATTTTTCCCTTTTTAGCTTTTTCAGTACTTATATGGAGCTCTGTGGCCACATGTCCTGTGTCGTGCCAACACATGGAATAAAGTTCGTGTGACCCTGTGGCCTCTCCTGCCATTGGCCCTAATGTATGGCTGTTATGGCTGCGTCGTTCTTGAAGTCTGACTTTAACTTTTCCACCCTTAATTTTCATCCTTTGCCTTTTTGCTTACTGGTAGCAAATGGACAACAGTTGCAGTGCAGTGCAGTCTAATGACAAGGCGTTTGTCGGGAAGCAGAACTCATCTGTGAGGGTGAATTCAAAATTCAGAATGAAACTCCTTTTATTGCGCAGCCACAGAGCGACACAAAATTGTGTGGATTCATCTTTCTACTGCTGCATGGGAAAATGCCCCACGCACACTTGCACTTACCCAAATGACAGCTGTGGCTGCTTTGGCACTCAACCTGAGCTCTTTCTGTGTCTCATGCGTCAACACTGGGAATTAACATCTGCTGGTAGAGCACTGGGATGTCAAGAAGTGTGCTTAGTGCCAGCATCCATTCTTCAGCTCTTCCCTCCTTCCACCTCTTCTGCTTTTATCACGTCTTTTGTCATAGTATTTTTCCTCGAGCTGTTTATCACCAGTGCAATTCGCTGTAGCTTCTGTCCTGCAGAATTTTTCTTTCCACAGCGATGCAGTGTGTTGGCAGACTTTTCCCAACCAAGTTCTTGTTAAGTGCAGAAGGAAATGAGTTAACTTAGCTCCTGCTGTTAAGCCCTGGAAATTGTGGTTAAGTAGTCAGCCATCATAAAAAAAGGAAACATTTGGTTTGAATCTAGAGGTCTTCTGATTGTTGAATCAGCATTAGAGCAGGACAAAAAATGAGTTTATTTAGAATTTCAGTGCTGCTGGTGACAGAATTTATGTCATTTTCAACATAGATCGCTGCCAGTAGGAAAACAGTTAGTGCCAGATTTGCATCATCTATGTTGTGTGCTTCTGTGAGTTGTGTCGTGTTGTGGGTGACCAAAAGAAATTGCATCATCCTCTATTCCTAAACTACATAGAAAAATGCCTTCGTAAGTGAAAACACACAAGTTACAAAAATCTTCAGGAGCAATGACACCGCTTCTGTGTTGGGAATTCAGAGTTGTGGAAGCTCAGGTTAAATTCAGTGGTGTGTGAGTCACTTTTTTGAAAGGGATCTTAATATGCCAGAAATGTGTTTCAAAGTTTTACCTTGACAGAGGACTTCTTAAACCTCCGGGGTTTTTTAATGTTATCATCATTCGTGGTAGCTGTAAGAACCACGGTTTATTTGCTCAGTATTCATTAATTTGATAATTAGTTATCAGCTAAAATATGCACGAATCCCTAAGAGGTGCAGATCTCGGAGGATTTGGGATAATTGCTTCCTGTTTTCCTCCTCTAAAATGATGAAGTTGTCAAATACAAATGTTTGGCTGTGTAACTACTGCTGTTCCTGTCCTGGTTTCTGAGGTGGGCCTTCTGGGTGCCGTTGTGGTTGGAGCTGTATGGGGGTGCTGCTGGTGCTGCTGGGCTGTTGTGCCCGACTCCAGACTCCTTCCACGTGGGGATGGACCTCCTTTCAGTGTCACAGAATCACAGAACCATTCAGGTTGGAAAAGACCTCTGAGATCACCAACCCCAGCCCACCCCACCATGCCGCTGCCCACATCCCTCAGTGCCACATCCCTGTGGTTCTGGAGCTTCTCCAGGGACGGTGACCCCAGCACTCCCTGTGCAGCTGTACAGTGCTCTTTCAGGGAAGAAATTTTTTCCTGATATCCAGCCTGACCCTCTGCTGGCACAACTTGAGTCTGTAACTCCCCCTGGGCACATCTCATTGCTGTAGGTGCTTATGCTGAGACAGTTCAGTTGTGCCTTCAAAGGCCTCATTTCTGCAGTGAGAACATTATGTCTGTAGGTGAAAACCAATTCAGAAGATATGAGAGCAAGCTTTACGAAAAGCATAGAGGAATGATCTGCCAGGACTTTATTGCACAGCCTCTCTTGCGTTTTCATTTCTACGTCCTCTGATGCTGAAGCAGTGCTGTAACTCACTGCCTATTGCTACAGGGCTTTTGTGTGATAGAAACAAATGTTTGGACATGATCTCTACTTAATTTAGTTTTTACATACATTTGTGAGGAATTAAGTAGTGTAATACTTTGGTTCTTCTTCTTGAGGGGAGACTAATCCTGTCAAGTACTATAGAAATTGTTTGCATTTGTTTTCCTGAATGCTTTTTCTGATCAATTTCCTTCCTTTTTTTTTTTTTTCTTTTTTTTTTTCTTCTTTTCAAAGAAAAGATCATTTAAAAACTGCAACTCAAGTTGTTTGTCAAAAAGAGCGGTCAGCTTTATTCCAGATGCATAATTCTGGAGCTTTTAATCAACAAGAAGTTTTTTTTTTAACTTTTTTTTTTTCAATTTACTGGGAGAAATCAGTCAGTTCTGCGGGCCACTCTTCCTAGTTTTATGAAATAGTTTATGAAGCACAGCCCAAGGATGAGAAGAATGATCTCATCCTGTTTTGCTCAGCTGTACCTTGCGAGAAATTGATCAGGTGGTTGTTTTGTTTTTTAGAGGAAAACAAAATCAATTGGGAGTATAGATGTGAGGTTCAGTGAGACTGAAGAAGCAAAATAGTTTTGATTTTGGCCGAAGAAGAAGCCTTTTAACTTAAGAATTCCATAGGTCGGCTTTCTCCTGCTTCTGTATCTTTGATGTATGTTTGAAGTGAGCAGTTTGAAGTGACTGTAGCAGTTTCTGCATAATTTGATCAGTTAAGACATAAGAAATGTTTGCTTTGTATCTTACAGGCACGCCAGTGTACTCAGTAGCCTGGGGACCTGATTCTGAAAAGGTTCTCTTTACTTCAGGAAAGCAGCTGATAATTAAACCTCTCCAACCAAACGTTAAAGTTTTGCAGGTATCGTTAGTACATTAAGGTCTCACTTCTCAGGTGAAAGCTTTTTCCAGGTGTCTGTAGTTGTCCCAAACATTGAAAGTTTGTACTGAAGCTTTCCAGGGAGCGTGCATGCCTCTTATTTCAATTAAATCTCCAGGTTTTTTGAGAACAGGGAGATTGTCAAATAATTGTGTTTACATAAAGGAATAATTTCTGCGGTGCAAGGATTTCCCTTTCTGCAAACAGAGAGGAAGCACAAAGATATAGAAGCCTGTCCCTTTTCAGCTGTTACTAAAAACCACAGAAAGACACAGAAACAGTCGTTTGGAATGGCCTCTTTATGCAGATTGTAATGCTTTCGTGTTCCAGGCTGTCTTTAGTTTGTTCCTCTGCAGAGTAGAATGAGTATGTGCATGTGTGCTGATGGAAAACCTGATCTGCATTGGGCTATGAGAATGATACTAAATGTGAATGGTAAATATAAAAATAGGAGTTCTCAGACTTCTTACACCTATGTTTAACTTATTTTTTTCCATTTCAGTGGAAGGCCCACGATGGGCTTGTTTTAAAAACCGACTGGAACTCAGTCAATGAACTTATCCTTTCTGCAGGTGAAGACTGTAAATATAAGGTGTGTACTGGTTAACTTCATAAGGGAAACTAAATGACCAGAAAAAGATATTTATAGGCATTCTGATGTTTTCTGATTTCAATAAGACTTTGAAGCTCAAAATGAAGTGCCGAGCCTTTCAGTCTTCAAGAAAAACTTGTTATCTGAATTTACATTACATTGCTTCATCTAGTGTCACAAAATTAGAAATATGTCACACTACAAATTATTAAAATGCAATTGAAACAAACTCCTAATGGAAAATATGTAGAGATACGGGAATGAATGCTCAAAATAATTTAAGCTGTGACATATACTGAAACAGGTAGTGACACTTAAAGTTACAGGAGATAAAACCACTGCTTTCCAAGGGAATCCCTTAGGAAGTTGTGTAGCTAGAATATTTTAAATCAAAAATGGAAAGCACGTATTGTATTTCTTCCCTTAAGTAGGAACTTACTTTTAATTGCATGATATATTGCTTCTGTCATTCTCCAATGGCTGTGGTAAAAACATATACAAATATGAAACGAGAAAAAGAAAATATTCATCAGAGTGTTAAAGTCAAATGGCCTTGCTCTGTTAGTTGGCTTCCTGGTCTCCTATTGGTTACAATCAGTGAGAAAGTCTCTTTGGTTTAGAAATTTGAAGAGGTGCCTTGCATTTTTTGGGAGCAAATACAAATAAAACAAATCTTGTGGTTGTGTGTCCGGCTTACAGTAAAGTGCAGGAAACACTCTCATTATTTCAGAATATTTTATATGGAGCAGTGTCACATTTGCCATAGCAGTGAAGCAGTGTCTATTGCATTAAGCTTAACAATATGGATTGGGAACAACCTGTAATGAAAAGTGGACATTAGCGTGTGATTTTTTTCCTGTTACACAAAATGCACTCAAGCAGCTCAGAGAGCGTGTTTTTGTAACTTTTGTTGTTGTGAGGGGAAGTGATAGCTCGAAACGTGCACCCAAAATATGGTTTTATAGACAGAATTGATTTTTTTAGGTTTGGAACAGTTATGGGCATCTACTGTACAGCTCACAGCCCCATGAATATCCAATAACGTCTGTTGCCTGGTCTGGGGATGGAGAATTATTTGCTGTGGGATCTTTCCATACTTTACGTCTGTGTGATAAAACTGGGGTAAGTAACAACTCTGAGAAACTGCAGATGTGGAACTCTGCAAGTTTTTTGATAATACAGTAAATATTCCTGAGGACATACGTGTACAGGCAAGTATTTTTATTAGCAGAAACCAGCTTTGACTTCCAACACCTTTCAACTGGCTGTATCTATATCTCTCTCCTCTTGATCTGCCCAGATGCACTTCTAAATATGTTCTGGGTAGATAAAATTTCTTCAAATAATACTGTCTTTCAGGTCATTACATTTTTCTTCTGTGCTTTTTATTTTTTGTAACTTTTTTTCTTAAAAAAAGCCAACACAGTAAACGTTTACGAGCATAAAATGCAGCTATTAACCATAACAAGCAAGGGCTGTGTGACTATAACCTGCCTTAAAAAAAACAGGTAAGAGAACAATGTCCACGGGGAAAAAAATGCAGGAAGAAAAATTCCCCTGCTTTTTTTTTCCTTGAAAAATAGTAAGAGCTGACAGGCACGCCTTACAAAGAAATCACAGAATGCAATAGTCAGACCTTAGAAATTATAAGGCAAAAGCTGAGTTATTCTAGCTGAAAACGTCCTTCTGTCTCTTCATCAGAACTCCTCTATTACTTCCTAGCTGTAAAGTATCTCTGATATAAGAAAGGCAGCTAATGGAAATTCTTCCATTTCTCTCTTAAATAATAATAATAATCTTTTTTTTTTCTCCCAGCTCACTGCTTTGCTCCACGTTTGCTATTGCTGACCAAATATATATTTTTTTTTCATCTTTTTTTCTCCAATTAAAATTAGTGCGGTTTCATCTGCCTTCGCTGGTATTCTAAGTTAGCCCAGAGCACAGATTGACCTGATTGTCTCTGTGGATTTCCTGTGGTTCTGCAGCTTTTTGCTCAGGCTCGGATTGCATCAAACTTTGACTCTTTGGGACTTTCATTGACCCATTCGCTACCTCTTTTGCTGTTGCATTTGTTGCTCTTCTGCTCAGCTTGGGAAAACAACGTTTGCTGTGGTAATTCATGGTGTCTTCGTACCTCAGGTTTTTCCTTACCATAAACAGGGGTGAAACATTTCGGATAGCTTTAGGCTCTTGAGGAAAAGCCCTTGTATGAGAAGAGTCATGCAGGATAAGGTCTGAGCCTTTGTCATTCACTTTCTGTACTGGATCTGGATACAGCAATATTCCTTGATGTGGACCATGTATATTTATGTGCTGTTGTAGGAGTGTTTATATATGTATAGCATATTTTGCTTGATGCAGCCAAGCACGGTGTATTTATATGAGTGTAATTACATTTGTGTGGGACTACACTGTGTAACACTGCTTTAAACATCCAGGCTAGCCCCTACTATTGGTATTCTTCCTAGAACGGCACTTGAAACCATGCTCTCTTCTTCCACAACCACTTCCCACCTCCCTTCTGAGTACTGGGATTACTGAGCTACATCAGCAAGTGGTAAACTGAAATAAATACGCTCTTGTGGGGGTGATGCCAACAATTTAAATTGCATTTTGCACTCAATACAGATTTAAGTTTAAATGTGGCAAAGACTGATGTAGTGGAAAAGGAAGAAAAATGCTCGAGTTTTTTCTGCTGTCATGTGTGCTGTTTTGTAGCATATAGCTTTTGTTTCTGATCCCCAGGGCATTACTGTTTCTCTTGCTAGTCATTATGTAATCTAATTTATTATAAGTACAGTTGAAACTCCCGCTAACTGAAAACCAGTGATTTTTTAATCAGTATTTAATATTGAATAGACTTGTGGACTTGATTTAAAATTTTAATGTGGCTAGGTTTACTTTTTCATATAGTTAAGGGTTCTTTTACCTGCTTTACTACTCAACTCTTAAAGAAACAGAGACATGTACAGTAGCTAGTGCCAGATGCTTTTCTGTGTTTAGCAGCTAGCCACGATCATTTGTTATCTTCAGAAGTCGTGATTTTTAATGAAAGTTTCTTTCCTGACATTAAATATAAATAGTTAGTAAAGAGCTAGCTTTGCTAATATTGAGGGAAATGGAAGAATGATTCACATACCACCAGAGTGATGGAGTTTGAAGAGAACCAGACCTGGCTTTTACTGGTCAACATAGACATTTTTATTATGTCTGATGTAATGGAGCTGTATTGGCAAATTGCTCCTCAGGGAGCCATCAGGCGATATATATATCATTAACTCTTCTCTAGCATATGTGTTCAGTTTGGGGACATAATTAAATTAAATTCTGTTAGCGTATGTTCTTTTTTCCTATTCTCTTTCTTCCTGGATACTTTGTTCTGGCAGCTGTACGTTAAGAAAAGAAAACTAAAAATGGAATAGTAACTCCTAAGAACCATTTTATTTCTTCTTTTAAAAATCACCTTTGCCTCTCGCTAGCGTTATTTGTCTAAAAGAAATTATTATTGTTTGGTATTTGCTGTAGCAGTTTGCTGCCTGCTGTAGTGTCTGTCATCGTTAGCCCAGTAGAGACTACTAAGATTAATTTAAAAGCACTGACATGCAATGCTGGATGTGTTGACGGGTGGACTCGAACCTTCCCGGTGTTCACAGCTTTTCGGAGCCTAATCGTTGGGATGGAGGGCAGAGCTTAAAAAGTTCCTTTACGTAAGCTATTTCCTGTGGCTCTGCATGCTTCCCTTGCCATTACTGATCAGGTCAAAATATTTACGCAGCAAGAGATGGTCAGAGTGACAAATTCACTAGCTTCCTCCTCCTCCGTTCCGCTCCCACGTAGTGTCGTAGGAAATGGACCCTACCCATCCACTCCAAAGACAGGTTGTATGCCAAGTGCCTCAGAGAGTGTAGAAGGATAAGAGATTAAAAAAAAAAAAAGAAAAAAGAAATAGAATAAACTTTAGGGAGTGTTGCCCAATATCTCCAGAAAAAAAAGGAAAAGGTTCTACAAGTGCTACAGCTACTCCTCATCACACTGAAAACAAAAGTGAGTATGGTGCTGCTGCTGGAAACCTGGAGCTCAATTCCCTTTCATCTTTTTCCCAATAAAATAGACTTAACTATAATGAGAGTCCATGTCCAGGATCAGTCAGATGTTAAACAGTGGGCAGTGTTAGTTTCTCCTTGTGTTTTAAACAAATGAGGAGAAAAAGCATCGAAAGATTTTAAAATTACAGTGTTGCAGATATTCACAAAGAAGCTTTGAAAATCATTTTTCTCCTGAAAGCCATGATTTAAATTCAGGATATTTTGCAGAATTCACATTATCGTATATCCTTCTATTAACATTAGATATTAGGCTAACATAAAAAGAGATGGTGAGATTTTGAAAGTAGCTATACACCATGCACATGTTTTCATGCTGCTTAGAACCAAACTACAGCACTGGAAATCCCAGCAAATCTGTTTTCTATAGAGTCACTGTGAGCTTTGATCTCATTACATTTAGTTTTAGCCTTGCTTCACAGAGATATGCATTTGGCAGTGTAACAAAATAAGGGTTTTTTTCTTCACTGTCTCTGTTTCATCCACCTTTATTAACAGTCGTGACTCTGGATTCTTTGTAGCTCAATAAAAGAAAAAAAATATTACAGATAGGTTTCCCATGGAGTTATGTTGCTGACCAACTCTTTCCAAGCTGACATATTTTAATTTATTAGAATTGGCTAATGTGACTTCTGGAAGAAAACGAAAACATGTGGATCATCTATGGAAGTAATCATCTATTTAAAGAATTAAATCAATGTTTCATTTTCTAAGGTTAAGAATTTATATGGGACAGTTTGTCATCCTATTTTTAGTTCTTCTGGGCTCTAACAATGATGGGAGTGTGCTTGGATTTCAGGAGAATTTGGGGAAAGCAGCTGAATACCTCCCCTGGAGGCAGTGGTTCTGTCAGTTCTTGATAATTCACGTTGATTACTGGAGTTAAGTCTGCAAAATGTTTGCAGAGGCACCAGGAGCCCTTCTGAGTTCTGTGCTTCAGCAGCACAGGTGCTGTGTATTCACACGTAGCACGGGAGTTCCTTACCAGCTGCTGTGCATGCTGTGTCTGGTTTGGAGAATCTTTTGTGGGTTCCTGTGTGGTAGGACTTGAAGGCCTAATAATGGTGGGGTTTGATATAATAAACCTTATGTTTTATACTCAATAAAAATTGTGTGGAGTCACACATAGACAGACATATGCGTTTCCCACAAGTTCTGTGTATGTATTCGTGTTCAGACACTTCGAACACACCTAAATAGAGATTCGCTTTGGGCAATTGATTTTTATAATCTTATGAGATTAGATTTGCCTTCCATTGCACTGATAATGGAAGAGAGAGCCTGAGCAGAGGCCGGCCAGGAGCAGCCAGCCATTCACAGTTGACATCAGTATTATTTTAACCATTCACAGTTGGCATAAGTATTATTTTTAACGATTTAAAATGCATGAGGCAGCTCTTTTTTTTTTTTTTTTTTCCATTACATTTCTTTTTGAAGTATTTATTCTGTGGTATTATGTGGATAACCGTTCTCAATTTATTGTGTTCAGTCCAGAAATAATAACCAACTAGATCCTTTGTATTAGGTCCTGAGCAATCAATATTTGACATTTGAAAGGCCGTCCTTGTTCCTGGGACAGGGAGTTCTCCGGAGCTGCTCATTAAATGTGTTTGACCCACATCTCAGTTTCCATTTCTGGAAGTCAGGCAACATGCAATGGCTGCACAGCTTCATCTTTTTTATTTTATTGTGTAACAAGAACAGGGGAGCTTGGATTACAGTTCTTAGATATTTACTTAATATATTTAAAAACAAAAAAAGACCAACTTCTGTAACTACTCTTTTTGTTCTTGAGGTAGTTTATTGAATTCAGCGACGAATTAATTTTGGCACAGGAAAAGTGTAAGCCAAGCAAAGTGTAATACTGCAGCGTTTGGACTCATGTTGGAATAGCATTCATACAGCTGTTGGTACAGTCATATTCATACCCTGTTTAAAAAAAAAACAACCCTCAGTACATTGAGGAGATGCCTGACAGCTATTTCAGTTTCTAGATGTTGTTTCTATGTTGTAAGAGGTGGGAGAAATGATGTTCTGTTATGGCAGCACTTTGTGTGCACAATAGATGCATCAGACATCCTCGGGGAGTACGAGTCACTGGGGTGGCCTGAGTTATACCAGGAGCATTCAGAAAGAAATGGAAAACAAAACTTTCTGGTTGTTTTGCATTTGCAATATGTATTTTTGTGTTAGGTTACCACATGGAGCATTCGGAGCCTTGTGAGTATGCTTCTTGTGATCACTTGTCCTGCAGCTCTGCAGCTTACTCATTCCGATGTAAAGATGTCACACACAAGGTAGTGCTGTGCCCTTGATTGCTATGGAGTGTTGCATTCAGAGCTCATCCCATTGAGGCAGAAAAGTGGGTTAGAGTCTTTTCTTTAAAAGAAAAGCAGAACCAATGCACAATTGCCTTCTCCAATTGCAGTGAATGGTGTATCCGAGCCAAGAGGCATGGAAGCTGAAGCCTTGAAATTGAGTGCTTGCAATTGGAAAGTCAGTTGGTGCTGATGCTGTCTTTCACTCACCCTCATGTGTGTAGGCACTGGAGGAGCCCTGACTCAGGAGGTCATCTTATATAGTGCACTGCACACAGTTAGCACAATGAGGAGCTTGAATTTCACCCCGTCGTGTTTCCCTGCTATTGAAAGCTGGAGGCTGACACCTTTATTTTAATATGATTTTTGTGATATCGTTTCATATAAATCATATGAAGGCTTTGCCTGAAGGACTTTGTATTTCTTTGGTCTGATGTGTACTGCAAAAGAAATCAGAACACGAAACGTGGTAGAAACATTAGGTGAGCATTTTCTTCCAGCTGTCTCCCCTTTGGTATAATATCATGTATCTGAAAGGCATGAGAATCCAATGGCTGTGTTTAACTTCAATCACATGTTTTTTCTTAATGATTTGATTCTCCAGGTTTCAAATGCTTGTGAATATCCAGGTAGCATTTCAAAGGCTAAATGCTTTTGAAAATACTCTGCTAAATACTTCTGCCGAAGTTCTAGTTGAGGTTTGCATCTCATTTTGAACTCTGATTTGAATCCCAAAAGTCCATAAAAGGTTATTTCATTTTAGTCATCCACTTTCAGAGAAACTCTTGTTCTCAGATTTGGGATGACTCGTCTTTCTGAGATGCAAGAAACAGGAAAAAAAAAAAAAAAAGGTCCTGCTCTGAAAATTCTTCTTTAGTCCTTGATAAGAATGTACCGTGGGTAAAGATCCACCTAGAACTTGAGAGGAGCCTTGCACATAAGGCTGGGGGAATTTCTGAATCAGACTTTTCATTGGAGGAAACATAAATGTGGAAAAGGAATAAAATTACGGTCAGTATTAGATGTAAATGTAAGCTTCTCTGGTTCTCTCCAAGGCTCGGCCAGATGTCACTGCTTTGGGTGCAGTCATGTTTCAGTTTCTTGTTGTTGCAAGCATAGCAACTGGAAAATTTAAAACATCCCTCACCTATAAAATAACAATAAGAACAGTAATTCCATGCAGCAGACGTGGAATGCAGGTGTTTAGGACTGTACCATCTATTCCTGCTGTACCATTGGAATTGTTTCTAAGTGTGTTCACTTTACTGTTATGTTGTAACCGTCCATGTTTACGAAGGACTGTACACACTTTAATTACACTGTGCCTAGGTAACTGGATGCTTTGGCATCCTTGATTTTTGCCCTATCTGATGGCTTTCCTTCTCGTGGCCCTGCTTTCCAAGCAATCTAATTGAAGAAACCTGATCTCCTTGGTTTGCCTGTTAAGATTGTAATAAAATTTACTTTGCTGATATATTTCTTTAAAAATATTAATAATACTCTGTTCATTACAGTGAGTTACTTCCAAGAAATAATAAAAAACAATGAAGAATTCTTTTCTCTCTCTCTCTCCAAGTGGTCCTACGCTTTAGAGAAGCCAAACACTGGCAGCATATTTAATATTGCTTGGTCTGTGGATGGCACTCAGCTGGCTGGAGCGTGTGGGAACGGACACGTCATTTTTGCCCATGTTGTGGAGCAACGCTGGGAGTGGAAGAACTTTGAAATAACACTGATCAAGAGGAGAACCATGAAGGTAATCTGAATGACACAGTGCATTCTGAGTAGCAGCTTCTAAGGCTTTTTATTTTTTTTATAAGAGATTTGATTTTTCAGTCCTTGAGTAACAAGCATTATTGATTATCCATTATTGATGATCATAAAATTGCTTTGTACAGAAGATCATACCACTAGGTGAATCAGAAGTACATGGCTCAGAAATACTTTATCCTCCAGAATAATGCAAAGCTGTGGGAAGCTGCTCACATGAGAGGCATAACTTCAAGCATCACGAAAATGTTTGTGCAGAAAACAAACCAATAGAATTACAGTCACTGTCAGCAAGGATGAGGCTGCATCACTAAGCATAGGCAAGAAAAAGGAGCTTTCTGTGCCTTACCTGATTCCAGGAGTTGTTGGAGCTGCTCATTTAGTCAGATTTACTGTATCCCTGTTGATAACAAGGCTGTGATAAACGTTGCTGTCTCGGTGCATTTGCAGATAAATTCACTTGCTGGCTATGGCTGCAAAGAGTTGTAATGTGCTTTCCTGCACTGCATATTGTATTACAGCCTAAATTCAGGTCTTCCAAACCTGCAGAAATGTGTCGTATATCATATAACGTGCATCAGGTACCTACGTGGTGCTTCCAGCCCTTGGGGACTGAGCACTGGGCTCTGGCCTCCACGGGAGCTGCCAAATCCCAGCCCTGCTGGAATCACAGCAGGCCCTACATGTGGTTTCTGGAGCTTAGGTTTAGGATCCTTCTTTTGAAAAATGTTGGCCCGAATCCACGTGTAGGTTACCAAATATCTGTGAATTAATACAAAAATATGAATTTTACCTTCTAATTTGTTCTCTGTGTTCCCAGACACTGACTCACAACATTCACTCTGGACAGTGGGGTAATATAAGATTTCCATCATACAAACTTTCCAAATTGCACATTTGGCATTAGATACCGAGCCAATCTTTTCAATATCAAAGTCAGGTTCCTAAATTCCTAATTAGGCCCTTAAATGTTTTCTTGTCCTGGTTCTTTAATGTTGACTGTGTAATTGGGAAAAGTTGTAACAACAGGAATGCTGTGTTACAGTTGTGTCCGGTGGGTGGGATAATATGAGTCAGTGTCTGGGAACACAGAAGACAAATTAGCAGGTAAAAATTCATATTTCTTCTTTCATTCCCAGACATCGACTCGTAACAGATGGGCTCTGCTAATAACTCTAGGGAGTTTGAATATGCAAACAACTGAGGAAGGACAGCTAACGGCGATCCAAGATTAACATTTTATTTTAGTATTTTTCTTGTGATTTTATTTTATTCCTATGTATTTATGGAGGAAAATATTGCCTACAAAAGCTCCTAGATGCATTCTTTTCTCCTTATTATTACTATAGCAGAGCTAATTACAGATGTATCACTGCAGTGGACACAGCAATTAATATGCCTTGCAAATGATTTCTAGACTTTCGTCATAATTGAGACCAATCCTTGTTTTGCAATCGGTTACAAAATGGAGAAAATCCAGGCAAAGTCCTTAGATTCGAGATGCCTGAAATCTTGGAGCTCAAAAATCTGAGTTGGTTACAGACAAACTGGTTTTCCTAAGACTCTGTCGTTGGAGCAGACTTTCACATAAGTGGCAAAGACACAGCCTGCTGATGAGAGTCAGCACTTAAACCTCTTTCTTTCGAGTGTGGTAGCATTAAAATGTATTAAGTAGAGCTATTTAATATCTGGGCAGCACCTCTTTGTCCAAATCTTGGATATTGCTGAGTTGTTTGAATGGGATTTTGATGGGATCACTGAAGTATCACATTTCAAATCGTTTAAGTAATCAGCTGAACACTGAGCCTTAAAATGGGAACATTCAGACAGCCTCAGCCACCAGAGCTTCGTGTGTGATATTGCTCTTATACCTTCTGTGTTCCGATTAAGCACTCCTTATTCCTTAATTTTAAGGAGGTCCATCCAATTCTGGAATAGTTTTTACTCCTCAATCATTAGTGCTGCCGTGCTTTTTGTTTCTGTTTCTAACAACTGACAGCTGGAGTACACTAGGTGGGTTTTTACTTTTGATTTTAAATCAGAACATCCATTCACAAAAAAAGTTTGGTCTTTAATCACCCAAGTAAATTAGCAGATGAAATTTCTCTGGAAGGCAAAAAATCTTTCTCACTTTCTTCCCTAACCCCCAAAAAAGGAAATTGTTTAAAAGCATATTCATTATTTATTCAGAGTTCATAGAACCTCGAAATTTCAGTTCTCAGCGGTGCTATGAAAGTGTCTGTTCCTATAGAGTTGCGTTCTTCTACATATGATGTGAAAGCATTGTTTGTAATAAGAAATAATATCATATTTCAGCGGTGTTAATTTCAGCTATTGCCATTTGATTCAACCCCAAATTTCTCTTTATCAGGTGCACAACGTTATCAACGACGCGGTTGACCTGCTGGAGTTCCGTGACAGGGTTATTAAGGCCTCTTTGAACTATGGGCATTTGGTTGTTTCAACTTCTCTTCAGTGTTACGTATTTTCGTAAGTAACACACATGCACAAATCCTTTTTTGAGTTCATTCGACCCTTGTAAGAAAGCAGAAGAAGCTTACTTTGGGAAACTAATTGAAATATTCCATCTAGCATCACCAAAAGAAAACGTGAGTACAGTTGCCCTCCTCCTCACATCCTCCCTTCCAGCCTCCTGTTGGTGCAGTGTCTGTATGTGTTGCTACAAGAAGTTCTGCTCTTTCCAGATAGAGGCAGCAATAGTGTCAGCTGAATACAATGTGTGTGCTTTACTTGGTGAATCCAGCTTTGCACTTACAATGATACACGAAGACAGTGGTTTTAACAAAGGATGAACTTGTTTTCTTGCAGCACAAATAACTGGAATACACCGCTGATCTTTGACCTGAAGGAAGGAACAGTTACTTTGATTCTACAGGCAGAAAGGTAGCTAATGTGTTGCAGTATTCCTTAGTAGATACTTCCTTAGGATGTATTTCCTAAAAACTTTCATTTTGTAACTTAACACACACAAAATCTTAGACAAAAAATGTTCAGTATTTGTGAAAGCTTAGCTGATATGTTTGCCATATATCTACGATAGTGGCAACGATTCTTACATGTTTCATATGTATGATTATCCTCTTGTTTATGGAAGAAAGTAAATCTTCCTATCGTACACTAACATTTGCTTTTTGATGTCTTATATTGCTTTTTTTTTTGAAGCAGAATATACTTTATAGAAATTATCTTTGACTCCTGTGTTTAATAAGAAACATTGCCAGCTATGCAGAACAAGAAATAAATATCCTCATTTTTCTTATATGTTTGTAAACAAGAAAATGACTTATTTTTCTCAATTCAGGAATATTCTCATCTGTATTTCCTGAAAATCATTTGTCACGGGGCTGTATTCATGTACTTTTGTGGGAGGGGTCTGGAGTACTTTGGTTTCCACCAGCTTTTTGTGCGTGGATATTTTTTGTGTCAGTGAACTGCAGGTCCTGTTCTTACCAAACAACCACTGTTATGCAGAACTATTTATGTGCTATGTAAAAGATTGGAATGAGATCTGGCAAATCTGTTAACTTTCACTTATGCCCTGAATACTAATAGAGGACAATCAGTCCTGAAGTATCTTCTGTTTTCTTTACATTATAATCCACGCTGAAGGAAATGATACAGGTAATGCTGCTTTAAAGCTGGCTGTAGTTGTTAGGGCTGTTTCTCAAGTGTATGCCCACAGTTCACAAACTGTGGTCAGAGTTCTCCTGTGGGGCACCGTGTGGCAGTTCTGTGTGCAGCCAAATGCTGCCTTGGAAGACACAAATCTTAAAATATCTGTAACCAGGAAAATCGCTGTCATTCCAGATAATAAATATTTCCTATGGAAAAAAAGATAACATGCACATTAATACCAAAGTCATCCACACAGAGCTTCCAGAATATAACTTTGAAACGTGAGGCTTAGAGGTTACATCACGTAGCTGAAAACATTTGCTGGATGATAGGCTGTTGTCTTCAAATGGCTGCAGTGATGATCATTCTTTTCTGCATTATTAAATGATTTGCATTTCTGTGTTAGCTTTGTTTTGTGGTTTGGTTTTTTTCCTTTTTTAATTTTGTTTTGTTGTTGCTTTTTTTGTAGGCATTTTCTTCTCGTAGATGGTGGAGGGCTTTATTTATATTCCTACGAAGGAAGATTAATTTCCTCTCCAAAATTTCCAGGAATGAGAACAGACATTTTAAATGCCCAGACAGTATCTTTGAGTAATGATACTCTGGCAGTCAAAGACAAAGCTGATGAAAAGGGTGAGTCCTCAGTTCTAATCATTCCATGTTTGCTACTAATGCTTTGTGAAGTTTGCAGCATCTTTGCACTTAACTTCGTTCTCCCTGCTCACTCAGCCTAGTTATTGTACAAAGAAGGCATAGAGCATAAAGGGTTTATCTGTGATATAAATTAATGGACTTAAAATTATGACTCTTACTTACCTTGGTTTAAAGAATCAAAAGAGGACGGCCTGCTCCTGAAATTCCAGCTGTGTGTAACGCATCAGAAAACATGGGATATGTGCAGTAATTAATTGCACTGTGGGCTTTCACTTCTAAATGGGATTTTCTAAAGCAGTCCCTCAGCATCTTTTTTTCTGTGTGGCTGCTTTTCATAGAAGCTGTGGGTACCTGAACTGTGATTCATTGCAGCACTCAGCTGTTCTTTCTTTTAGGCTTTTGGGGGCTTGTGTCTTTACAGCAGCTGAGCTGTCTGTGCAGCTGATGTGACCATAGTTGTGAGGCCATGGTGCTGTGTCTCACTGTTGTGTTCCTTATGTTCTTTGTTTGTGCTTTGGCATCAGAAGCACTGCAATTACAAAGTGTGATGTGACTGAGTGAACTTTATATGTTAATGAGTGATACAGGAAAATTTTTGTCAGCTTTTTTTTTTTTTTTTTCCATTGTTCTCTCTTGATGCAAATACATCATTTGCCTGTGCAACGATTTAAACTTGTCACTGGAAATCCCACAGCACTGTGACTTCTGACTTCACAGTCATTTATAGGCCATGCAAATGTTCCAGCCCAGGCCGTGGTGCTCCTGATAGCTGTGTATGGCATGGACAGGGGGGAACCCGTCTGCACAGGAGCTGGATTTGTGTTAGAGTGGTGAAACCATCCTGCCTGTGGTTCCAGCTACTTTTATACAGTTTCAGAATTTTGGAATTCTTTGTCTTGTACCTCCAACTCCCAAACATTGCTTTTCATGTCCTGAAGAGATTGTCAGCCAGCTCTGCACACAGGCTAATCTCTATGAAAACTCATTTACAGAGGCTGGGTTTCTGGCTATGGTTTCCAAATAAGCCCTCCAAATGATCCCATTGGTAGGAGCTCCCATTCTGCTAATAAATAGGGATTGTTCTTTTCCTATCCTAGGTACAAGTCCCACCCGTAATGGTAAAAAGCCTTATAATATGCCAGCACATGGGAAAACAGATTCTTGGCACAGGAAGCTGTGGCTTATCTAAGCCTGTTTCTTCTTCTGCACTCACCCTAGCAGATGCATTTTTTTCTCTTTGCCCTATTTTGAGGGCAGGTCTGTTTTTCATAATGCAGTGCATTATAGAAATATCTGAGATGGCTGAGTGTGGTGCAGGAAGCAGTTTGCACGTCGCAGCAAGGAGCTATCTGTGAGCTCTCTGACTCTGACATCCAGCCACGCATAACTTCAGAGCAGTTCCGTGGGTGTTCCTCCTCTTCCAGTAATCCAGAAGAAAATGTGCACCTCTGCACTTAGTGTCCTCCCTCATTTTCTAGGGAGGCTGCAGGAGGGAGGAGAGCTTCTCAGAAAGGAGCTGCTGGCCTTAGTTTAAAGCAGTTATCCCATGGAAGTGCAGCATGTGTTGTTTGAGAGGCACACTGTAGCTATTCTCTTTCTCTGGATGATCAAAGAGAGAAATTAACCTTTGTTTATATGTTTAACCTACAGATAGAAAAACAGGCAATTTAGGTTGTAAGTGATTGCAAAGCAGTATTGAGATTACCCCCAAACACTTGTTTTCTGAAATATCATAGAAGCATTGTGGCTTAAGCTATTTATCAAAAGTTAGTCCATTTTAATTGTCATTTAGGTGTGATAGTTTTCCCTTCACTGCCTAAATCTCACTTCCTACCGCTATTACAGTAGCAGTGAAATTGGTTTGTATAGCTAGACCAAAATGAACGTCACGCAGGGGGCCATGCATGAAATTGAGTGAGTAAAATACCCCTTCTCAGGAACACCTCATTTCTTTTGTATATTTAACCAGCTGCCAAGAGCAACGCTTGTGCAAAACCCTCTCTTTTCCTCCTCTGCAAACTCAAGCAATGCTTTCTGAACACCTGCTCTTGCAGTTTCTTTTTTTTCCTGCCTAAATAACCATTGACCTCAAACCAACATCCTGCGTCCTAGTGAAAGGCAGACACAGCAGGATTAACATGTTAACATCGCCATCCTTTGGAGTAAACGTGTATGTTCATTTTGTAGCAAGTGCTTGCAGGTAACAAGTTGAAACCTCAGGTGGGAAGAGTTATCGAGCATCTGAAATGCTCTCACATCTCTGTTTTCCACAAACTAATGCTGAATCAAGTGTTTAAGTTACAGCTGGTGTTCATTATGTTGTTACTGATTTCTCTAGATTTGAATACCCACATCTGTCTCTGTGAGAGTATTCACACACTGTATGTACACAGTTCTGTGTCTATGTATGCACACACACACTGTAGGAGTACGTGTGTTTACACTTAGTATGTATGAAAAGGTTTTGTGCACACATGGTTGTGTGTGCAGCACACACGTGTGCATATAGAGAGAGAAGGAAAGAAGGAGAAACTTTATTTTTAGGCGTGTTGCAAATACAGAATCTTCACTGCATATCTCAGCAACGTGGAGGATGTAGGCAGAGCATCACAGGGGAGGAATGTTGTGGGATTTTCTGCTTGTTTTTGAGGATAACACAGGGAGAGAGTGAATGAAAGTATATTATACTCTGAAAATGAACAAAACTGAGTTTCAAATCTATGGAGGACTGTTGGTTTTAACCAATGAACCATATTTTTCCCTCTAGTTATTTATATATTTGATGCTATATCCGGCAAGCCACTGGGAGATGGGAAATCTCTAACCCATAAGGTAAGGTAAAGGCTATAGAGTCTCTTATTATGTTTTGAAGTTAATAATCAGTAGTCGTTTAGCTAATGTTAATGAGTTTAAAACCTACTAAGGTTTACAATCTTCATACAAAGCAACTCACCGTCTCTAGCTGACACTTAGAAATTTTAAAAAGATTAAATTCTCTAGGCAGTGTTCATGTACTGAGGGATATTCTCTAGGCTGGTTTCAGTCAGTGCCATGGTTTTCACCTGTTTATGTGAGACTGAAACTAAATGTGAATTCCTTGAGTAAGCAGTAAAACTGAGCTTCCTTTGCATATACTACAAAGCAACTTTGATTAGAGCCAATCTGTAATTTATACTGAAGGTAAGAAGACCAGTGGGAAGTTTGACCTCCATCAGAGCTTTTACTCTTTTCCTTTAAAAAATGATTGACTGAACTGTATTTTGCTTTTCTTCATTCTTTGGCTATGACCAAACACAGCATCAGGCAGCCTCTCTAGAGAGAGAGAAGTAAACATTCATTTTTTAGGCTGCTTTCGGACTGCCACTTCCTTTTCTTCTTTTCTTTTTTTTTTTTCTTGTAATAAATTCCTAAACTCTCCTCTGCTGTAGTTTAGTCTGCATGAAATTCAATTGATTTAATGCTTAATTAAACAGAGAAGATACATAAAAAGTGCCTTCAGAATCCAGTTGATTTTAGTTAGGCATTCATTTGTTTGAACATCAAATAATCCATGATACAGATTTCCAAAATAAAAAATCAAATATTTCCTTTCTCTTTTTCAGACAGAAATTGTGGAGATCGCTTTAGACCAGAAAGGACTTACAAGTGAAAGGAAAATAGCTTTCATTGATAAGAACAGAGATCTTTACATTACTTCAGTTAAAAGGTTTGGAAAAGAACAGAAGATTGTCAAAATAGGTAAGAAGAAATCTATACGTTACAATTTTTTGGGTTAAAAATAAATTCTGTAGACAGATTCACGATCCTGTAAGAATGAGGCCTGACCATTACATACCTACAGGAAAGTCTCAAGAAGTGAACATTTATTTTGGAGCTTCTTGTAGAACTTCACCTTACTCTGTTGTCTTTACATTAAGGAACAATGGTTCAAACGTTGGCTTGGAACGACACATGTAACTTACTCTGTGGGATTCAGGATACCCGTTTCACAGTCTGGTACTACCCCAACACAGTCTATGTAGATAAGGACCTTCTGACAAAAACTGTGTATGAAAAAGATGCAAGGTAATGTATTCTTTTTGATGTAAATAATATTACTATGTATTTTAACCAGTTTACTCATTCCTGAAAGAGTGGAGCTCAAATAATAATGCACAGTTTAGAAGTAGTATAACATCTTGATGCAGAAGCAGATTTTAAACAGACATCTCAAAATAATGGCTTAGTTATTTTAAAACAATAAAGTCCATCTGTTTAATGGATCTGCTGGAAATGAACATTATCAAGGTACCTGGTCACAGTTAATTTATTTCTGTCTCATCATGTTTACTTATTTCAACACATATATGTGATAGGAAGTTCTTCATAGAGAGTAACTACATTCATAATTTCCTTCAAAGAGTTATGGGAGCCCAAACATTTTTTCTGAATATGCTTAAATTTGTTTTTGATCAAACATCCCATTTGCATTTGCCTTTCAGTCAGCATAGCTGTCATTTTATGTTTAGGGAACGGTACAGCTACCAAATGATGACTAATACATACGTAGACTTCTATAAGCTTTGAAAATGAAGCAGAATCAGGATGTTATTTTAATAATAAAGATTTCTTTAATTTTTTGTGTGTCCTTTTCAGTGTGAAAGACGTAAATGTTAACTGACTCTTCCTTCTCTACGCAGTGATTTTAGCAAAAACCCCCAGATCGTACACTTTGTTGGAAATCAAATAACGATTAGAAGAGCAGATGGTTCACTTATTCACGTTAATATTTCACCTTACCCTGTGATTCTTCATGAGTATGTTAGTGGCTCTAAGTGGGAGGATGCTGTCAGGTTGTGTCGCTTCGTCAAGGTAAGTTTTAATGATCAGATGCAGGCAAAGTGTGACAGAAAAATTGTTTTTGAATATTACTTTAACAGTGGAGGTTGCATATCAGATGTTGGGTCTGATTTCTATTCTACTTTGTTGATTTTGGGGCTGGTGGTGAAAAATTACACGGTTCTTGTTTTTATTCACACCAAAGTCCAGATGGATTAAACACAAGAATTCAGAGAAGCTAGTAATGAGTTTTAGGCCTTAATGTATCTGCTTCAAACTATTCTGAATCTCCACATACCTTTGTCTTGTGTTTTTTCATATTCTATTTCACTCTTTTTTTCCTCTTCGCCTTCTTTTGTTTGTATTTAGGCAACAGCAACAGATGAGGTGAGTTTGGCAGTGCTGTAGAAAAATCCCCCTAAACCCTGCCTCCTTTCCCTCGTTCCATAGAATCATAGACTGGCTTTTGTTGAAAGAGACCCACCAGACCAGGCTACCCAAAGCCCCATCCAGCATCCTTGAGCACTTTCAGGGATGGGCAGCTGCAGCTTTTCCAGGCAGCAATGCCAGGGCCTCACTCCCCCCTTGGTGAAGAATTTCTTTCTTACAGCTAATCTAAACCTACCCTTGTTTTATTTTAGAACTGTTACTCCTTGTCACTTCACTCCCTGATAGATTTCCTCTCCTTGTTTCTTGTAGTCCTCTTTTAGATCCCTTCTCTATATTAAATAGCACCAGTTCTGTCACCAGTTTGACTGTTGCCTCTTTAATAGCTGGCTTCCAGTCAGTAGTGGGAGCTGGAATTTCAAATTTCGAGTATAGTATAACGTTAACTTTTTTGAGTAATCACAGCATCTTTAAAAATAGAAGACCTATATCAGCAGTAATATTCATAATGCTCTTTCTTTCTGATTACTATGAAGGGTTCCTAAGTGGGGGTTTTGTCAAACTTCTCATGCATTGACTTCGTTCTTATGGCTGGCTTCATCCAATGAGTTTAATCATCCTTAAAATTAGTGGGGTTTCCCGATGTGCACAAAAAGACAAACAGCATGAAAACAGAGCACGGAGCATAATATTATTGCAATTACCACTTAGCTTTTCTGATTCTTAATTCTAAACATAAAATGAACTGCAAGTATCCTGATGGAAACCAAATTTTTGAAGTACTTATTAACTCTTCAGAGGGTTCTAGTGTCAAGTAATTTTTCCTTTATCTTTCATTTGTAGTACACTTACCATAAATTGGTAATTGTCAGGATGACAATTGCAGTAGGTATTTGTGAAACGAGGTTGGTATGAATCAGGTTAAAATACCTTAACCTTGCTCAGTGCTTCGTTGTGTAGTTCCACAATTATAATAGGTACACTGATGATGAGGTCATAAAATGATTCTGTTGCAAGAGTTCATTACTGGCTGAGGCACTGAAAACTAACGATTCCTTCAGCCACACTGTCAGCCTCAGCTGATCACAACAGCAGAGTTTTTATAATGAGGGGTTTCTGAGGAATAATTAAACAGTGGCTTTCTATTAAGAGACTCAGACCTCGGTGCAGTGAATGGCATACTGGGAAATACTGCACTTGTATACATCATTTTCAGGACTCCTGCGCTTCCTTTGAGAAGTCGTTCTTACTTTGTTGTGTATTTGAAGTTTTAGGAATTGTGTATTTTTCCGTTTCAGGATCAAACCATGTGGGCATGTTTAGCTGCTATGGCAGTTGCCAACAAAGACATGGCTACTGCAGAAATTGCCTATGCATCAATTGGGGAGGTAAGGAAGTGGACTTGACAATTTAAAAAGTTAAATTGTGGCAAAGCTGATTTAATTAATTGATTCCTCCTAATTAAACTTATTGGGCATCTTGTTAACAGATTGACAAAGTTCAGTACATCAATTCCATCAAAGATCTTCCATCAAAAGAGTCAAGGATGGCTCATACGCTGTTGTTCAGTGGGAACACACAAGAAGCTGAAACCCTCCTCCTTCAAACAGGCCTTATTTATCAAGCTATTCAAGTCAACATTGATCTCTACAATTGGGATAGGTACTGTTTCTTTAAGTGCAGTATGTTTACAAGCAGTCTTACTAAGAGAACCTGTACATTTCTTTGGTCAATTGTTTTATCACTGATATTTTCCTCGGTAGTTTTCGATCTGTAATTGTCCAGAGCTAAATAAAGTACAAGAACCATCAGATTTAGAAGATAAAAGCATTCTGTGATAAAACTCCGAAGCATGCTTAGAGTCATGTTTAAATAACATTTTCCTTTCTGATATTGTTAACATAGAAAGGTCCTTTAGCAGTATGTCAAACTGCTTGTGACCCCCGAAGAACTAAAGCTGTTTTGAAATGTCTTGTTGCTAAAAATAGGGATGTGGCTGTTCGGACTCCCAGCACTGTGTAGGTGGATGAAATATGAATTAGGAATGAGAAAACAGAGTAGGAGTTTCTCCTTTAAACAAGAACACGCGTTTTCTGCAGGAATCTTCTGGGGCCATTTGCTGCTAATTGTCCTGCTGTTATGCTCACATCACTGGGGGCAGAAAGTTTTCTTTCCCCACGTATCTCTATTTTGGATTGTGTTGCCTAATATGTATGACATAAAAAAAAACATATTTTTCCAACATTATTTCTTGTGCAGTTCATATGAAAGCAGATATGAAGGTGATCAATGATACTAATCCAATGGCTAATCTTCCCCACCTATACAACACAGCGTAGGTTACCCAGCACTGCAGTGCACAGGACAACTGTGTCCAAGAAGTAGTTTGTGACCATAATAATGTTCTTAAAAATGATTAATTTTGCCCATTTTACTGAGAGTGCTGAACTCTAAGCATTCTTTTCTATTTTCTTGCAATAAAGACTCCTATTGTTGAGTTCCAGCGATGTGATGAGGTTGTCAACAGAAATAAATTGTTGGGTATTTTTCATAGCGTGCATCGTAAAGAGGACAGTCGCATCCATTGGCTTCTTTTAACCTCCTCTGATTGTTACTGATGTGGAACTACTTGGCACTGTAGATGAGGAATCCTTGCCCGCAGCCTCAGTGCTGCTCAGCGTATCGCATTGTAAAACCCTGCTGACTGTAGTTGTGCCAGAGCATTATATAGCCTGACAAGCCCCTTTCTGTTTTATTCCAGGGCACTAGAGCTAGCAGTAAAGCACAAGACACATGTTGACACCGTCCTGGCTTATCGACAGAAGTTCCTAGAGGACTTTGGTAAAAAAGAAACAAACAAAAGATTCTTGCAATATGCAGAAGGTGTAAGTATTCCTTGGAGTTATTCCTACAGCCTAAAGTCGGGCGGTTCTTTGCAGCCATTTTTTGCTTTACATTTTTCCTACTTTCATTCAAATGTGGATGCAAATCTCAAGGTCTTACATCTGACAGTGCAGATTCGTAGCTCAGTGTGTGGCTACTTGGCTAGTAAACGTTGTGCATGTTTTTTATTTGAAGGCACAGATATGGAATGTATATATTTAGTATCTGGCAAGGATTATGCAAATGAAGGCACAGTTGTTTTCTATAAACAGGGAGCTAGATCTTAGAGTGGTTGAATGCAGACCTCTTAAATGTCTTCAACAGTTTTACATTCTTCTATGGATAGCAACAGTAACAAACGTTGAAGGCAACCAGATATGTATTAAACGTGAACTATGAACTGTTCTGTCCAACAGGATAAAAAGCTATATGTATTATCTTCAAACCTTTGGAAAGCCTCTCCATAATCGTTGGGTTATTTCAATGCACTAACATCTCACAGATCTGAAAGACCAAGGAGATGTCATATTGTTCCTAAGCTAAATGCATCTTCAATTCCATGGGGGTGTCTTCTGTGCTTTACCCTTATCAGAGGTACTACATATGCACCTTAGACAGCAGTTTCATTCAGCAGCCCTCGTGCTCTTCCACTTGCTTTCTGAGGGTGCAACTGTGAAAGAGGTGTGTACTTCAGTACTTCCTTACATCCACCGTAGCTGATGGATCAGGAAATGCATCTTAGCTGTTAACTCGGATCCTTTAATTGGACAGTGCCCATTACACTTTCAGCAAAGCTTGATTTCTAATGTAAGTCATTAGCTTTTAGCACTTCTGAGGATGTTTCATATCGTAAACAAGAATAAAAGTCTGCACAGTTATCCATCCACCTACTGAACAGTACGGTTCTTCAGTACTTTACCTAGGAAATGTAGGAAAATAACAGTGGGTTTCAAGCATTTTCAGCTGCTGAGCTTAAAGTATTTCTTCCACACTGAGATCCATCACTGAGCAAAAAAGAAAAATCATGTCAATCCCCTGATAATACTGTTCTATCTTTAAATCATCAAGAAAGCTGGAAGGGTTCCCAAGCAGTAATGTCTTGTCAGGGCCAAGGTGTGAGCAGAGCTGGGTAGGGGGTTCACCTGACACTCAGTCTTGAAAATTGAGTGTTGAGTGCACGTTGTGGTGGTCTTGTCTGCTGGATCTGAAGCTAGGAGGGGACCTTCCTAATGAAGTTAGTTTGATGCTGTTGGGTACTGTGATATCTAAATTCTTCATGCAACCTGTCAGACTCAAACTGCAATTGGGAAGAACATGATCAGGACATCAAAGAGAAAAAAAAAAATAAAAAATCATGTTGCTGTTCCCTCCTGGGGAAAAGAAAGCTCTCACTTTCCATCTCACCACCAAAGACTGCGTCAGCCTTAAATAGGGAGCTCGTACTGTTCCGTACTGCAGCTGAGACCACTGATCTGCAATCAGACGTGGAATCTAAACAATGTGCTTAGTTGTTACATCTCACATCTTTTTATATAAGGTACTGTGAACCTAATATGTATGCTGAGAATCCATATCTTGGCAGTTTCTAGGTGTTACTGGCAAGGGTTGTTGGCTTCACAGGCAAGTAGCTCTCTGAGCTAGATGGTAGAATTAGCCCTTTCTGTGGTATGTTTAGCATCTGCCTGACATCTGTTAAAGCAAACACATTCTTTCTTAGAGCCCCATAAAGATTTCAGTCATCAGATCCAAAGCACCTGGACCCAGCAAGCGCATCCTGAATTGGGGGATTATCCTTTACACATGAGAATATGGGTGTTGCAGTTACATCTTCCCCAGCAGAGAATCTTTCTTCTTATTTCACAACTTGCTTAACAGGATAACAGCTACTCTGAAAACTGCCTGGGCAGCAGTTGAAATATTTGACCCCATCCCATCCTTGACAGCCTTCATTTTCTAGCAATGAGACTCAACTTTGCAACTACATTTTTTGTCCAGCTTTTGTACGTGGTATTGTAGTCATCAAGTGCACCATGATCCGTGTTTTCATGTAGAGCATTTTTGGAAACAAGGACAGCCCCTGCACCCAGCTGCACAGTGCTGGATCTATTGTCTGAAGTTTCACTACAGGAGATGACAGTTCTCTGCAGCTGGAGAAAAATGTAAATAAAGCTAGAACACTGAAGAGATGTAGGAGACCGATTTCAAGCAGAAGTCTGATTTCTGTTATATCACATAACAAGTGCAATGTGCCATCAATTTACTTAGTGAAGTTCAACTCCAGTCAAAAACATTACTGTATGTATTATTGATAAAGGGCTATGTTCTGAGCTATTGTAATGCTTGTTAGAGGTTAGCTGATCTAAGTTATTTTCCTTTTCTAGCATGGTGTTTTTTTTTTTTTTGTTTGTTTGTTTGTTGTCAGATGCAATGAAATGATGTATTTTTATTAAATACTGCACTTTCGTTTTTAATTTAAAGGTGGAAAGATCCATTTGCTTGAATTCAACTGTGTCTTTGATTCATGCTGTTAGTAAGAGTTGTCATACTTGAAAAAATAATGATGAACAAAGTCTTCAGAGTCTACTGCTAGTGCTACCTGACCTCTCTGTACAATGTTAGCTGACCTCTGTGTACTCATTTTCTATTCTTGCAGCTGGAAGTTGACTGGAATAAAATCAAAGCCAAAATAGAGATGGAAATTGCTAAAGAAAGAGAACGAGCAGCAGCCAGTGCCACAGTAAGAGCTAGTGTAACTGTACAGCAATAACAGACCTGCTAGCCATCTTAGTAAGTGCTTCTGGAGCATTTTGGGCAGGCATATCTTGTCAAACAAAAGTCAAAATCAGCAAATGTTTTGTGGGGAACAGGAGCTAGAGTGGATGCAATTCCTGTTAGCTGTCTTTTACATAGGAAAGTGACTGCATTTGTTAGATGTTCTCTGTAAAAGCCCTTTGCAGTGCAAAGATGTGAGCAGGCTGTTCATCGCTGACATTTCACATTATAAATCCTTTAAATGTAACCATCAACATGTTAAATATCTTTACACCTGCTGAATTTCTCATGTTCTGTAAAGGATTATATGACACTTTTTTTGCATAGTTGATCAATTTCATAATTAAAGCAACCAAATAAAGTGTTTTGTTTGGGGTTTGTCTGTTTTGTTGTTGTTTTCTTTTTCCTTATGTAGCTGATAGGTGATGCATTAGATGATCTTCTAATTGATTTACCTGGTTGTTAAATAAAACAACAATTTTGATGTAGCTCCTTTGGAGCTCCCCTGTGTTTCAGTGTACTGACACAGTGAGCACCTTCCATTGACTTGCAGAAAGCACTTACTGCCTCCAGAACAGAGCCCAAAATATCACTAATGGCAAGTGTTTAATGTTGAATTTATGAACCCTGGCTCAAACTTGCAATGCAGTGTAAGCAACTTTTAAAGACCAACCTCGTGGTGATACCGAGTTCAGAATCTCAACTCAATCTTACTCTTCTTGGGGCCAGCTGAAAGCACAGAACTGTTGTTCTATCGTTCTGTGATTCTAAGAGTTATCCACATAATAACTACACAAGGAAAAAGTTAAGAAGAGTCACTAATGACTGTTAAATACCCACTACCCATGCCCTGGCAAGAGCTTGTGTGTGTGCTGGCCTTGGTGTTCTGGGGTTGGTTACATCACGGTGTCCAGCTGGACTCACAGAGGTTCTTCGTTGTGCACAGGAGGTTGAACCTGTTTCCCTGCTCTTTTTCTGGTGGACTGGAAGCTCGGTGCATGGTGGATTTTGAGATGTCATGTTGGGTACCATCCCGGTGGCTGCTTGCACCGGTGGCACGCGTGCACACCAAGCCCTAGGAGCACAGCTGTGGGACCACGCTTGGAAAAGGTAAAGCTGAGGGTATGGGAGGGTGGAGTGAGAATCACTACAGCTTTTTAAAATAGAATTCTTGATAAATGTTGATGATACCACCTAGAAATAGAAGGAAAACAGAGGGAAAAGCAGAGCAAGCTCTGAAGGAGCCAGCCCTGCCTCCAACACTGCTGCTCAGGATGGGGAAATAGGACAGCAGCAGGAGTTCCCTGGGATGTGCCTGTTCATTGAGGAGACAGGCATGCTCTCAGCCGTCCTCACACAAAGCACTGGGTTAACATCACCCAAAAAGCTCCATGTGAGAAAGTGATGCAGGGTCAGGTCTGCTTTCTCTGAATTTTGGCCATTCTGACCGCTTTGCACACTCGTTGGGCCCCCTGTCCCCTGAAAAACACAAAAAAAGGCCTCACCTCAATCCCAGCTGCCTCAGGGAAATAAAGAGCAGGCTGCTAGAGGGTGCCACGATTTTATTAGCAGGCGGTGGAGGTTGCTTTCCTCTGTTTGCCTTGCTGAGAAGTGAAAGGCTCCATACAAGTGCTGAGGGTCACCAGAGGAATAGGCTCCTGCTGCAGATCCTGCTGCCCCTGCCTCCTGCTCCCAACCTTGTGGAAGGACGGCTCCAGCAGGCTGAGCTCATGGCACTGTGCTCACAACCAGGGCACAGACTGAGCTGCCAGCAGGCTTCCCCTTCACGTCACTGGACCCGAGTGATGTCATCATGCGAGAGATGTCCCCAATTCAGCTTCCTCCAACACACGCACTGTCCCTGGCTGCCACCTTCCTTGGTTTTGGCTCTCTGCTCTTCTCGTCCAGCCACGGCAGGGACGGTGAGCAGCGGCTCCGGGGCTGCTGGTCCCTGTAGGGGTATGATATGAGCCCCGGCGTCCCACGGGCATGTCCCCGCTGCAGATCCCGGCGTCCTCCGGTTGTCGCACCCAGCAGATGTCATGTCCCCTGCAGAGGGGGCTTTTCCTGAGTCCTGGCCCTGCTGGGGCCCTCAGTGTCCGGCATCGCATCCCTCCCGGGAACCACCGCCACGCAGCATCCCATCTCATCCAGCTTCCCGTCGCATTTACCGTCCCATCGTGTCCGTTATCCCGTTTTGTCCCGCGTCCCATCGCACCCGAGCACATCCAGCATCCCTCCCGGGGATGCCAGCGCTGCAGGGACCTCCACGTCCCTCCGGCACTCGGGGGCTCAGCCGCACACCCACCCATCCCCATCCCCATCCCGGGCAGGACGGCTGGGGCAGCGCTGCGCCTCCTCGTAGCTGGGCAGATGCTTCACCTCCTCGTAGCTGGGCAGCGGCGGCAGCCCGAGCCCCGCTCCCCGCTCTTCCCTCAGCTCACCCTGCGGGGCCTCGGGGCCGTGCAGACGGGGCCGGGGGGGTCCTTGCCGGCGGGGCCGGGGCGGGGGGCAAGCCCTGCGGCGGAGCAGGCAGCCGGCAGCCAGCAGGGCCAGCAGCACGAGCAGAGCCGCCAGCCTCCGTGCCAACCACCGCGCCCGCGGCAGCCAGGAGCGCCCCGCCGCCCCCCGCCCGACCCCCGCCCCGCCGCAGCCCGGCCCCGCGCAGCCCCCCGCCGTCCCGCACGGAGCCCCGCACGGTGCCGCTCCGCGCCCGCCCGCCATCCCCGCGACCGAGCCCGAGAGTCCCCGCTCGCACCTCGAGGTCGACGGTGCGGCCCGGAGGCACGGCCCGGTTTTATCAGGTTTGATTCCTGATGAAAAATTGATGGGGCCATTTGGCGGAGGTTCATGGGCTTAATGGGGTGGCGGCGGTGGAGCGGACGGGGCAGAGGGCCAGAGGTGTTGTGGCAGGAGCACAGCCCGGCTCGGCATCTCCCTCTGGAGACAGCGGCGGGGACACCCCGCTGCCTGAACCCCGTAGTCGTTGTGCTCCAGAACAGAACGGGTCTTCCTCTGAGTGGGGATAACCTGAGCCACAAGGCATGGGGATGGGTGGTAGCAGAGGATGTGTGGGTGAACCCAAGGATTTGGGGATGAGTGGTACCCAAGGATGTGGGGATCAGCAGTACTCGGGGATGTGGGGATGAGCAGTACCTGAGCACGGAGGGGATGTGCCAGCTGCAGAGCCCACCACTGATTTCGCTTACAGCAGAGAGCTGTGAAGCTGGCTGCATGTGCAAAGCGCAGGTGGGCGAGCTGTTTTCGCCTCCTTGCTATAGTTTTTGACTCCTACCGTTAGGGCTTCGTAGCTCCTGTTGGTGCAGAGCCAGGAGGACCCCATGTCACCTCACAGTGACCGATGCTGGGGGCTGACTCATCCCTTCGTTGTGGCCCCACAGCAATCCCACACACTTGTCTGCTGGTTCCTGTCAGTCCATCTGCAAAACTCCCCAGGCAACGGGGAGAGGAGAGTGGGCTCTGCTCTGGTCATGGAAAAGCTGACTCACGTGAAACATGGCACAACACAATCAGCTCTTTTCTGCTCAGCTTCCCTCTGTGTGACCAAGCCAGATCTGATAGGCAGCAGCGGAACCACCGGCGTCACGGCTCCGGGTGCTGGGCTGCTTTCCTTTGCCCTGTTTACTCGACCCGCAGTGCTGCTAGCTGTGAGCGATGCTCCTGCTGTCATCCTTGTGCTTGGGTAACCCCACACATGTTGTGTCTGCTGCAGATTTTACAGCATTCGGGAACAAAGTGCTAAAAAAGGTCCCGTGCAACAAGCAGCAGCGGGCAGAGGCTGCGCCTGTTCATGCAGTATTCAAGAAACCATTCCTTCATATAGTCTTCAGGGATCTCTTGTGTAGAATTTCCTTCTATTTTGTTTCTGGGGGCATTTCTCATGGCCAAGAGGTGCTGGGAGCCCAGGGTGGGCACGGCTCTATGCCACGCGTGGGGCTCTGGAGAATCACTGCATTTTAACAGCCTTTCTGATCAGCTGTATCTTCAGCATCAGAACATCATGAAATATTAAGGCCTCCTGATGGCTCAGGAAAGCCGTCGTTTTGGAGAGCCCCCTGCCATAGGACATGGCCGAGGACCAGCAGCTCTGCGCTCTGGGGAGGCAAAGTGGGGATGGATGCAGCGGGGCTGCCAGCTGTGCAGCCAGATGTGCCACAGCTGGGGGAGAGCTGCTCGGGGCCAGGCTCCTGAAGGTCTCTTAAACAAGCAAGCCTACAGCCAGGTGATGGCATCTGTGTTAGTGCTCACATTCAACAGCTCAGAGCTTCGTGAGTAATGATCCGGAGCTCCAAAAGCTTCTGGCAGATCAGGGTTAGCAGCTATCAGAAATAACAAGCATCCCTCTGCGCTGTCTCGGTCACGGAATCACAGCATCATGAAAGTTGGAAGAGATCATCTAAGATCGAGTCCAACCATCAACCCATCAGTTGGACATCTGCATCTAGAGTGCGTTCTTGTAGTTAGTCAGGCACCCACTAAAGCATTTCCAACTTATTTCTTGCAACTGTGACCCCTGCAGACCTCCAGAAACAAACCCTCCAAAAACAAACCTCAGTTCTGATGCTGGGAGAGCGATGTGTGTGCTGGGGCCAGGGGAGAAGAGCCCTCATTTTTGGGAAAGCACCCAGAAATAGAGGGCTGGAGAGCAAGAGCTCATTGCCATGGCCGATGCTCCCCATCAGAAAGCATGGTGTAGGTTTGGCTGTGAGAGTTTTGGGGCTGTGCAGTCATCGATCCTGCAAATGCCCCCTGCAGAAATCCACCAATCCCTTGGAGCAGCAGTCATTAAAGGCTTCACTTCCAAACGGTGCCAAGGAGCTGACCTGGCCAAGTAGTTCTTCTGTTAGGGCTTTGTGTTCCTGGCGACCATCAGCATGTGCACAACTCTAAACCCATCTTCTCAAACCCCGCTGCCTGCACTGCCCTTGGGAGAATGATACTTCACATCGGCCTTGCCCTTTCTTTTGCATCTCCTCCAAATATGGGGAAAGTGACTGGGAAGAAGCGCAGTGAAGAATTTTCCTTTTGGCAGAGCCCATTGCACAGCAGTTTGCAGCAGGAATAATCCTGAGGCTCCAAGGTGGGCAGCCCAGTGGTGGATGACAGCAGGGACCCGTGATGGAAACAGACCCTTGAAGGTCTTCACAGCACTCAAACCAATTTGCCAAAGTAAAGAATGTTAGACAGGAGCTGATGGAAATGCCCAGGCACGGCCTGCATCCATCACTGCTCAGCTGGGGCGAGCTCTAAACTGCTTGGATTGAACCCATAGAGCTGAGCTCTACTGCTGCACGCTTCTCAGCACATCTGCAACTGCAGTAGGCTTCAGAAACAAGAAGATGACTCTGCATGTGTATGCCATTACCTCACAGCTCAGAAATCTCTGCTGCCAGCACATTTTTTCTGTTAGACTATTAAAAATAAAAAGGGAAAGCGAGCGAGAGTGGCTCGAGCACGCCTGCATGGCCACCATTCCTTCCCACAGGAGGTGTTCTTTTCTGCTTAACGGTTCTCCAGAAGCGAAACGCATCTTCTTGGAATAAAAGAAACGTGGAAATGTCGTGACACTATTGAGCGTGGGTTGCCGTGTGGCCGTTGGCTTTTTCATTTTCATTCCTTCTACCAAAATTGAGCTTGAGATGGGCAGGAGCCGAGCATCCTCCTTCTTCACTGCGGCTGGGACATGGTGGAGAGGATCCCGTTCATCCACTGGGAGTTGGCTGAGGCTGACCTCCACACCTAACGCTCACAGAACGAGGAGGACCTGCTGCATGGCTGTCAATGAATGATTCAGTTAACTTCTGCTGACGACCCCCAGACCCCATCCCTATCCATGCACCCGGAGCTGGCACTCTGCTGCTCGGTACGAGCACGGAAATGCTGAAATGTGTTAAAACACAGCAAGAGCTCAAGGCCCGTAAGGCACCATGTGTCACAGCAGGAAGGATCGCTGCCGTGCTGTGGAATCGGGGAAAAAATACCATGATTTTTTTAAACAGGGGGCAACATTTTTCCAGGCCGCAGCTCTCGTTAGTCACGCCGGTTCTCAAGGGGCTGCAGCCATACAGTCATGAATTTCTGAGATGATTTCATCTCACTGTTATTTACAACTTAGCTCCAAAGCTCAGCCTCTTCCTATTATTTGTGGTTAAATATAGCAGCGGATTCTTTCCCATTCCTCCTCCTCTCGGCGCGGTCCCTCTGCCACCCACACGACTCGCATGAGTCACGGGGCACGCATGTCCCAGGGTCACTGCGAGCACAGGAGGTGAAACCACGTCTGTGTGACGGAGCCTGGCACGTGGGGATGGCCCCAGTCCTCTGGCTGCATCCCCAGCATCCCTCGTGCAGGGATTTCGGGTGCCCCCAGGTGGAACCCCACCAAGGGGTTCATTACTGTGAGCCCCCAGCATGGGAAAGTCTGGCTGAGAAACGTTTTCCCTTTTTTTCCCCTTCTCTTCTACATTAAGACACTTTTATTAAACGGAGCTTCTCCCACCCTGATGCTGCCCATTTGCGAGGGGTTTTTGCTGGGGATAAGCACAACACACCTCCAAAATGACGCAGCTCAGGGCATCTCCGGGTCAATCAATAGGATGTTTAGCAAAGAAGGAAAAGGAGAAATAACACCACTTAATTCAGCGGGGGTGGGGGGATGTGCTCAGCCCCGAGCATCCCACGGGCGCAGGAAGCATCCTGCACATCCCCACAATGGATGTGAACCATGTAAAGTGCAGCATGGAAACTGAGGCTGCTGCTCGGGGCAGTGCAGAAGTTCAGCATCACAGAAGTGTATGGGAACTGTTGGATCGGGGCCTGAACCACTGAGGGATCACCTGAGCTGAGCACTGAGTCAGCCACAGGAGCACAGGTGAAGGCAATGCACTGTGTGACTGGAAGGGGTGCAGTCTGGCTCCACCTCTCCCACACCCCATTTCAGGGCTGACCAGCACTGGGGAAGGTTCTCTTGTTGGAGATTCCTCCCCTGTGGAGTTATCAGTGAACCTCAGCCATCTGCAGAAGGTGAGCCTCTCTTTATTTACTGGTGGTCTGTTTACCCTCCAGATAAGCCCAGCAAAATATACCATCTTCCTCACTATTTTCTCTGAATACTCTTCTTTTGGGTTATTCAGGGGTTGTCTGACCCTGCTATTTTTACCGTGGAGTTGCCTCCTTTGCATGGGGGAGGTGCTGCAGGATGCTCGCCAACAGGAAAGGGCCCCGTAGAGCCCCAGCACTGTGTCCCTGTGGGTCAGCTGTGAGCCCGTGGGGCACCCACATGGTGGGGGTCAGATGGCAGAGGCTTGGGAAATGAGGAGCCTGGATCCCTGGGAGCCCTAATAGCTGATTTGTCATCTTCCCCTGCCTCCCAACTGACCTTGGCGTTCTGCACACATTGGATTTATTAATTCGATCCCATCTGGGACAGTTGACATTTAGACTCTGAAAAGTCAGGATAAAAGTATGGGAGATGCATCATTGTTCCTCTGTTGAGAGGAGGACACCCCAGGATGCTGTGTGCAGCGGTTCTGAGCTCACCTGGTGCTGTGCGTGGCCTCAGGGGTGCTGAGGGTAAGAGCAGGGCTTGGTGCATAGAAATTAAATGTTTGTAGCTGCTCTGATACGTCACATCTGTGGAGAAGCTGCAGCCAGCTGCACTCCTTGTCCCTCTGCATCCCACAGCTCGAGGTGCCATCTGTGCCCCTGCACGAAGGGTAAGTGCTGCCGTTGCCACAGGTGCTGTGCCAACACTCATGAAATCTAGAGGTTTCCACTAGAGTCAGCGCTCTAAAATGCAAAACCCCCACTGTAGTGCATCGTATCCGTGGCTTTGTGAGGCTGTTTAAGAAGGTATAAAGTGCTCTGAGGCCAGGTCCTCGCACCCCACGCTACCTGCCCGGCTCCGGGGCAGGAGGGATGCTCTTTTTGGCGTCCGGTTGGATGGATGATGTCAGCACAGCGCTGGAAACTGTTTCGGTAACGCTGGGACAGCCCTGGGAACGCCGTCACTCGCAATGCAGAGTCGCTCCCGCTCGTACACTGCCCCCAAATGGCAAAAAGAGCAGAGATGGGGAATCAGAAATGAAGCAGCAGGCAGATGGAGGTGCTGCTATCCGTTCCCCGACGGCTACAGCAATATTCTTTGAGTGGAAGTCCATGTGGCCACGGCCAGCCTGGCAGCAAGCTGTAGGGATCGGTTAGGGCACTTGGAACCTAGAGCTGCTGGAAGCTTTCAGCGTTCTGATTGATCCCTTCAGGAGGAGGGCTGAGTTCTGCTCCTATCAATAAGTAATGGTCTTGGAGGAGCTTGTTTAACTTGAGGATGGAGCAAGAGCTGGAGAGGAGAAATCTAATTTCATAGCAGTGAGAAATGGGATGGCCAGGGCCTGGGCAAAGCCACTGATGCCGTTACAGAGCTGGATGCTAATGGGCATTAAGTGTAGGTACGGGTAAGGAGGCATCCCAGGCCTTGGAGGGCTGACCAGGTGCCATCTCTGCTGATTAATTCTAAGCTCCAGCTGACTGCAGGGGGCTCCCATGCAAATAATGTGCCTCGTTTGCCATTCGAGTGAAAAGACCTTAATTATCCATCGAAAAGCAGTGGGCAGTACAGTACAACACATTATCCTCAGCAAACAATCAAAGCCCACATCTTGAGTTTGGCACAGCATGCTTTCACGACTGCCTGCATGAATACATCCAAACGCATTCAAATACATTCAAATAAACACTTTCAATACATTCCAGTGAGTTCTCTCCCTTGCATAAATTTCCACAGCCCCATACATTGCAGGAACACACGCACTGTTGTACTGAGGTGCACAGTGCTTCTGCTCCTGGGACTGACTGCAGGCCTTGCTTAAAGGGTTGCTGAAAGAAGCTCTCTCTTGGGGACTGAGCCCTCTGTGGAATTGGCTTAATCGAGGTGTTTTGGACCAGGAGCTGGCACTTGGGGAAGTGATCTGGCTGCTCTGTGAGGCTGAAAATGATGTGTGCCAGGCTGGGCCCGCCCCAGGGTGATCTATGGATATTTTGTGTTGGCATCGTTATCAGGATGTTTATTTGCTGGCTGTATTTCTTGAGCTCAGTGTGAGGGTGTCTTGGAAAAGTCTGGAAAATAACAGCTACAGACAGCAGCCAGGCAATGCCAGGAGCATCAGCTCTTGTTCCTACAGCAGAAACCTTTGTGCATCTGCAATGATGGGGACCAAGGGATGGTGCAGGAGGGGATGTGGGGCCACGAAGAGAAAAGGATGTCCTGATGTCACAGCCATGTACGACCATCCGAGCTGTGCCCGGGGGTAACGCTGCTGCTTTCAGATGAACTTCTGTGCTGAGCTTTGACCCTATGGCAAAGAAGCAAATGCCACCGGCTTATGGAGAGTCAAGAGGAAGAAGCTGTTGATATGAGCGTTAGAAGTACCCAAAGCAGGGACAGAGCATGCTGACAGCCGTGCTTTGGAGGTGTTGTGAAGCTCTGTGCCCGTAGGCACTGCTCACCCTCAGGGCAGTGCTCTTTGGGTACCAGGTGACCCCACACCAGCGATGCCTCTCGTGTCTCTGGGTCTGCAGACAGGACATACCCACACCATCCTGCAGTTTGGCTTTAAGAGAAACTCTGTGCCGTTTCTCAAGGGCTGGTTCTATCTGGCCTGCAGCCTCTGTGGGAAACACAAAACCTCAAACTCTGCACTGTACTGCTCGTTGGTTTCTCATTTCTCCTGTTTCTTGCTTTTCCTTCTTATTTACCCTTTATTGTGTCCCACTGTAAGCCCTCTCTGTCACTTAGTGTCACAACAACGTCACTGCTGATGCCCCTGCACGTGGGGACCGAACCTCTCCTGCCTCCCTTCAGCTGGACTTCCCGGTGCTCCCTGCCAGGGGCTTTCCTGCAGGAACACAGCCTCCTTTCTTCCTCTGTGTCTTATTTCCAGAGTTTTGCATGAAATGGATTCTATTTCAGCACAGCTTTGCAGCCCGGGCCTCGCAGCTTGTTCCTGCAACCTCCGCTGGAGCACATGGGATTTTCCAGCATCACGGAGACCCTCGAGGGCAATGACACTCCCGGTTAGCCCTGGAAGCCAGCTCCATTCCTCCTTCCGACGGCAGAACGTGCGAACTGAGCACTTCAAGGGCACCCGGAACGCGCTTCAGGGTGAGTTTTACCGACGTGTTTATTGACACAGCTTATCTTTCTTTTTGCTTCCTTTGTTACGGCCGTCCTCCATGAGCAGCCCTGCCCACCCCTCCTGCAGGGGCAGATCCCCATCACGCCGGCCCTTCCTTTCCCCCCATGGGTGCTGCCATCGCTCGGCTCGTAGCGGGCAGCTCCCGCTCCCGTTTTCCTTCCCTTCCTCTGGGCATCCTCCTGACCCCCCCTTCCCTTATGGGGTGGGGCGGAGCATCTCTCCTCGGCCCGGCCCGCCTCTCCCCGCCGTGGGGCGGTGCTTCCCTCCCGCCGCACGGCCGCTCCCGCCGCGATGTCCCGCCGCTGCACGGAGCCCGACAGGTGAGCGGGACCCGGAGCCCCGCGGATGGGTCCACCCTCCCCTCGGCCCATCCCCAGCATCCCTGGTTCCCCCCAGCCCGCCGTGCGTCCTCCCGCCCTTCCCTCCCTGAAGCCCCCACCCCCCACCTGCACCTCCTCGACTCTCCCGCGCCCTTTCCCCTCCCCCCCCCCCCCAAACCGAGCCCCCAGCATCCCTCTCAACCCCCCCACCATCCTCCCCACCCTCGCAGCACACGCTCCCCATCCCCCAGCATCCTCTCGCCTCCTTCCCCCCTCCCCAGCATCCTCCCGTCTCCTTCATCCCACCCATTTTCTCCCCCCACCCTCCCTCCCTCTCCCCATTCTGCACCCCAGTAACGCCTCCCTCCCCCTTTCTGGCTCGGGTCCAAGCCCACATTCGCCTTTCCCCCCCCCCCCCCCAACCCCAAAGGGATGCGGGGTGCAGCATCCCCGCCCTTCCACCTGCAGCGGGGTCTCTCCCCGTGCTCCCCGCTCCGTGTCCCGGCCGCGCTTCCTCCCGCCATCCCCAGCATCACCTCCTCCGGCGGAGGACAAAAGCGCTCATTGAGCCAACGCCGTTCCCGCTCCGCTTTTCTGCTCCCGGCCGCCCCCGAAGCCGGAGCTGCGGTTGTTCCCCGGATTAATCCCGTCATTAATCGGCTGTGAGACCGAACGTGAACGCTGAACGGGGCCCGCTGGGTTTGGTTTTGCTTCTTTCACCCCGTTTCTCTTCCCCGCCGCGCAGAGCGGGGCTATCTGCCAACGGCGAGCTCTTGTTTAGAGAGGCGGTGCCTGGAGAGGGTGCACAAAGGCTCCGGTGCTCCCCGGGCTCTTTCCCAGCCTCGTGGAGTCATTTTTGCAAGATGCAAGTGTGAGCACAATTCCCTTTGCAGCAGAACCCCCCCTTGTTCCTCCTCATCCAGCTGCAGCAGCTCTGTTTTGCCCACGTCGCTTTGCTTCCCCCCCTGAGGGTTATTTGGTGGCCGTGCTGGCTGTTTGCTCCTGATTGCAAAGGGAAGCGCAGCTGGAAATCACCTGCTGGCTTAGGGTAACTGCACCCAGGGCAGTTCTCTCCCTCATCAGACACTTTTTCTTTTCTTTTTTTTTTTCTTTTTTTTTTTTGTGATGGTTATTCTGGGATGGCTCCGTGGAGCTCCATGGGGAAGGTTTCCACATCTGTTCCATACAAGTTGGAAGCAGCACATGTCCTTTTTCGGGAGAGGAGGGTCAGGGAGGTGGTGGCTGGGTTTGTGGTCGGACTGGAGCTGTTTGCCACTTCTGGGTCACCAGGTCTGAGCTTCATACGCTGCTGAGGAAGGTGAATGATGTTGGCATCCTGCTTCTCTTCCCAGCGTGGAGCAAAGGGCTCCGAACCACCAGGGGCTGTTGATTCAGCTCCTGTTCCTGCTCTCACCTTCCCTTTCCTGAGAGAAAAAGGGGCTGAGGACCGAGGCTTGCCCTCATGGGGACCCCTATGTCAGAGCCTGATGTCCCCAGCAGCACTGTCCACAAGCAGCATTTGAGAAGATGCATTTTTAAGCACCACCCCCCGTTATCACTGTTCAACTTGCCTTAAAGCCTCCATGATTTCCTCACATCCCTTGACTTGGAAAGGTGGCAAAGGACTGCCAGGTCTTCTCATGCCTTTCTCATTTTGTCTTCCAGCGGAATCGAATCCCTCTCTGCAGATGAACACGGTACAGTATCTTTTGTGAAATACAGAGCTCTAGTGGGCTGGGGGTTAGAAAATCCTGTTCTCCACGCTCAAAAGCACCATTTTATAACTACCACCTCTAGGAAAAGCAGTGTGCAACGCCTAATTTCATGGGTAGGATCTTGGAGGCTCAATTTGTATTCCTCTGTTATTCTTTCCCTGTGATCTGCATAATGCAAACGTGACGAGAGAAGAGTAGGTCTTGCACTGACAATTATTGGCAATTATAGAATCACAGAGTCAATAATGTTGGAAAAGATTATCTGAGGTCATTAAGTCTAAACATTAACCCATCACCACTGTGCCCATTAACCATGTCCCTCAGTGCCACATCTTCCAGTGGTGACATGAAGCTGGGAGGGGTGGCTGGCATATCAGAGGGCTGTGCTGCCACTCAGCAAGGCTGAGAGTTGGCTGGAGAGGAACCTGATGGGGTTCAACAAGAGCAAGTGTAGGGACTGCAGCTGGGGAGGAGTAACTGCTTGCATCAGTGCGGGCTGGGGGCTGAGCTGCTGGAAAGGAGCTCTGCAGAGGTGTTCTGGTGGCCAACAGTTGCTTGCTTTGTGCTCTTGTGGCTGAGAAGCTGGTGGTGTCCTGGGTGCAGAGAGTGTGGTGAGGGTGTTCTTCCCTTTGCTGTGCTCTGGTGTGGTCATGTCAGGGGCATTGGGCACAGTTCTGAGCTCCCCAGTTCAAGGCAACTGCTGGAGAGAGCCCATTGGAGGGCTGCAGAGATGGCTGGGGGGCCTGGGGCACCTCCTGATGGGGAAGGCTGAGAGCACTGGCACTGCTCAGCATGGGGAAGGCTGAGGGCAGATCTTATCAATGCCTATAAATACCTGATGGGCAGGAGTCAGGAGGATGGGGTCAGACTCTTTGCAGCAGCACCCATTGACAGAGCAAGTTGACAGACAGTGGGCACAGTCTGGAACATAGGAAGTTCCACTTGAAGATGAGAAAGGACTTCCTTACCGTGAGAGAGTATGTGGCTGCCCACATATGGTGGAGTCTCCTTCTCTGGAGATACTGAAATCCCACCTGGATGCATTCCTGTGCAACCTGCTGCAGCAGGGCTGTTGGACTTAGCAATCCCTTCCAACCCCTATGATTCCATAATGTCAGCCTGGTTTTCATTGTTTCACGTCTATTGGATGTCATGGGCTGTGGGTTGGTCTTCCCCATCCCACTGTCCATCTCTCTGTTCCTCCCCCTCCCTCCAACCCTTGCAGCCCTCTGCCCTCCTGCTGCACACCCTCCGTGCCCTTGCTCAGCCCTGCAGCCCAGCCCAGCTGCACTTCAATTTGGAGCAATGCAAGCTGTATTTTTGGTGCTCGAGGAAGTGGAGCTTGACGTGCAGATGGCAGTGGCTCAGTCAGCTCTTTCTGCACAGAGCCCGCACGGAGCACGTGACATTGGAGCTCAGGGAGCTTTGGCTGTAGGTGCTCAGAAGTTCCTTTTTTATTTTATTTTATTTTTTTATGCAAAATGTGCATGTGTAACCCCTGGCTGTTCTTCTTTTGCAGAATTGGAAACCTCCTGCGAGGAGAGCACGGGCTGTGTGGAGGAGCTGCCAGCAGGTGAGCAGCTGTGGGACCAGAAGGCCCCTGCCCTGTCCTGAGTGTGACTCTGAAATCTGTGAGAATCCTTGCTTAAAAGTGTGCGTGGCGCATCCACAGCGTGGTGGTACACACCAACACCCATAGGTGCATCTCCCATGGGAAACTTTGGAATTCAGCTGGGTGAAATGGGACGTGTTGGGGTGCAGGGACCTCCAGGGACAACCTCAGATTGTTCAGGGCATCGTACATCGAAGCAGTGCACCTTGAGCATCACGCGTACCTTCAAAGGCTCTGAGTGACCCCAGATCTCTGATGCTGATCTCTGCTGCCTGAGCGTGGCTCAGTATTTTTCCTGCTGTGTCATGTTACCGAACACCCACCAGAATAATGCACTTCAGCTTCTAAATGCACCCCTTGGCATTGCTTTCTTTAATTCATCCTGTCCTTCAGGAGAGGGCAGCCCTGGCAGCGGCTCCGGCAGCCCCAGCAGCAGCTCCAGCAGCAGCAGCTCAGAAGTTGACTCAGGTGGGCATTGCACTTCTCATATTTTCCCTCTTTTGAAAATCTAAATTCGGTTTCAAACCTCTGTTACTTTTTTTCCCCTTGGAGTAGTCTCCAAGTCATGGCACAGAGCTGCTGAGCCAGTGACCGAATGCTGACAAGCAGAATGGTATTTATGGGAGTGCATCAGTGCTGAGCTCTCGTGTGGCATTGGCCTCGTGCACACAGTGTGTGTGGATGTTTGTACACTACAGCCGTTGTCCAGAGGGGCTATAAATCTGCTGAGCAGTTGGCAGCCAAAGTGGCAAAACAGGATGGACGAGAATTGAAGGAAGTGTTTGTTGTTGACTGCGGGTTTTCACTTATGTGGGTTACACCACGGGCAGCTTATTTATTCTGCTTTCACCCAGCCTTGGTCGTCTTTCTGAAATAATTAGAAAGCTTTCTTTTTTTCCTCACCAGACACAGAGGAGTCGGACACGAGGCAGTCAGGTGAGTGTGCTGCTGGTTTTCTTTCCCATATCCGCCCTTGGAGGCGTTCAGGAGCCAGCACGGATGAGTGCTTTGCACCAGGATGCACGAGGGCGCGTGGCAGCGGCCGGGTGCTGGCACAGCCGGTGACCTCTGCTCCTCGGGGCTCTCAGAGAGCACTGTCGTGCGGGCAGAGCGCATGCGTGGTACGAATGGAGGCGTGCAAAACACAGAATGAGTTCACAGCACAGCCAGAGCAAGCCCGCGCGCTGCTCAGCCCTGCTTCCTCTTGCACGGCTCGGAGCAATCCCAGCTGCTGCTCCGTGCCCAGAATAGCATTGCTCCAGGCTGGGATCCAGCTCGCTGCCGTAGCCTGGGTGTTTCCATGATGTTTTCCAGGTGCTTCTCATAGATAATAATGGATTATCTACCCCTCTCCTATCTGCCTACCTGCAGCCTGCCTGAAGTGCCCGCCGTTGCTGGGCCAGCGGTGCTGTTTGCATTTCATAATGCCTCATGGCAGGAGCTCTGCCCGTCGCTTTTGCACAATTCAGCCCTCGACGCCAAAAACTTTTGCCCTGTATCTTGGCTCCGCTCGCTCGCTTTTGTGCTGGGAGGTTGGTGATGTAGTTTTGGGCATTTTTAAACCTGTGTGAGGACAAGTGTGCTGCTGTAGCATGGCTCCCATCCCACTGGGGAGGTGGTGCACAGCTTCCATGTTGGAGTTGGTGCTGGGTAGGGTGAAATCCTGCGGGTGGATCTTCTGTGTTGAAAAATTCCCAGTACTATGGACATGTTTGGAGCTTTTGGCAAACCCGGTGTCCTGGCACCCGGCTTCATCCCCAGGCTGTGTGAAGCTGGCACAGGCACTGTAGTCCTGAGAGTACCCTCCTTTGTTAAAGCAGGGGAATGAAATGGGTGGGCTGTCCCTGCGGAGCATGCTGCCTGCAGGCTATGGGATGTATCTGCTGCACAGTGCACCGCTGCACACCCCAAGGACAGAAGCAGTGCAAATCCCACGCAGCTGGGATGGGGCAGAGCCTGGAGCAGAGACGGCCGTCTGCATTCTGTCCCTATTGTCCTTTCCCTTGTGCAAAAGCTACAGGTGCCCCTTATCAGTGAGATCATTCGCTATTAGCGAGTATTAACGAGAGCTTTTAACGCTTCTTTGTGCAGAGGAAGAACAGGAAAAGAAAGAATCACAGCCAATCTGCAATGACTCGAATGGTAAGAGAACTCTGAAGGTGGTTTGGTTTTGTTTTGTTTTCCCTGAGCGTTTAATTACTTCGGTTTTAATGAGCTGATTGTCCTGTTTTCTCGCTAGGAGCGGACTGCCTGCCCCACTGTGAGCACTGCAGAAAAGAAAACGTAGGTTTGGAAAGAGAAACCCACACGTTTTGCATGAGAGAGTCTGCAAATCGTAATGCTACTTTCTCACCAGCTTCTTTCATACCTATTTTTATTCTACCTGTTTTTCTAGGTCCAGAGGGAGCAAGTAACCCCTAGGAAACTTTGTGGAGGACAATATTTGTATGTTTGTACTTTTTTTTTGTTTTAGAGGGTGTACATTCATGTTTAATGGCTATATGTTTATGGTGTTCCCATCAAGATGCTTTCCTTTCACGCTAAGGGGGGGAAAAAGATTGCTGCACAAATACTTTTATAGCAGTAGAATCATAGGGGTTGGAAGGGACCTCAAGAGATTGAGTCCAACCCCCCTGCCAAAGCAGGTTTCCTACACCAGGTAAAAGATAAAGATGCTCCAAAATCTTTAAAAATAAGCAGTTTATGCCAGCTGCCTGTAGATCCTTGTCTGGCAGCAATCAGGGTGGCCTCCTGTTCATCTCATTGCAGTTATTAATTAATTGTGATTAAAATAGAGTCATTCATTACTGACTGTGCGGATCTGTCCGGGTAGGATGAAGCTGGATGCGGAAGGCACATATGAGTGCAGTGTCACCGGCCTGATTTTTGAGGTGACCAAGGCGGTCAGCATCAACTACTCCCTGCTGTCCTGGAGCAAGTACGCCGGGCTGGTGGAGCCACCGTGGGTGGTGGGTGGGCCGCTCTTCGATGTGCGCTGCGAGTTGCCGTCCGCCCTCACCTCCATCGCCTTCCCGCACTCCCTGTGCCTCGGTGGTGAGTACCGTCATGCCGTGGGCACGCATGGGACCATGCCGTGGGCGCTGACGTTGCCTCCACGTGTCCCCACAGATGGTGGCTCCCCTCCGGCCTTCAAGGTGCTGCACATCAAGGGTGCTGGTGCGGCCATCGAGCCATCCACGGACTTCTCAGCCTCGCACGTGCGGTGGTTGGTCAGCTCGCTGTCGCCTGTTGGGCCGCTCATCCGCAGCGAGGAGCCCCTGCTGTACCACGGCGCTGTCATCCTCTACAAGGCCATTGACGATGACCCCTCCTTGCTGTTCCGGGTCTACGTGGCGACGAACAACGACTCCTTCATCAAGGTTGGGTTCTCCGTGGCAGGTATTCTCTCAGTGTAGTCTGAAGGGATGGATTCGATATGTAAGCGGCTGTACCGGCCCACCTGCTTGTTCACGTGTGGCTGAGAGAAGTATGAAGGATGGCAATACATCAGAAATGTGTTTGCCACCAAAATTAGGGGAAGGTTCTTTACCAGAGAGCGGTGGGCACTGAAGTTGCCAGAATTCACGGAGTGTTTGGACACTGGCCTTAGATATAGGGTTTGGCTTTGTGTGGTCATACACAGAGCCAGAAGTTGGACTTGATTATCCTTGTGAGTCCAAGGGGATATTCTTGGAATATTCTTGGAAAATTCACAGAGCTCAGGATTTGCAGCCTCTCACCAATCCCCTTGTAGTCCAATATGGGAAGGGGTAACAGCTAACAATGCTTCCATTTGGGTTGTAAAGCCCTTCTGGTTTCACTGATGTAGCATAACTCTCTATTTTTTGAGGAGTCTTCATTATCCCCACAAGTTATGTGCTCAGTATGGAGCGTTTTGTAAGGTTTGCAGTGTGGCATTTTGTAGGGATGGGTGGAGAAGGACACAAGGAGCCGTGAGGAGCAGTGCAGGTTGTAAATATAAGTTCTTTGCTGACAGGACTAACGGATCGTGTTTTTAATATTTCAGGATATATCAAGAGCAGTAAAACATTCCAAAAAGAAATTCATTAAAATTGACAAGCCCCCTGTGTGCCAGAAATTACTACAGAACGGAAAGAGATATAGATTAATTTGTGAACCAGAAGCTGAAATAACTCCAGAGGTAAGTTCTCCATGTTAACCATCATTCTGTTCATCATGGCTTGAGCTGAAACGTGACAGGAAATGTTTTCCCTTTGCCTTCCTGCTTAGTGCAGGGCATGCACTGGCTCTAAAGACAGTTCTCACATTCATTTGCCATCACTGCCTCTTAGAAACCTAAAACTTGGGGGTGAAATCTTTACACTGAAGTTGATGGCAAAACGTTGGGTAGACTGGAGCTTGGTTCAGATCTGTGCCAACATCCACGTCCCTCCTGATTAATACGTGTTTGGATGGAAGTTTGTTTTAAAAATACTGCTGTTTTACAGGAAATTGAATTTGTCGATGGATCTCTTTTGAAGCTGAAAAGTTACATTGAGGTCTATTTTGAGAAGCCTGATGACTTCACCTTATCTTTGGTTGAGCTGGATTCCGATGCAGTTGTATGGAAGGCAAAACTAAGAGAGAGTAAGCGTGTTGTGCTTTGTCTAGCAGCTTGCTCCAGCTGAAAAGAAGCATGATCTGGGGTGTAGTGCAGCCTGCAGGTGGAATTCTTTAAATTACTTGTAAGATTTGGAACTGGAAGTGATAGCACACAGAGAAAAGAGATCCAAGGGGTCTCATACTGAATATTTATAATCTTCCCCAGCCCCACTGTGTATCACAAACGTTGGGGTGATGTGCCAAGCAGTGCCTTCGTCCTGCTTGGTGCAGGGATCTGGGCTCCCACACCACTGTGGGGCTTTGAGAACAAACCCTGCCTCTGGCAAAGCATTGCAGGGTGGGATGAGAAGGTATTCTGCTGCAGTGATTGCTAGGTGGCGTATCAGATAAAATGGGTGAAAATATCTTATTCTTTTAGATCTCAGCTCAGGAACAAGAATCCACTTGTTTCCATGTGTGAGAACGATTGAGTGTAGGGCACAGCCGTGGGAATCCCTACCTCACCCGTTGTTCTTCTTTGAAAACTGTTTTCCAGGTGACTGGATACATTATGATCAGAACAAAAATAAGCAAACCAGAATTCCAGGCAGTAAGTGGATTTGAAGTTGATTTGGGGTTGGTTGCTTTCTGTGAGCCCTGGTTGCTGCTGTTGCTCAAGTGATGGCAGCTGAAATGATGGAGGTAACATCAGTTCTTCTTTGCTCCTTAGGTGTCAAAAGGCGGAAATCAACCAACAGCTTTTCTGAAGAAGAGAAACACTGCAGCAAAAAGCAAAGGTCTAACAATTATACAGGTTAGCATCTCTGTACCGTTTAAAATGCCACGTTTGGGTGTAAGCAAAAACAAGCTTGTAGGTTTATTGATGGGAGTGTGTAGCCACCAGAGGGAGAGCTTTCATCTCCTAACTTCTCTTTGGCAGTAAATGCTGACAGAAGAAAGGAAAAGTGTTCAGCTCATGTAACCTTGTGTTCTCAGCCTTCTTAGCTGCTGTAACTAAAGGCCGAACAAATATCAGCCTTGTGGAACACCCATAGCTTTTGAGGAAAGTGGTCTTCTGAGCTGGTCAGGGGAAAGTGAGTGCCTTATATTATCCATTCTCAAATCTCCCAGTGCTTGTTAGCATAATGTACTGAGGGAGGTTTGTGTTCACACCGTTCTTCTGTGTTTGTAAAAGGGTTGGGGAAACAAAGAGAAGCAAGCCTTTACAGGAGTCTGTGTGAACTCAGAAGCTGGCATCATTCTGAGCTGGTCTTCATAGTTCTTCAGGTGATTTTCTGCAGTGCTTGGCTGCAGATAGTCCAGTTTTGACTGCCTGGCTAATAAGATCCCCGTTGTTATATGTATCCTGCACAGAATCAATACAGTCATTAAATTAAAAGTCTAATCAGAAGAGCAATGTTAGACCTGATTTTTGCTCTGTGTCTTTTCAGATGGAGCTAAAACCAGATGCTTGCTAACTGATCAGCAGCTGATGGTAATTGCGAAGCTGTTCGGTGTAGAGTGGAAAGAAATTGCCATTGAATGTCTTCAGATGGAAATGAAAGACATCCAGCAGATTCAGGCAAACGAAGAGGAAGTCAATATCCAGAAATTTCTGATGTTAAGCAAGTGGAGAGAGAGAGAGCAAAGCAACGGAACTGCACAAGCCTTGTGCAACAGGCTCCGTGAAAAAGTGTCGTATGAAATAGTGCAAGCACTAGAAGGTATCAGCTTGTTGTATTCATGCAATTACATCACTGAGTTTCAGATGTGCTTTGAGAGTGCCTGTCAGAGTTTACCAAATACCCAGTAAGCATTTTCTTGCGTAGCTCAAAATTGTTTCCCTTCTAATATTAATAATAATGTTCTTTCTTGTGACGTTTTCATACTTCCCTTCAGAAAATGATATTATAAAATGAGTAATGTTTTTCTCCTGCCTACATTCAGAATATTTGACCATGACCTAATCCTCATGAATGGAGTAATGGGTATTATATCCCATATTATATCTTGGCCTTTGTAAGGGAGTCCAAAGGAGAAATAAGCACTCCAAGGAAATAATAATGAACAAATAATGCCTTCGGAACCCACTTTACTGAACTTCCTTACCACTTTACTCTCCATAAGAGCAAGCTGGCTTCAAAGCAAGGACTACTGCTGATGTCCCCTCACTCCTCTGACCCTTGCAGACTTGTGTTACTGCCCTGCCCCAGCTGTAGGTTTTTATAAACTTATTATTCAGTGCTCTAATAACCTCTAGAGATGAAATGGTTAAAATGTGTGTGCTTGTGCCTGCTCATTTCCCCAGGCTTCTTGGCTGAGTGATGAGTTGGAGAAGCTGATGAGAAGCTCAGGAACTTTCCCCACCCAAATGGTTAAACTTTTCAAGCTATTAAACTTTTCAAGCTATTTTCCTGGGATTTCAGTGTGATGAAGATCCAAATCGTAATCAGTCAGCGGAAAGTCTAGAGTGTCTTCAAAAGAAATGTGAATGGAATTTTGCACCTACATAAGTGTAAGTAACATTCTGGGAGTCATTACTCATGCGTTTGGATACCAGTCATTGCAGCTGGTGAGTCAAGATGGAAGTGCCAGGCTTCACGTGCCCAAAACTGAAAGCTGCCACTGAATCTTGTCCTGTTTGAGCCAATCCTAAAAGACAGCGAGCGCTGGGAGATACTGGTTTACCTTCATCAGGTATATGACTGTTATCTTCAATCACTTTTATTTGAATCAGGGAAAGACACGGGAGAAAAGTTGTATCAGAACTTTCACCCCCTTAAAATAATGAAACTGTCAGAATCATGAGGTACATTGCACTTCTCAGAGATGCCTGGGATCAGGGAAGAAACTCCTTAAACTTGCAGATAAACTCCTTTGCGGAATCACTGTTCATACACAACCACTATATGTGTGTATATCTCTGTGCACTCAGTCTTTGTTGAGCTGTGGTTCTGTTTTCTTAAACCCGAAGACCACTTTCACAGTAGCACCACTGCGAACTGCAGGCAGCTTTGAACCTTCTGTGGGATTTTCTCCTTCTCTCTGTACAATCTGTCTCAATTTTTATGAGAATCTTTTTTATGTTGTATAATTTTTTTGTACTATGAACTTTTTATACTTTTTTTTTATGTGATTAAATTTAACTTGAATAGGAGGAGGGGTAGGGGGGCTTCAGGTAAAATAGAGAACATTAGAACCTCCAAGAAGGTTGTTACCCTGAGGGCAACACATGGTTCTTTTCATCATCTCCTGCTGTGGATGTTTATAAAAAAAAAAAAAAAAAGCAAACAAACATACTTTTAAATATAAGGATTAAAAAGAGAACACTTTTGCTATTTGTGTCATTTTTAATGTGGTTTATTCTTAGATTTTAGCTGTCTGCTGAGATACAGCTCTGAACAACTCTGCTGGTTGTATGTCACAAGCAATCTTCTTCACCCCTTTGTGTTCTCCTCCTTTGTCAAATGCTGTTTCTGGTCAGGCCTTTTCCTGGGGATGTGTGGGTTCTTGTGCTGGTGTGGGCTGTAGGGAATGCATGCTGGGACACAGGAACACATCCAGGCTGCCCTTGGCTCTTTTCTCTGTGGCAAGCAAACAGGAATTGCCATTGCCCAGAGGAGCTGGGGGTGCTTAGGGTTGGCTATGGCATTGGGGTTGGAATGGGATGTGCTTTAAGGTTCCTTTCAACATGAACCATTCCTCCCTGCTGCAGCTGGGGCAGTGCTGGTGTCCCCATCCCTCCAGGCAGGCTCCTGCTGGTCAGTGTTTCTTCTCATCAGTGTGGAAGTTTTCAAGTCAGCTGCTGCTTGCTTTCTTTCTGCTTTTGTGGTGAGAGAGCCCATGTCAGCGAGCAAAGCCATGGTGAGCTTGGAAGAGGGAGTGGGAGGATGCTCGACTCGCTGTCTCTCCCCAGGTTTTCAAGTGAAGCCTCAGTTTTTGTTTCAGAATGACAGAGGGCTCTCTTTGTATGCTAAGAAGGGATTAAGCAGCTGCCCACCGAGCAGTAAAGAAGCAGGTGTCATGATGCAGTTCTGTCCTATTAGAGAATGAAACCATTTATTTCATAAAAGAGAGCATTAGATATATTTCCCCAAATATCAGTAATAGTTTTACCAGTAGTGAGCGGTTCTAGTGAGTGCAGATTGTAAATCACAATGCCAGATGCTTTTGTTGGAGAGTATGACGCCTTACCTTTCTGAACTCACTTCCCAGCTTGTTAATGTCTCCTGAATTACAGTGCTGAGAAAAGAGCTTCTTTGCATGTTCTCGGCAGCAGGGGTGAGCTGTGGGGCATGGAGGTGAGTTGTCACGGCTTCTTACCAACAAGAGGCTTTGCTGTCTGCACAGCCAGCTCCAGCCTGTAGTTTTGAGGTGGCTCAAACAACAGCAACAAAAAATAGTTCTGAAGGGGCACTTCTTGCAAAGCTGGCTTATTTTGCTTCCTAACTGAAAGCTTTTGCTCCCAAAATTGTATATTAGGCAGCACCTGGCAACTTTAACACACCTGGAACAAATGCCCTGGAGAGTCAAAGCAGCAAGGAGCACAGCTGCTGGGAGGAACGAGGGAAAGGGGACATTTGTTCTCTGAAGACTGCTGTTCCTGAAGGTATTCAGAGCTGCACAGACATGGCCCTGAGGGTCTTGGGCAGTGGGAATGGTGGGGTGTGCTGGGTGTGCTCAATGATTCTGTGAATAGAAAGCACAGCAGAAGACTGATGGTTGTGATCTGTCCTATTAATAGGACGGAATAGATTATGTTCCGTGAGGTATGCTGTACCTCAAGGAGCGAAAAAAACCAAATAAGGCCACGTACAGCTTTTGTGTCATCTTGGATTTTATTAGGCAGTGACTAGAATAAATAAGGGACATCATCATAAATAAGTCAGGGTTCCTATAAATATCCAGCTCAGAAACTTCCCATTGAATCAATCAAACACCGAACACAACAGCTGAGTGTCGCAGTACAGCTCATCGTCCCCGGGTTGAGAATCTGGCTTAGGAGGCACTGAGAGCAGAACACGGCTTATGGGGAACTGTGCACAGGCACCTGGCAGGACCGTCCACTTTCTTCTCACAGCTCTGCAGCAAGGTCACTCAGGTAGCCCAGCGTCCTGCCGATGGTGACAGCACGCAGGCAGAAGGCGTGCAGGGCCCCGCAGAGCCGCATGCGGCCCTGGAAGGAGCTGAGCGCGGTGCTGGGTGAGGGCTGCGGGGTGGCCGGGCTGCTGCGGGGCTGCAGGGCCTGCGAGAGGGAAGGAGGTTAGGATGGGGAGAAACAGAGTGCTCACAGACACATCCCCACATCTGCAAGTGACACAGCCCTTCTGCACTAAGGCTCTTATTGAACAGTGGTTGTTTTACCAGTAACCCCAAAGCTTGCTCTGCCAGGTGACCCCCTACAGCCATCCCCGGGCTCTTTGGAGATGCTGCACAGATCTACCAACGAGCTCTTAACATCTTCCCAACTCCCAAAGGCAGCTCCCCCACTGAGGAACCGCACAACAGAACGCTGCTCCTGGAACTCCATTTAAACACAGGAAGAGCAGAAAGGAACGAGATGGAAGCGCTTACTTGCATCATTTCATCAATGGATGTCAGCACCCGCAGGTCCTTGAAGTGCCCCAGCTCTGCCCTGTAGGTTTTCAGGTCCTCGTAGATCCCCTGCAGGCATTTGCTCTGCAAGAGTTTGGAATTAATAAGAAATGCTGGAACTCGTTGCTGAGTGCTTTAAATGCAAAACAAGGCTTCTTCATAGAAGCTTGCAGCTTACCATATCTAACGTAGAGCTTTCCAGTACTGGGCAGTTTCCAGGCTGCAAATAAAGAAGAAATGATACACAATTGGTGAAAATATGTTGTGTGGCTGTTGGAGACAACGTGGTGCTGAAAGTTGTTTGTTTTTACCCCTGGATCCTCAGACATGCAGGATTTGATTGTGTTGATCTGACTGTTGGTGACGTCCTCGAGATCGACCTCTTCAAGGGTGCATTCAAATCCCAGCGTCCCCTGTTTCTGTGTTAAAAGAGGGGGGAAAAAGGTGATCGATTCGGCTTCAGAAAGCAGCAAATGCACTGTTCAGAAAATGTGGTGGCTGTGCTGAACTTAAAGGATCTCCTAGAAAGTGAAAAAAAGATAATACAGAGGTGGTGCTCACTGATCTATGGCAACTTTAGGAAACTTTTTAGCAGTTTTCCTTTGCGCTTGCAACTCTAGGACTTCAGCAGAAACTCTCATCTTGATGCTGCTGCCAGGGGATTTAGGGGCAGAAGGGCTCTGTAACAGCAAAGCCAGGGCAGCAGCACACAATAAGCTTGGGAGCAGGTATTTCTGGAGTCAGTTCTGCAGAGGTGTTTGAGAAAGAGGTGCTCAGAAGTAAGCAGTCCAATTAGTTACTGCTGTGCTGCAGTGGATTAGAGCTGAGGGACACCTGTGCAAACCCAGGTGCTGGTGAGTGGGTGGGAGGGCACTCCCAGCCATTACAGTCCTGCTGGGAGCTCAGAAGGAGCACTCCCTGAGCTCAGTAGCCATGTTCTTGCTCGCTTGGGATCTATCTCTGACATTTTGCCAGCCTGGACAGCATCAGGAACATATTCCCAGCATCCTGGGTACCTTTGCCAACGCGTCATCAGCATGGGCACCATCCTTTCTCCTGCTGACTAGGTATGTACCATCCCCATCCCACACACCATCCTGGGCACCACCCCCAGCCCATCACACATCTGGATACATACTGTCCCCACCATCCTATGCACCAACCCTTCCACCCGGGGCACCATCCCTCCCCTCTCATACCTGCACCTGCAGGAGAGCATCGCTGGCAGCAGCCAGCAGTGCCCGGGAGCGGCTGAGTCCCTCGCTCAGGCTGCGGATGGGTGGTGGCAGTGCCCAGCTGGGTGGCAGCAGGAGGCAGAGCACAGCCAGCAGCACCCAGCACCCGGCCCCCAGCCCTGCTGCTCCATTCCTGGTGTTGGTGCTGCGCTCTGCCATGGCTCTGCCCAAGGAAACTGGTGTGGGATCGGTGGCTGCTGCTGGGGCCGTGCTGCTTTTATATTAGTAGAGGAGCAGGAGTTCCCCTTTTTCTTTGTATTGGTGTCTCAGGGAGCTGAGAGCTGGGAATCCCACAGGGCAGCCTGGGGGTCCCGGGGTTGGGGCAGTGTGGGGACAGGAGGGGGTTGGGGCTGCCCTTCCTGCAGTGCTTCAAGGGATGCCCTGCTAGTGCTTCGAGGGGACGTACAAAGAGATGGAGAGAGACTTATTGTGCTGTCTGACAGCGGTAGGACCTTTAAAAGGAAAATAGAGGTGTTCAAAGTATGCGTCTGACATGTAAATAAGCTTTCCCTTTCTATGCTTCGCTCTTAACATTATATGATCAGATGCCATTGATTGCAGTGCATTGGGTCTGGGTGCTGTGCTCAGGGCACCGAAGATGTGATCATTATTAGCTCATGTTGTATGCGACTGCTGCCTGCCCCACTGAGGCACTAGGGAGAACTTTCCATGAAGTCAGTGGGAGTTTTCCAGTGGACTTAGAAAGCTGCAGGATGAATCAAGGGTTTTCTTTATATCGAATTTTCAGATTCGCTTTATTTTAACGGCCATCTTATTTCCCCTAAGAAGCTTGTGACGTGTCAAAAGTCTGCTAGAATGCCACTGTATGATTTTCCAGTTTGATTGTGCTTTCCATCGCTGCTCCTGCCGTTGAGCTTTTTACCCTTTGAATCACTGAGGCTGGAAAAGACCTCTCAGGTCCCCACCCCGCTGTGCCCAGAGCCATGTCCCCAAGAGCCACGTCCCTGTGGTTCTGAGCACCTCCAGGGGTGGTGACCCCTCTGCTCCCTGAGCAGATGTGTTGCTCCAAATGATGGTTTACAAATGGCTTCATTTGTGCGTGTTTGGGATGGGAAGGGCACTTAAAGGACCCCCTGTAACAGTGGGTGACAGTGGTGGTGATGCTGATAGCTTGCTCCCTCCCCTCCTACAAACCAAACCCCAAAGTCCTGCATGGAGGTCGTGCTGTGCTTGGGTGCACCCTCAGCTGGAGAGAGAAGGGTTGTTCGCAGGAAGGCCCTGTTTCTCACAATTATGATTACATATAATCGTGTAATAATTATGTATGTATCTGTAATTGTGCATTAATTATATATATAAAGTAAAGCTGTGATAAATTAAGTCACAGCTAAGCTTGGAAGTAGATCCCAGCTACATAAGGAGATCTAGACAAGGGGGAATGGCTTTAAACTAAAAGATGGGAGGTTTAGATTGGATGATAGGAAGAATTTCTTTACTCAGAGGGCGATGGGGTCCTGGCACTGCTGCCCGCCCCAGGGGGTGCTCAGGACTGGGCTGGATGGGGCTGGGGGTGTGAGTGGATGATCCTTAAGGCCCCTTCCACCCCAATCTGTTCTATATGATCCGCAATGTGCCGCGGTGAGAGTCCTTATGTAGAATAATTTGTGCCCTTCTGCCAGCTCTGAGAACACGTGGAGGGTTTCTCTCATGGACAGTTCATTTTACTTTGCTCACGGGTAATTTATGTGGAAGATTCCTATTCAGATAGCTGGACCCCATAGCCCCCCTGGGGGAGGAGCTGTGTGCACCAGGTGCTCCTGGTGCATTTGCACGAGTGGCTTCAGGTGTGTGAGGTGGAGGGCTGCTCCCGGGCAGGCTGGAAAATAGAAAGGTCTTGTACACATCGGGCACGGGCTCCTGAGAGGTTCTTGTCCTTTCAGGGGTAAATGTGGACGTGAATAAAGGGACGGGATGGAGCTGACACCTGGGGCAGCCCCGACACCCACATCTGGATGCTGCCTGGAAACGCCTGCTGCTGCCGGCCCGAGCGATCCACGCGAAACTTTACAATTCCCTTTTTTCATAAACTCGCTGTGTATTTCGCTTTTCTTCTGAAGATGCACTCCTTCCCCTAAAGCGCTGCTGTTAGGAACCCAGGGGCGAGGTGAGCAGCTGTCCCTGCTGCCTGCCTGCCTGGCCATAGAGGTGAGCTCAGCACCTCTGGCAAAGGATCTGGCAGCACAGGACTGGTGCTGAGCACCACGAGGAGGGCCCAGCTCCCAGCCTGGCCGTGGGGTCCCACACGTGTGGCTTTCACTTTGCTTTACTATAAGGAGGAAGAGAAACTCCTCGTGCTGGGCTGGCTCCTGCAGGGAAGCGAGCTCCGACTGTAAGCCCTGACAGTGGCTTTTCCTTGGGGATGCCCTCTGAGCTGCTCCTCCTGGGTCCCTGCAGCAAGTAGCTCTCCCCATCCCTGCCATCCTTTCCCTTTGAGCAATGAAGGGATGAAATCCAAAGGGTGTGTGTGTGAGCTGAGCTGTAGTTCTCCATGCTTTCCCCAGTGCTCAGGGAGATGCTGTGCAGAATGTGCTGCTCAGGGGATGCGAAGGAAAGGGAGAAAAAAAGGGGAACCCATTGAGCAAAATGTGCTTGGCAGGAAGTATCTGGCTTACGAAGTACATCCCTGCCCCGAAGAGCTGCTTTATCTTCACAGGGAAGTTATTGCTGTGGCCGTCTCAAACATAATGTTGGTTGGTTGGTGTTGTCTTTTTTTCCCAGTTATTGTGTGTAGCACTGAATGCTTTCAAGCACAGGTGAGTTTGAGTCCAAGAGACAGAAAGAAAAAAAAAAAATAACAACTTTATTGTGACTTCAGATGGAGGCAGGGAAGGAGAAGGCAGTGCGTTGTCCACTTCTGGCAGGGCGTGGGGAGGAGAGAGCAGGAGAGGGCTGGGACAGGGCTGGGTCCTTACCTGCACAACCATTACTATAGTATTTAAGGAAAATATTATAACCCACCATGGAACTGCTGCTTGGAGAGCTGGGGGTGCCCCTTTCCTTGGGGGTGCTCAGGGCTGGGCAGGATGGGATGCTGGGCAGCCTGAGCTGTGGGGGCACCCAGCCCATGGCAGGGGATTGGGAGCAGATGACCTTGGAGATCCCTTCCTCCCTAAGGGTGTATGTCAACAGCTACAAAGCAGTCTCTGAAACTGTTTCCCACTCCAAGGTGCTGATGCCTAAGGGAGCACAGTGATGGCACGGAGACTCTCACAGGGCAGAAATGGTGGCCACGCAGCATCCGACTGCTTCCACACATGTGGAATTCAACAAATTGCATTAAGTAAGTGGTTTATCACCAGAACTCTGTTTTATTTTTTTTCTTTCAACAACCGCTGCCAGGGATGCTTTCTCCTGCTGGAGCCGGGGTCTGTGCAGCACTGGCTGTCCCTATGAGATGTTTTGGACACGCTGGGGTGGGCTGCTGGGTGCCCGTATCTTGGTGGCTGCTGCTGCTCTCAGAATAGAAACTGCCTCTCACTGCTCATGTTGATGTCACCCCATGAAATGAAACCGTCTGACCCAGAGCTTGTGGGGAATTTGGCTCCACAGTTACGACACTGATAATGGGATTCCGAAGTGGAACCATGTAAATGATCCATTCATAGAAGGAAAACGTCAGAAACAAAAGCTAAGGCAGAATTAAAAGCAAAACATCCCTCAGAGCCCCTGTGCTCCAGAAAAGTCCCCCCTGGTGAAGGAGGGGGAGCAGCAGCAGCAGCCGCTGCCCCCAAAGCCAAAAGAGTGGGACAGCACTGGGGGACAGAAGAAGGTGATGTGCAGAATGAGGTGACGCCTTCATCCCCACCCCAACTTCCCAAGGATGGGACACATCCCCCAGAAGTTGGCACAACCTCAGTGCCAACCTGAGGCACAACCTGAGAGCACCGAGCTGAGAAACCACGCGAGGCTTTTTTCATTGGAAAACATCATTTAATCCATTCCTTCCACTGCACTGCCATCGTACACACCTGCATGACACGGTAGTACACCAGACAGAGATCTAAGATGCAGTTACCCAGAAAGGCTCTGTTTTTATTATAATATTAATAAGTTCTTGTTTAGTTAAAAACCAAACCCTTGATGGTGGACGTGCCGCTGGCCATCCGGGTGCCTGAGGGCCTGCTTCTTCCAGAGAGTTAAAGGCACTTATCAGTGAGCAGAGCTGCCCACCCCTCCTGCCAAGCAGCTCCACAGTGGGGCTACAAGCTGAGCCCCCCACCTGCACCCCACAGGGCTGGGGGGGGATGGGGTTGGCCTCACAGGTGGAAGCACAGAGCAGGGATACAACAGCAGCAGCTAGCTATCACTGCATGCAGGTCACAGCAGAGAGACAACAGGAGATACTGAGAAGTGAACATCCCCACTATTATATGTATTTATATATATACATATATATATTTCTTTTTTTCTGCATAGATTCCAAAAAAAAAAAGCAAATTAAATGGGTGGACTTTCCATTGCAGGTGGGCACTGGGTGCTCCCACCTCAGCCACCCTCTGCTGTCAGAGCAGCACAGCATGACAAAACAGCCCCAAAGTACCCCAAAATGCTGCAGGATGCCAAAGCAGCTCCCAGAGCCCGCCCTGCTGCCAGGGAAGGAGGGAAAGATGGCAGGAAGTGTCATTTAGATAAAATACATTCGTGGCAGGGGGTTGGGTGGATGGAATTGGGATGCATCTCATGCTTTGCTGCAGACATCCTGGATAAGTTGTCAGCCAAGCGCTTTGCCAAGGGGAATTTGTCACTGGGTGAGGGGGGAGATGAAGATGTGGGAAGCAAAGGTCCCCTGCTCCAGGGAGCAGAATGAAGCAGGGACCCAGCACCTGCTGCACAGAGCAGGGCATGGCTGGCAGCATGGGGAGGGGGGCAGCCCCATGGTGAAGGGAGGCTCTGCCATATTGCATACATCTCATATGCTGCTAAAGACATCTTTTAACATAGGTTTTTCCTTTTTTTTTTCTTACATTTCCAACATGGATGAGTCATTTAAAGGCGTAGTGTGGATAATAAAATATAGACACATCTACTGTGTGCGCCTGAGCCTAACAACGGTCACGATATTGGGGCCTGCTGAATGCCAGTATAGAAGAACAGGTGTAGTCCACGTCATACACACATGATGAACTCACAGATAAGTAACTCTACAACAGTCCTGTCTTCCCTGCTCCTTCGGGTGCTGAGGAATGAGGAATTGCACACTCAGTTGGCTGAGCACATCACTGGTGCATCCCCGAGTCAACCACTGGGCAACAAAAGGACGTATCATATGAAACAAGTTTTTAAATGTTTATTTTACATCTTTATACATAAAACTTTCCAGGTAACTCTTTGAACCCCAACTGAACGTTAATAGCACATCTAAAAATGAACGTCAGGTAGTCAACATTCACAAAATGTTGAAAACTGATTAAAATGTACATATTACCGAAGGTTACGACGTCACTACGAGGCAGGCATGTCTTTTGGACTTGTATAGCACCGTCAAGTACAGTCTCTTTTATTTAAAACTACAGTGGAGAATAAAAAAGTAGTCAATGGCAAAATACCATCCAACGTAAAATCTCTAAGCAAACCAAAAAATAAAGTTAAACTGCCCTCTTCCCTCAGCCATGTTTTATAATGTTATAAGTACTGTACAATTTTCTGTAATAATATTATTAAAATGCCTGATATCGAGTGGCACGAGTTAAAAAACCCAAATAAAATAAAATAAATTAAGAAGCAGAGGCCAATCACCGGACATAAAGCTTCGGACACGACCAAGGACTAACACTGATTTGCTGCTGCGCGCCACCGAGGACATCAGCACGTGTACAGACACAGAAGCGAGGGACAGGCGAGCTCCATCTCTGCTCCCAACGTCTCTTGGGTTACTTTGCTGGCATCTTCTCTGCCATGTGCTTCTGCTGGCTCTCGGCGTGTCTGGGAAGGAGAAGCCTGGTTATGTGTTGGCAAAAGCACGAGGATGGAGGCGTGGTTGTGATGGCTGCGAGCAAGCCCTGGGGATGGGAAGGAAAAGTGGCCGTGGGAAGGAAATGTGGCCACGGGAAGGAAGGATGGAAGCTTCAGCCTTCTGCTCTCCTGCAGGGAAGGCAAAAGAAGGCACCTGTGAAGGCAGGTGTCCCCACGCATGGACAATGCTGGGATGTGGCACTGCAAGCAGCTTGCTGCACACTGCTGCTCACCAAAGTGCTGCTCCTTGCACTCTGGAAGCCCACATCCCCCCAAGGATCCTGCTCTTGTGGGATTGAGGCTGCCCACACCCCAATCCCACCAACCTCCCAGTGCTACCTGCATCTCACCACAGTGGTGACAGTCCCCATCGCCTCCTGCTGCCGATGTGGTTAAGCCATAGGGCTGCTGCACGGACACAGCCATGTTTTCCTGCTGGCTTTGTGGCTTCCAAAGGCTGACAGTGGGGGCAAATGGCCCGTGCCCCTCTCCCCCTCACCTGGTCAGGTCCTCGATGTCCACCAGCATCGCATCCTGTTCCGTGTGCAGCTCGTCCCGGATGAGCAGCAGCTGCACCAGCTCCTCGTTCAAGCCTGGGGCCGGGGAGAGAGGAGGAGAGTTCGCGCTGAGCAGGGGGAGGTTTGAAAGGAGAGGAATTTTGCAGTGCTTCAGCCACAGGGATGAGCAGCTCCACATCCCTAGCAGGAGCTGCCAGGAGGGACGGTAATTAACGAACACGAGCAGTTGCAGAGCAGCCCAATGTATGTGTTGGGGCTATTTTTTGTCCTACAGCCACCTCAGACATCTCCTTTAAGATTAATCATTAATAAGGGAAGGTGGAGGTGCCAGAGGAGAACCCTGGATCCTTCAGAGAGAGCAAAGACAGCCAAGGGAGAGAACACATGACACACGAACCACGTTAACGTGCTGCAAGACAGAATGCATGTACTCAGAGATGTCCCCTGGACTGCAGGGTTTCTCCACTTGTGGATGGTACTGTTGATGGCACAGCACAGCATCACACCAGAATGCAGCCATGAAGCTGCACAAAGACACAAAACTGGCAGCACTCCTGGCTACTTCTACCCAGCATGGGCTTGAGTTAGCAGCGATGTGTTAGAGGCTGGAGCAACGCTGTCTTATGGAGCCCCTGAGTGCTTGATGGACAAAAGGGAAGCAAAAAGCCAGAGCAGCCAGAGCTAGCAAACCACCACCTGCAGCAGCTCCTGTACAGCTCCGTTACTGTACACTTATCAACATTTTTACATATATCCTCAATTAGACGGCGCTTACCAAAGATCAATTAAACAAAGACCACTTACTTTCTATCTGTGAGTGGAGATCGTTGACTATCACTTGTAGCTGCCCGATAGTCATGTCTCTTAGATCAGCAGGTTTTAAACTCCTCTTCATCAGGCATTCGCTTATGTGAGGCATATGTGGCAGCTGGAAATAAATTTTTCAACCGTTGTATTTTTTTTTTCCTCTAAACTGCTCGCATTTCTGCACAGCACCAGTTGGCCCCCTCTGCAAACACCCATTTGTGGCTACAGTGAGACCACCAAAGCATGTGGCTAGTGCTCAACCCAGGCCTCCAGCCTCGGCTGGGAGGTCAGCACTGCATCTCCAGCCTCAGCACAGCATCAAGCTCCATGCCTCCCCCCTCCTTTCCTGCTCCTGCAATGCCCGGGGCAGAGGGATGAAGGGCCCACACTCACCAGATCCGCCACCGGAGATTTCTTCCTGTTCTGCTTCTCCACCTCCACCTGCATTTTGGCCATGGGCTTTGCCATAGCCAAGGCCATTTTGGCTTCAGCTTGGAGTTTCTTTTGCCTGGTGAGAAAATCCATGTCATCGAGGGACTCGGACTCCTCCTCGGTCGTGTCTCTGTCGGAGTAGGAAGAGCTCTGCTTGCTCTAGGGAAGCAGACACGCACCGTTACAGCCCGGCACCGCCGCCGCGGGGACAGAGCAAAGGAGCTGGCCTGCAGCTTCACGCCCTCTGCATGCTCACACAGGGGTTCATTTCTACAGGCAAGGTGAACAGTACAGGGCTGAGTGGCCTTTTTGTTGTTGCTGCTTTTTAAAATCAAACTGATTTCTTGATTGGCTCTCCTGAGCCTTAACAGCCACTTGAGCACTTTAGATGGAAAGAGGAGCTGAACAAATCAATGAGGGCCTAATGGACAAGCTGGTTAAGCTGGAGGAAAGCCCACCTCTGTGAGGAGTGGAGAGCTGATGGGAGCCAACGCTGCTCCACACCCACTAATACCTCTATAGTCAGAGCATAGAGAAGGGAAGGGCGCGAGAAGGGGCACTGTCCCTTGAGAGCATCCCCTCTCTGCAGCAGGTCTGCCCTGAAATAGCAATCTGCTAGCTGCTCATCAGCATTTGCATTTCTTTTAGTGACAAACGAAGGCACTGCTCTGGGGTTTAGTGCCCCAGCAGTTCTCCTTATGGCCCGTGTGCTCCAGTGCCTCTGTGAGATGAGGCACCAGACCTACCATGGGTGATAAAGGCGTGTCCAGGCTGGTTTCTGTCTTGCTGTCATCGGCGTCGCTGTCCTTGTCACTGCCGCTGTCGTTCACAAAACATATCTGCAGGTTCATCCCGCTCTGGAGTCTGTGGGGAGGAGGAGAGGTGACGATGGAGGTTGGGCTGTGCCCAACGGTGGATCTGTGATGCACAACTCCCTGCTCAGCCCCATTGGCCCCAAAGCCTGGGCCGGAGGTGGCCATTCCCACATGCGATGCCACTGCCGCACTGCTGCCATCACTACCAAGTGACAGCTCGGGCTGAAAGCTCATCGGCTCCGCAACGACAGTGCCTCTACCACCATCTACTGATGGATGGCAGAAATACCGACATACTGCAGAGCTTCGTCATCACGGGCCGTGTGCTGGCCAGAAGGATGCGCTGAGGAGTGTGTCAGCCCTTCCCAGCTTTTGCTGTCCCCACCAGCTCCCAGCGTTCAATGGGGAAAAGCAGCGGCACAGCCCTGAGCACTGCACTCAGCCTCTGCTCTCCCACTGCCTCCTCCAGGCCCCGTGTGATGTGCAGGGAAACCCTGACTCAATACTCAGTGTCCTCTGCTGCAATATGAGGATGCAACAGCACAAGGATGCACCCTGTGCTTGCTCTGGGACAAGGACCTGGAGCACTTGGAGCAGTGGGGATCATCAGCCTCTGGATGTGCTGAGCCACACAGTGCACCAGTGCTCTGCCTGGACTGTAAGTACAAAAAAAATGCTGCAGCAATACAGGTACATCTGGTGTTTTCTCGTGGTACAGCTTCCCAGCCCTGCTGCAGGATGTTAATTAGACGTGCTCTATAATTACGAGACAGCGGTTACTGCTCAAGCTGTAACCACACAGAGCACAACTTTCCTTTTCAGCCGCGCTGTGGTTCAGCTGTATTTTACAGTCACACCTCCATGCTGCCCTGGCAGGATTCCCCCTGGTTTTATGCCTCTCTCAGGTCTTTTCCTCCCCACCCCACGTCTGCTCACAGCACAGGAGGCACTCGAGCTGCCCAGGTGCTGTGGACTCAGTGCAACCAACCGAGCTCAACTGGTGAGCAGCATGAAACAAGCTTCCAACTTGCAGCCACCACTTCAGCCACCAAAGGAAGATGCTCTTTCACAAACCAATGGTTTTGTTTTTTAACCAGCTCTCACAGGATCACAGAATGGTTTGAGGGATGGGGCACCCACCCCTTGGGCAGGCTGTTCCCAAGGGACTTGGGTTCACTGGGCCAGTGAGGTTCTCCCACCGCTCAAGCTTTATCATTCACCACGCTGACCCAGCAATGAGACCAAGCCCTGTCCTGCTCTGGATGTGTGTATTTCAGCAGGAATTCACACACACAACTCCTTGGCCAACCCCAGCAAGCAGCCCAGCTCCCACCCACCCCTCAGCCCCGCGTACCGGGAGGACAGGCTGGGCTTGCCACTCTTGCTGCAGCCGGTGTAGAGCCCCGGGCCATCATCGAAGAAGCTGCCAAGAGCCAACTTCTGCCTGATGGACTCACGCTCATTCTTCTGAGCCTGCAGGGGGAGGAATGCAGGAGAAATGCCATCAAATTACCACGGTTTTAAAAGTGCGTTTGCATAAAGGTGTGTTTTGAGTAAGGTCAGGCTATGGGATGGATGGAGATGGGTCGCTGACCCACGGCTGCACAGTCAGCACTCAACAAACAGGAATCACAGATCTGTACCCCCAAATTAACAGCAGTACTGTTGGCAGTGGATCAAAGGAAGGCAAATTATGGACAGAACAAACCTTTGGAAGCCCTCAAACATTTCATTTAAAAGTAACATCTAACAGCTGATCAGGCATGTACAGCAAAAGAAAACGTACCAGGTGAGCACGGGCTGCATCCACAGTGCTAACATCATCCAGAGCCCCGCGTTTCACCTAACTGAAATCACACACCTTTATCTGACAGAGGGAAGTGACATTATAATGAAATGTAAATTATTAACGTAAAATAGCTAATCATTTAATCTACCCCTGGTGCTGACAGCCTATATTACAGCATCGCACTGCCCATTATGCTGTCAATCTCTTCCCAAAATACGTACTTTATTTGTAACCTAACTCCTCTGCCACCACTACAAATAATTTAGAGCGTGGAAAAACAACGCCCCTAGCATCAATGGGTATTGAATTTTCAAGTTGTTTCCTGTTTTCAGAAGTCACATCCAGATTGCTTGCTCCATTTTTTTTCTTTGTTATTTACTGACAACACTCCTAGCCCGGTAGCACAACACTCCTTCGGAGCCACTACTTTGAAGAGCAGGCCAAAACGAGATGAAGCAGCAACACATAACCCAAGGAGAACAGAACTGTTGTGTTTCCTGTACCGCCCAATGCACTCCTGGGCTCTGCTGCCACACTGGGCACGTGGTGGGTGGAAGAGATGGAAGAAACACCAATAAATGGCCACAGAGCACCTTCTTCAGAAAAATCACAAAGTCGTGGAACGGTTGGGTTGGAAGGAACCTCCAACATCACCCATTTCCAACCCCCCTGCCGTGGGCTAGGTGTCCCCCACCAGATCAGGCTGCCCATGGTTCATCCAACTTGGCCTCAAACACCTCCAGGGATGGGTCCCTCTCTGCCAAGGGCCGACCTCCGAGCTCAGCTGCCTCCAAGCACCAGATGGGCACATCCCCAAGGCACAATCATATTTCATGAAATCATGGACACTTCTCTTCCCACCCAGAGGACCCCTCCCATCCCACCTCCGTGCCCAGACATTCCTGTCTCCCTCCAGAAGCTGGGGGCTGCAGGATGGGGCTATCCACTCCCTCGGCACCAGCCCCACCTCCAACACGTGCTGAACATCACTCCTCTTCACACTAAAACACATACAAACACAGACCGCTCCCACATGATTTCCCCTTACAGATGGAGCTCTCTCCAGACCCGTTATAATTTTGCTCCACGTCCCACTGCGGCTGCAGCTGCTCCCAGTCTGACATCTGTACAATTAATCAATGTGCCATTAGTCTTCTGCACCAGGTCATTACCAGGGATACGAAATAATGCTATTCCCAGTCCCAAGCTCAGCATATCCCATCTTATAGAACAGACACGGCATAATGACCGTAAAGAAACGGAGAGTCCTATTTGTTATGATCAAATAGGGAATGGTTACTAAGAAATAGAATATACCTAAGGGAACTGGACTTGATGCTGTAGATAAATTACCCACCAGCTGTGTGATGCATCCTGGGCTGGGTACTGAAAACTGGAAATTGAGAAGGAAAATTGCATGTGGTTTTTCTGATGCATTGAATAAAAGGTAAAGGTACCAGCAAGGAAAACGTAAAACCAGGTTATATTTAAATGTGTGTTGTGAAACTGCGTCCCCTGGCTCTGCCCCGGCATCAACCGGGCAGCAAGCATCCTCAGAGGGTCAAAAAAACTCCAAAATAAACAACCATCCCACCCCGGACCTATTGGGTTGATTATCAGGGAAAAGATCCCGTAAGAAGCTGAAAAGATTAATATATATAAACATATATCTGAAAAGTTGTGAATTGATGAAGTTTCACACATGTGTCAGAAAGGGGGAGCGCTCTGGGACTCCTGTTCGGAGGACACAAGTTTGGGGTCCCCGTGTCACGCTGTGTGGGCCCTCTCTTGGCCGTCTCAATCCTATGGTTGGGGCTGCTGGATCCATTGGCATTGCCTGACCCACTTTATCTCCTACTGACCTATTTTTTCACGTATTTCCTTCTGCATATGAGTGAGCACGGCATCGTTCAACACTTGGTCTGCACAGTCACTGACACCATATGCAAGGCACACTGCTTTACCACAAGAAGCCCATCTGCGGCCAACACCCCAGATTTACCCCACTGATACCTTTGCCCCCACCCCTTGTCGGGCTGTCCCTGCAGGGATGGGAACCACGAGAGTTCTGCTGATGTCTGAGACATGAGAAAAGCCCACGCTGTGTTACTGATGTCACCTGAAAATGAAGAACCGGGCTGCTCCACTCACCCACTCCGCCAGGCAGACTGATGGAGCACGCAGGACGTGGTACTGGCAGCCTCTGTGCACTACAGCCTTCACCCAAAAGAGCAAATAAAAGTGCACATCAAATATTTATTTGCAGCTCAGGTGCCGCAGCCATTTCCCAGGCTCCGCGTTGCACTTTGGAACCATCCACCATTAACAGCCCTCCATTAACAGCGGACGACAACGACATCTCTGGAGCTGTACTGATAATAGCAAGGGGTGAGCAGCCAGCATGGCTGCCCATGTGCTGCCCGCAGTGCTTGGGAGGGAACAGCACAACAAACTCGGGACCAACAGGGTTGGGAAAGACCTCTGGGATCCCCAACCCAACCCCAGCTCACCCCACTGTGCCACTGCCCTCGGTGCCACATCCCCACGGCTCTGAACACCCCCAGGAATGGTGACCCCACTACTCCCTGGGCAGCTGTGCCTGACTTCTTGTACACAGAACAAACGATTCCTAATATTCATCCGGTGCAAATTAAGGCCATTACATCTTACCCTAGGACTGCAGGTTAATGAATGCCTGCAGGGCAGTGCTGCTCCCATCCAACCGAGGGGTTAAAGCCGATGGGGGACGTCAGGGGACATCACCCCACTGCCCTGGAGCTGCCTGGTCCCCGCAGCCACTCCACGGAGGCTATTTTTGTCAGGGACTGTCATTTCCAGCCACGGACAATTACTATATTTAAAGTCCCAGACCCATACGCTGCACCCTTTTTTATCTCTGTACAGTACCAAGGCTGTGATTGGATCCGTTGGCAGAAATTATAATTACACAACGCTTGTTTTTATAGGGATGGACTTGCTAGGAAAAAAAAACCAACCAAAAAACAACATAAAGTGTTCATATATTCTCAAGCCACGTGGCTCGGCGCCCTACAAATGCCAGCTCTGCTGGACTGAGGTGCTCGGGAACACCCCTGGGGGAGAAAGCTGTGACAAGGGCACGCGGAGGGGGCAGCTCTGCCACATCACAGCGGGGAGAGGGCATCCGTGATGAAAGGCAGCACAGGGGCACGTGCATCCCACTGCCCCACGCCCCAGCTCCACGCCAGCATGCAGCACATAGCCTCACACATGGAGCCCTGTGTAGGTGAACCCCCCCCTGCAGCCCCACGCACAGTGAACGCCGCCTGGCATCGCCCGTCCCAGAAAGGCCCCTTTTTGTCTCCTACCTTTTTATAATTCCCCTCCACATCCCGTGCGGATGCCTGCTCGATGATGTCACCCATTCCATCACCGGCCCCGCTCATGGCCCCGCTCCCCGGGCGCTGTCCGTGGGCACATCTCCGCTCGCCGTGGCACCGGGACCGCCGCTCGCTGCGGGCCTTGCCCTAATAAAGTCAAAGCCGTGGGCAGGCGGCGGAGCGGGACCGGGAGAGGAAAGCAGAGGGTTTCCTCCAGCCACTGGCAGCGCCGGGTAAAAATAGCCCCAAGTGCTGCACAAGGGCAGGAAAAAGCCCGGTGTCTGATGTCAGAGCCGCAACCTCTGACAGCGAAGTGACTGCAAAGCAAAGTGGTTGCACAGCGAAGCTTCCCCAGAGAGCTGCCTCTGGGCTCAAAGAGTCCTTCTGGGGGCAAAATAAAGTTCCTGGGAAGTCACCAACAGAACCCAAGTGGCATCTGATACACAGCCCAGATCCCAGGGGCTCGCAGGGCCCCACCCTGGGGGGCACAGCCCCATATCCCTGGGTGTCCCCCAGCCAGGAGCTCGGGGTTCCTGCAGGGGATCCTGCAGTTTGCTGGCTCCCATACGTTAAGCATCACGGCATCACCCCACCCCGAAGTTTCAGGGGGAATAACAACAACAATAGTACGGGGAACTGCTTAATCCCACCGCTTTCCCAGGACGCACAGCTCTCCGCGTGCCTCATTCTTTCTGGTTCCCTTCCACCGCTGACTCACTGTGTCACTTCCCAGCGCTGCTAAAATTAACTTGCCCCGCTGACAATGGGGACCCTGATGTTGGCGGTGATAACACCGCTTGTTCTCAGCCCAGCTTCGTTCACAACACAGAGCAGGCTGCAGCACCGCTGCTGCACACATACTGCTTCTTCAAGGAAACATTCAGACATCACAGAATCGTGAGGGCTGGGAAAGACCCCTACCATGCCCAAGTCCAACTGACAGCCCATCACCCCCCGTGCTCAGGATCTCTCCCAGCACACAGCAGGGGTTGCTGTGGGGCCCTGGGTCCTGCCCTGCAGATGGGCAGAGGAACAGGAGGGGCTGGGAGAGACCTCCTCCAGGTCAGAGAATCACAGAGCCATTCGGATTGGAAAAGAGCTCTGAGATCCCCAACCCCAGCCCACCCCACCATGCCCACATCCCTCAGTGCCACATCCCCATAGTTCTGGAGCACCTCCAGGGACGGTGACCCTGCTGCTCCCTGGGCAGCTGTGGAGAACAAACGTTTCCCAGTATCCAACCTGACCCTCCCCTGGTGCAACGGGAGGTCCCATCACCAGGTACCTGTAACGGTAATCCATGTCACAGCCAAGTTCTGCTAAAAGGAAGCAGGCAGTGCAGCATCTCTCCTCGGATGCGTTCCCTCTCCCTGCCACAACAGCAGCGCCATAAATCTGAGGAATAAACCCCGCAGAGTGGAGGAAGGGGTTTGGGGATGCAGTTTGACACCATTCCATTGCCCCTGACACCACCTCACTGCTCACTGCAGCCTTCGTGTCCCTGGCCCTGCCATGCAGGTCAGGCCAGGATGCCCCATGCAGGAAGAACCTGCAGATGCGGTCCCACCCTATCCCCAGAGACAACCCCCATTCTGGAGCATCTTTGTGCAAAGCTGTGGGCACCATCAGCCACGGGTTCCTCCTGGGGAAGGATGCAGACGTCAGATTGCATCAGCTGCGAGCCGGCTCCATGGTTACAGCGCTGCTGAGTGCAAGGGGAGTGCTGTGAGAAGCAGCCAGAGCCACCTGAGGCTGCTCCGCTTTTTATAGAGCCAAAGGAGAACTTAATGCGGGTGTATGTGGGGCTGCACAGCCCCAGTGCGGGGCTGGGGGCTGCTGGGAGGGGAAGAAATCCTGCAGGTCTGCTTGGGCAAGGTGAGGGAATGGGCTGCTTCATGTTGGACAAGCAAGGAGCTAAATTAAACCATGCCATGCATGCATAATGCTGGTTTGAGTCGATGCAAAGCCTCTGAAATGATGCTGGTGCTTACTCCATCGGGAGAGGGAACTGCCACCAGCCCCTTCTGCTCAGCATCAAACGCTGCAGTCACCAAGTTACTGGGGAGAAAACCTAAATTCCCCATCAACTAAAAGCACTGCAGATTGCAGGATGACGCCGACCCTGCCCTCACACCTGGGCTTCAGCACATCCCATGCTACCCGTGGTTATTTTGGAGATCAGACGAAGCGAGAAGGCCCCAGCCTGCTTCCCAGAATGCAGCCTTTGTTCTGTGCCACAGATTTCGCCCCGGGAGCAGCGGTCAGCGTGCTGCGGCCACGCTGGTGCTGTACAGCCCATGTGGGGCTTCTTCTCAAAGGCCCATTGTATGAAATCCAAGCAGACCAGGGGTCTGTGTGCCCCAATCACAACCCCGTGCATCGCAGCGGGCGTGGGGCAGAGTGGCTGAGGGCTGCACGGAGGGAAAGGACCTGGGGTGGTGGTCAGCAGCAGCTGAGCAGGAGCCAGCAGTGTGCCCAGGTGGGAAGAAGCCAAGAGGTCTTGTCAAATGGCAGAGAAAAAAAACAAAAACAAAACAAAAAACGGAGCCTGGAACAAAATATCTGGCACAGGAAAATTAATCAGCATAAAACAGGAAAGGAAATACTAAGAGGAAGTTGCTTTTTGTTTACACTTGGGTTATTTGTAGCCTTCGGGCTGCATGTCCTCATTTGGTTACTCAGAGGTTTCCAAAGGGCACTCTCCTATCAGATAACAGAAATTCCCCACTGGTGGAGGCAGACCCAGGGTAGGGCTGGCAGTGCGAGGCCCCAGGAGCACGCAGGCGGCCTCAGGACAGAGCTCAGAGCCTCCTGAGCACAGGAACCTAACCCTAACCCCAGGAGCATCCTGAGCAAAGGGAGGGCAGCAGGTTCCCAGGCCACCACCCTCTGCCATGCTCGGGTCAGAGCTTTCCTGCTGAACTTCCCTAAGGCACACACGTCCACAGCCTCTCTCCCGGCACTGGCTCGCTCCTCTGTTTGATCTGCAGCTCTTCTAAACCCACAGGAGCTGCAGAGAGCGGTGTGGGCAGGGACGTGAGGAGCAGGGGCAGGCACAGCCACCCCAGCCCCAGCTCTGCTGGCTCCCAGTTGGAGCCACAGCCCGGGCTCACGGGTCACTGGGGGATTCATGTTTGGCCTTAGGGCTCATGGGACGGTGGGGGTTGGGGTTCTGCTGCAGCAGAAGGTTGTGAGACAGACTGCACCGAGCGCCTGTTTCCTCGGGATCTGCATTCCTTCTGCCTATTTCCGCCCTAATATTTACTGTTCCGGAGGAGGGAGAGCAGCTCATAAACAAGCAGGTCAATGGAAGCAGATCAAACGCAGCGGCAGCGCCGCAGAGCAATGAAACCAGACCACCAGCACACGGGGATGCTGCCAGGCCAACACCAGGCACTGTGTGCCCGCAGCCCCCGAGAACCACAGCATCTCACCAAACGTGCCGGGAAAACATCCACCGCACAGAAACAATGGTCCCATTTATAACCACAGGAGAGCAACAGGCTCAGAGCTGCTGGAAAAACAGCCTCCCTCCAGCAGAGGCTGAAAAAAAACAACCCAAAAACCCAGCGTTTTTCTTTATTTTGTTTTTCCAAAGGAACTAAAGAGGGAGATTGATTTCCAGAAGCTGCAAGGAAAGCACTGAAGGATTCGCTGAGAAACAGACCGAATTACCCCTGCACGCAGACGCACGCACCGATAGCTTTTCCTTTCAGCATATTCAGCCATAAGAGATACTCGCTCTAAAGACAACACGGAGCCTGAATTCGGAGGAACGCAGTGTCTGAACGCAGCCCAGCACAGCCCCTCTCTCCAGGCCCAGCACCGCACGTACGCACTGCTCAGCATCGCAGTAGTGCAGGGGATGTGCAGATGGAACAACACAGCCCCAGAGCACTGCCCTTCCCCATGCAGGTGCACCCACAGCAGCACCAACCCTCCCGGCACCGAGGCACGACAAGAATAGTGGAAGTCATCGACTCATTCACGCTGGAGAAGAGCTCCGAGCCCACCGAACCCAAGCACCAACCCAATGCCACCAACCCAATGCCACCACGGCTGCAAGTGCTGCACCTGCAGCGGGATGCGGGGCTCGCAGCCGCCCCACGAGGCGATGCTCGCGGCTCGGGATGCGTGCTGCCCCCGATGGCGTGGGGATGGGGGCTCGGAGGGGTCTCGCTCCCCAGCGCAGCCCCGTTCCTCGACGCATTTAGAAACCGTTCTGTTGGGAAATACGGGACGTGCGGGTCGCACGCACTCACCCGGAGCAGCTTCATCTGCAGCGGGGCTGCGGGACGCGGGGCTGCGGGCGCGCTGCGGGGCGGGCGGGCGGCGGCACCGGAGCATCCCCGAACCGCACCGCGCCGCTCAGCCCCACCGCGGCTCCCACTGCGGCTGCGAGCATCACATGGCGAGCACAAAGCCCGGCCCGACCGCGGCTCCTCCACAAAGGCTGCCGGAGAGCGCTCCCCGCGGCTCCGTTTCCCCGCACCTCCCGCAAATCCTTACGACAAAAGAAAAAAACAAACCCAACCAACCAACAAACCGAAACAACCCACCGCGACAAAGCCGCGACCCCGGCCCGGCCCCGCGGTCCCTCACCCGGTAGGCGCAGTTTTCCTGCAGGACCATCTCCGAGCATCCCGCGGCCGCTAAGATGGACGCTGCCGCCCGGCCCCGCCTGCTCCGCCGGGCGCGGGGGGAGGGGGGGATGCGGGGCCCGGCTGCTTCCCGCACCGCAGCGCACAACCGGAGCCGCCCGTGGCACCCAACGGCAGCCCGGCTTCACCCGAAGCTTAATTGCACCAAGACAAATACCCAAGGAGTGCCCTTAGCCCCGGGGATGCTCAGGGCCAGGTTGGATGGGGCTTTGGGCAACCTCAGCTGGTCCTTTCCAGCTCAACCAATCCATAGTTCTGTCATCTTTATACCCCTTGAAATCCAACCATTCCATGGCTCTATGATTTTTGAGGCCCCTTCCAACCCAACCATTCCACGATTCTATGATCTTTATGGCCCAATGAAATCCAGCCACTTCTGTGACCTTTGAGGCCTCTTCCAACCCAACCAATCCATGACCCTATGGCTCTTAAAGCCCCCTTCCAATCCAACCAATCCATGACCCTATGATCTTTATGGCCCAATGAAATCCAGCCACTTCTGTGACCTTTGAGGCCTCTTCCAACCCAACCAATCCATGACCCTATGGCTCTTAAAGCCCCCTTGCAATCCAACCAATCCATGACCTTAGGGCTCTTAAAGCCCCCTTCCAACCCAACCAATCCATGACCCCATGGCTCTTAAAGCCCCCTTCCAACCCAACCAATCCATGACCCTATGGCTCTTAAAACCCCCTTCCAACCTAACCAATCCATGACCTTAGGGCTCTTAAAGCCCCCTTCCAACCAACTGTTCCAGGCCTCTGTGATTTTTGATGCCCCTTCCAACTTAACCATTCCATGGCTCTATAGATTGCTCTGCACAGGTTTTCTGCAGGAAAATGGCTCGCTGCCCTTTGCAGATGGCTTTAATGCCACTATGAGATTGGCAAACATCCCCCAACAGAGGCACATGGGTGACCTGAACCCCCACTTTGCTTTCTATTGTAAATTTCTCAATAGGAAAAACTGCAAAGAATGGAGGAACAAGTCAGGAATTCTCTGCCTTCACAGCCTGTGGGTGCTGGGTCCTCACTGAGCTCTCATTATCTCAGTCTGGATTTACTGCTCACCCTCTGGGAGGGCTCACAGCTGCCCCCACAGCCCCACCTGCAAGAACCTGGGGCAGTGCCAGCTGTGAGAACACAGCAGCTCCCACACTGCCTGCTGCTGGGCACAGCTCAGCCCTGAAAGGGCCACAACCCCCCCAAGGCAACGCTGCCCAGCGATGAGCTCACAGCTCGAGGATCCTAAACGGCTTTATTCTGCAGTACCAGCTATCGCCTGCTCCTCCTCACAGCCAGCTGTGAGTTTCCAAAATGGAAATGACTGCAGAGACGCGGCACTTGCTCCCAGATTGGATTCCTGCACCAGATGTGCCTGCAGAAAAATCGCCCTTTGTGGGGAAAACAGCTCAGCCGGCTCCTCCTCCGTGCTGGAGTGCACACAGGGGGAGTGAACAGCAATCTGCAGCGTCACCAGGAGTGGAAATGTAGGTGGTAGGAAAAGAGCTATGGGAACTCGTGGGACAAGGTCCAAAAACGAAGGATAAATACACCAAATGACCCAAATACAGCTTCCTCCTGCATCTGCTGGGTGTCCCATTCACCGAGGCGGGGCCTCCCAAACATCAGCATTTAAACGTTTACTTTCAGCAACGCATACACCTCAGAAAAGTACCTACAGCAAGCGAGCTCAACCTCATCAGGGCACAACAGCCACGGGGCACATCACAAGGGGAACCTGCAGCCCTGAGCCCTCTCTCCCACTGCCCTTCTGGATGCCCTGCTCTCCGCAGAGAAGGGAAAAGCGGCTTTATGAGGCACACAGCACATCCTGCAGTTCATCATCAGGCATTACAGAATCATTAAGGTTGGAAAAGACCTCTGAGAAAAGAATCACCCAGAGGCCCCAGCACTGGGGGAAAAGACATCACGTCTGAGTCCACGCACATCCCCAGCTCTCCCACAGCCATCCCCATGCAGGGAAACATCCTCAGACATAACCATAGGACGTGGAGGGGGCACATCCCCACCTCCACGGGAAGGAAATGAGCCATGCGGGTGAGCTGTGGGCAGGAAGCCGTGGCTGGCCCCATCCCAGTGCACTGCTCACTTCCCACGGCCCCATGCAGTTATGCTGTGCATTGATCCTGCCCCACAACGCAGGGACACGGAGCTGCTCCCACCCACCCACCCGGGAATTACACGGGGCATCACGGGATTTCATCTTTATTTGCTGGCGATTTACTGGGAGTTATGGGTTTAGCTCTACTTTAAGCCAAGCTAAAGCTTCCCGGGGTTTAAATCTAGCAAGAAAGAAAAAAAAAAAAAGAAAAAAGAAAAAAGATTATATTTTAATCGGTTAATACTAGAAATCTCCTTGGAAAGGGGAACATTTGTTTGGATTACATTCATGTCTAATGCTCTGGACTATTACTTCTTTTTTCTCTCTCGAGGGAGGGCGATGCTGGGCAGCCTTCCACCCCTCGGGATGTGCCACTCCTCCCCGGGAGCACATCGTCCCCAGCTGGTGGAACATGCACTGTGCCCGTACCTCTGCCACGCATGGAAACAGAGGAATAAAGCTCTTCCACCTCCTAGAAGACCAGACATGGCTTTATCATAGAAATACAGGGCAAAACCTACCACTCTCCACTGAATTTCTATTATCTTTGAATTCATTTCTATTATTTTTGAATTCACATGTGAGCGGAGAATAAAAGACTGCTGGGAAAGGCACTCCAAGCTCACATCTCAACCCCGCGGTCCATTCTGAGCAGGAAGGGATTCAGTCAGAACATGATGTGGTCATTATGCAACACCCCACAGACAGCTCCCACACAGCCCAGGGCACAGCTTCCCAGGAGGTGATGCAGTCACCGTCCCTGGAGGTGTTCAAGAAACGTTCAGATGTACCGAGGGTTGAGTGGGAAATACTGGTGCCAGATGGATGGTTGGACTGGGCAATTTTGGAGGTCTTCTCCAACCACGGTGATTCTATGATTCCCATTCCCTCCTGAAAAGCACCAATGATTCCACCACATTACGGTGCTGCCAGTGCCCTGGAATGCTGCGTGGTGACTGCAGCACCCAGAACTCATGCTTTTTAGACCAACCTCCGGACATCCCACCTGCACCAGCTTGCTGATACAGCTGCACAGCCCTAATTTCCAACGGTGCCATTCATCAGCTGGCTCACACGTGCTTAATAGAGGATATACGAACGGCCTGATGATTAGTAGGTACAATCTCCCGCCAGTATTTGCTGCTCATGAATGAAGAACCAATTCTCCATTCTAATGAGCGCGGTGAGAGAGCAACTGAAGAGCTATTGCTGCCTGCCTGCGACTGCATTTATGTTCTTAAGGATAAGCTGCTCCTTTGGAAACGCAATAGTCATGTTATTATGCAAAATGCCACGGAGCACATGAGCCCTCCAACAGAACACCATAAAACTGCAAGATTTTGTACTAACAGAAATGAATTAGCACATTACAACCCACCTCACTGCACAGTGCTATTTCTGTCCCATTTGGGAGAGGATTTGTAGTGAACTCCATCAGCCACACGTAATATTCAGTGCTTTCTGTATAGACCTGATGCCCACAGCACGGTGGGGTTTTGGGGATCGTTTGCCATAACCACAGGTGCTCAGCCCCAGCATCTCCTTTCTGCATCCTGTCACCCAGCACAAACCCAAAGCAGCACCAAGTCCAAGCCACACTACATTGCCAGCCATCAGATGGGCTGCACCTGCATCCTCTGTAATAAATCACCCAACTTTGGTGAATTACCAGTAAGTTACAGAAGCTCGTTGACCAGGAATGATAGTTTTTCCCTTTCAAGTCCTTCAGGGCAGCTTTCACAGCCACAAAGTCCTCCAGGACAACACTGGGAACAGCACAGAGGGGATGTGCAGCACCACGCCAAAGGCCCCAAGGCGGACATGGACACAGTGCTGCTGGCTGGAAACCACAGCCTCTCCATTTCAAACACTATGGGGCTAAATCAGTTCTTCTCTGTGTGGGGAGTGGCACAATAAAGGGTTTTCCTAATCTCCAGCTAGAAGCAGAGGGGGGGGAACTGGGAGACATTGTCAGCTCCCACACCCAAAGTTTTCACAGGATTGTTCAGAGTTGGAAGGGACCAACACGGTCATCACACAGTGCAGAAAATGGACCTCTCTGATGATGAAGACATGAATTTAAACAGCACATGGGGACAGAAATCAAAGTGTTTTCAAAAAAAAAAAAAAAAAGAGAGAAAAAAGGCAAAATGTGGTGTGAGAAGAAGAAAGGGAAGGGGAAGAGTGAGACAGATTCCCCCAGCAATGATAAAAAGCCATGCAGCCTTCAGCTTCCCCAGATGGGCACGAGGGGCTGTATGGGAACATCGTGAGCAGAAACCCCACACCCCGTGCTCTGTGTCTGTGTGCTTCCAACAGAGATCGTGGAATTCCAGCCTGGCCATGCAAGAGCACAGACACAACCTGTGCTTATATATGGGCAGTTAATTTGTCTCTAGTACAGTGCTCCATGCTATCAGTCATCAAGGAGTCCCCTGAGCCCATAGGGGAGGGAGGGCATTGCTCTGGGGTTGTTTTGGGGGTATCATAGAAAGGTCTGAGTTGGAAGAGAAGCTTAAAGGCCATTGGTCCCACTCCCTTTAATGAACAGGGACACCACAGCCCCACCATGTGCTCAGAGACCCTGAAATGGGGTTTCTCTGGCACCAGTCACCTGGAGCCACCTACCCCATTCCCAGCAGGCAGCAGCTGGGAGGCTCAGGCAGGGGAAACCTCTATATGACATCTCATTTAATTGCCAAATGTGTGCAAAAAGACCCGACGAGGAATTTGCAGGCTGAAGAATTACACAGATCACACTCCCACTTCACCCGAAATTCAAAGCTTCTCTGTCAAACACAACCGAACCCAACACAAACACAACGAGACCCAGCAGAAATCCATGCTATGCCTCCAGGTTGGTGCAGCAGGGCTGCAGAGCACAGTGAGGCTCTCACCACAGCGAGGGCAGGCACACTGAGCACAGGGATGGAAAATGCTAAAAATACCAATAATAGCAAGGGTGGGTCCCAGCCGAGTGCTGTTAGTCACACAGCATGGGAGCTGCAGCCAGTGCAAGGCAGCTCCATATAAGAGCAAAGGAGCGATGCTCGCCTCGTAAATCAGATTTGTCACTCTGCCTTTGGCTGTGGGCTTTGCCATGCAGTGAGCCCAGCTCTGGGAGCCCTCTCTGCTTTTAGCAGTTCCACGGTAGGGCTCAGCTCGGCCTCCTGCAGCTTTAAGTGCAGTCACAGCTATTTGCTCCCAGGCCAAGAGCACAGAACTGCTGCTTGTGCTCTGGGTGCACACCTGTCTACCCAGGAGATCCCTGAGCAGAAAACAAAGCTCAAGTGGCGTTCATTCCTCCAGCCCCCAAACTTCTGCACGCCAACCCACGCTTTTCCAAGGCTTCAGGAAACACTGCAGCAGCACGGCTATTGATATGCCCTTATCAGCCCCATCCCTGTGCACCATGGGAGGGCAGGGGCTGACCTGGAGTTTAGGCAACTGTGGGCTCAATCCCAGCTCTGTTTGGTACAAAACCCACATGGAAGATTAATTAGCAAGCACACATTGAGCAGTATATCACAGAACCATGAGGGTTGGGACAGACCTCTAGGATCCTCAACTCCATGCCAATCCATGCCCACATCCCTCAGTGCCACGTCCCCACGGTTCTGAACACTGCAGGGCTGGTGACCCCACCACTCTGCACAGCCTGGGACAACACACTGCTGCTCTTCCAGAGAGAAAACATCTCCTAACACCCAACCTGACCTCGGTGCAATGCAGCGACAGCACCAGGGCTTGTGCTTCTCTATCAATTGCAATTAATTCCACATGCATTCATCTGAGCTGCCCCATTTCCTTGCCAAAAAGAAAGAAAGAAAAAGAAAAAGAGACGAGTATTTGCGACCACTTTTTTTTTTTTTGTGTCTCAAGAACATTCTTCTTTTCTCCACTTTGCTGCAGCACGACATAAATCATTGTGTTAGAGCTGTCTGCCCAGGGCAAGGCTGGAGTCAGTGATGAGCACAGAGCCTTCACCTAACACAGAACCCTATTTCATGAGGTGCAGGTGAAAACCAGGCATGGGAGCTCGGTGTCCTGCCATGTCCTTGTCACACTGCTCCAGAACTCACTCAGTCCTTCAACAAAAAAACCCTCAGCAGCTCCTCGTATTCCCTGTATGGGAAAAAAAACAACACCCAAACCCTAACTAGAACTGTCCTCCTCAGGAAAAAAAGAAAAACAAGGCTCCTTCCTATCTAGCTAAAAGCTGGCTTTGTGATTTCCAGCTGGAGGAACACAGGAGGAAGCAACAGAAGGAAGGAGAAGCTCACCAGCTCATGTCAGTCCTTGTTGAGATATGCCCCAGATATGGGGCACTAATGCCAACGCATAGAGAGCTCAGCAAGGAGCATTGTGATTTTTAAACCACTGAGATCAGTTTATTATCAAGCTCCTATTGGGAAGGAAAACAAAACACGACGGCCACACACAACCCAGGCACAGAATTCTGCTATTTCCCCAAGTCCCTCTTTAATAAATTCAATATGGGAGTTGCATTAAATAAAAAATTTAGATTAAATTTTTAATAACTCACTAAAAGCACTTCAATCCTCTGCGGACCACATGTACCACCAGTTTTTGTGTTCATAAAGAATTAAGCACTTCCATACATCTCTTTCATTTTTTTCCCAGCATTGCCACCTACCAACCAAGAACAGTAAATCTCATTCCCACCTTTCCTCTCTCCCTTTCTCTTTTCTTCTCCTTCCCTTTTTTCTTCCTACCCCTATCCCCATCCCGTTGTCATTAATTCTTCCAGCTCACACGAACACTTGGCTTTCATTCTAACAAAACATGGACAGGTAGAAAGAAATGGCCTCAGTGCAGTTTTCTCATTTAAAGGCGATCCATAGATCACTGAGCAGCAAACCAAAATTGGTGGTATAAATAAGATCTACTGCTGCTGTGACGCAAATGACTCCATAGGCGTGATGGGGAAAGACAAAGTGGGTGAAAGTGATACAAGTACTTGAAAAAGCTGGAAACCCTCGAAGGCAACAGCTATTATGGAGCACTCCTGTCTCAGGGAACAGCTCAGCTCTTACCCAAAATACTGGAGAACAGTTCATTTTGCTCACTGGCACATGCAAACCACGGCACAGCACAGGGAAACTCCTCATGCTAGAGTAAATCTGAAGCATCCTTTGCAGGATGAAGTGGAAAACGCTATCTCGCTTAGCGCACACAGTATGCAAGAATAAGATGCCAGAGTGCATAATTAGCACCCAACCAAGTGTTCCTGGCTGCTCCTTCAACCCCAGACATCAGTGCTGTGTGAGGGGAGGAGCAGGGGTTGCACAGCAAAAAAAAAACCTAGCCACTTACCAGGCGACCAGGCAGCTTGCTGGTGTCCATAGCAGAGTGCTTCCCATCACATCAGTGCTCAGATAAAGGAGAATCGTTCATTGAAAAGGCATCTGCACACTCTCACCCCACGTATTCAGCACTTCCTTTAATGGCACGCTTTGCAGCACTGATGGAGGTGGTTTGTAGAGCTCTTACTTCGGATTATTAATTGCTGTCTTTTTTCCTGTCCAGCTTCAGCACCAGCAAACATACATCTCCCCAGCCTGTATAATTACCAACGCTCTCCCAGAATGGAGCCCAACAGCACACTTACAGCTGCTTTCTTAGCTGAGTGACAGGGCACACTTTGGCAGAACCATTAACACCCTGCCAACCTCATCTGACCTTTGAGCTGGGTGGAAGGCGGCCGAAGTACGCTGCAGTCACTGTGCTGGGCTGTGTCACCAGGTGTGTCAGAGACTCTGCATTAGGAAGGTCAGCCCTGTTCAACCCAATGAGTGGGTTTCCTAAGGATCCAGGGATGGGGCACCCACAGCTCTGGGCAGCAGTGCCAGGGCCTCACTGCCCTCTGTGTAAAGAATTTCTCCCTGACATCCAACCTAAACCTCCCATCATTTAGCTTAAAGCCATTCTCCTTTGTCCTGTCACTATGAGACCATGTAAAAAGTTTCTCTCTCTCTCTGTTTATCATCTCCCTCTAGGTACTGGAAGGCTGTAGTGAGATTTCCCTGGAGCCTTCTCTTCTCCAGGCTGAACAAGCCCAGCTCCTTCAGGTTTTCCTCCTTGGAGAGGTGCTACAGCTGATAAATAAGAGAATGCAGGCACGCTGCTGTCAGGTGCGTGTGGAGGTCTGGCAGGGCTTCTACATCGCAGGAATGACAGAAATGCAATTCCCCTCAAGCCACAAGTTTGATTTTGAAAATGAGTGTGTCAGAAGTGAAGGCTCAGACAGCTCTTGTCTGGGGAGCCACCTGTTGGGACGAGGAGCCCAGCGCTTTACAGAAGGCTCAATCAAGCATCTATGACTTTATTTTAAGTGAGAACAACCTCGCTGTCCATCTCACCAAGCAAACATTTGCTCTCTAAACGCTGGAGGCAGAGCACACTGGCAGGCAGGAGCTCTGCCCTGCACTCCCACTGAGCTCAGCCAGCACACACACACACGCTGGGCCAGACCCAGCCAGGACAGCCACTAAATCATTTCAAGATTTAATCCTGGACCACAATCCATACTTTGAATCCACCTCTCTGGGCGTGCAGCCACGGTGAACCACAACCTGGAGCAGAGCACAGCCCTGTGCCCATCTCCCCTCAATCAAGCCAGCCTCGAGAGCCAAATGACTCAGAAGGAAACAAATCTAACTTCCTAACACCACTATGCTCAGCACAACGCAGGAGCCCACATGCCAGAGGTTGAGGCACAAGCCTGGGCAGGCCGTGCTGATGCACAATGTGTCACGTCCTGCCAAAGGGACCAAAGACTGAGGGGAAAGCTGCTATCACCGCTGCCTGCAACGAGCCTGCTCCACACAGCACAGCCCATCAGCATCGCCATCCATCTCCTGACTGTCACAGGCTCTGAAGTCCGTTCTGGTGGCAAGCTGGCTGACCAAGCCTTTTCCTTGCCCTCCAAGTGTTTTCTTAATCGACTATGGTATTTGCAGATGTTATTCTTTGGAAAATACACGCTATCGATTGCAAGCGCCGTCCTCAGAGATGTAATGGAAAGAGGATTAAAACCATCGATGCTGATTTTGATTTTATTAGAACCATTAGTGAAATGGTGAGCAGCAAGTCCTGCTTCCGAAGCACCGTAAATCACAGCACAGCACTTCTGCTGTGCTCCCAGCACCGCCGCGGGACGGGGGCTGGGCAGGGGGACAGCGGTGTGGGCTGACGTTGGGATCGCTCCTGAGGCATCACAGTGAGCTTTCAAACTACGGGCAGAAATGGGATTGCTCCTCTGGGAGATGGGTGGATGTTTCTTTCAAGACTCATTCTCTGAAATGCCAAGAAGAAGCCAGGACGGGCAGAGGCACGGCACGGCCACCACCCACACCAGCAGCAGGGCATGGCGTGGGGGCTCAGGTCACAGCCAGCTCCCAGAGCACAACGAGACCAACTCACAACTGCCCACAGCAGAAAGAATTCCCTGTTTCTCCAACTCCACACTGGATTCCTGCTCACATACATCAGTCGAAGAAACGCTCCCATTCAAAACAACAGCTGCTCTGCACCGTGCCCCCGTTAACGAGGTCATCTTACACTACACCAACCGAGGCCTCCTCACACTGAAATCTTTTTTCTCAAACGTAGTTGGAGAAAACCAGCCCCTCTCCCCCTATGCCTGGTTTCACTTCACCATTTTCACATTCCCAAACATTGGGGTTCCCAGCAGGGCAAGATGATGCTGTTACAAACAGAGGGATGCTGAACTTGGGGAAAACATCATGGCAAGGAACGGTCTGGGTTGGAAGGGACTTCAAAGATCACCTATTTCCAACCCCTGCCATGGGCTGCTGCCAACCACTGCATCAGACACTGGATCACGTTGCCCTGAAACCCCACAGATCTGCCCTCCAGACCACGCATCCCTCTCAACCCAGGAGCTCTGTGCAGACCGAGCAAGTCCCACCTGGGCAGGGCTCCTCAGGTGAGCCCTCCCCTCGCTAAGCACACAACCGGAGGCCACGAGTTTCCAGCAGCTCTGCTGCTTCCCCCAGCTCGGGGCAGCAGGAGTTCATCAGATAGCGCTGCAGAGCCTCCAAGCCACAAAAACGAGCTTGCTTTCTTTTTAAAGCCGACTTTCTGCACAAACGGCAGCAATTAGAGACGTTACCTGTCCGCAGGCACTGAGGTTCTCGGGCACGGTGCCGTCACACTCTGAGCTTATTCATCGCGCCCGGGACCCGCCTACATTTTTCAGCAATTAGTTGTAATTCGAGGATTTAGGGGAAAATCCCCCACCTCTCCGGGCCGGATGACTTCACAGGATGTCAGGGGTTGGGATGCCTTAAAGAAAGAAACGCGGAGCGGGCAGGGCGAGGCGCATCCCGGGGCTCCCGCTCAGGAGGTTCCCCTCTAATTCGTCCCCGATGGAAAAGTCGCTCGGAGCTCTCGGCCACTCTCGCGGCTCAAAGTCACGCAACGAATCCTACCCAGACTTCGTCTGCGGATGACGCGACCGTGGAAACAATTCGCGGCGTTTCCCCCCCCCCCCCCAACCCCCGTTGAAAGCAAGCTTTCAGCCGGCAGCCAGCCGGCTCAGCCGTGTCCCCGCAGGCAGCCAGCGGGAATGCCGCCGGGCATCACCCCCAAACACACACACACACACACACACACAACGCGCGGCCCCCACGGATGCTCCGCGAAGTTGCGCTCCCTCCGACCCCCGGTCCCCCCCACTCACCGAGGCGGGGCTGGCCCGCTGCCCACGCTCCTTCTCCCGGCACTGCAGCCCCGCCAGGTGCCTCTCCAGGGCCGCCCAGTCCATGGCGGGCGGCTGCGGTTCCCGTGGGGGCTGCGCCGTTCCCCCGCCCCTCCGCGCCCTCCGCCCGCCCGGCCCCGCCGCTCCTCCGCCGCTCCGCCGCTGCTGCTGCTTCGGGGGCAGCGGGCGGTGGTGCGGCCGCGGGCGGGGAGCGGCGGAGCGCTGCGGGGAGCGGCGGAGGGGGGGAGCGGAGCGGAGGGCATCGGCGGAGCCCGGGCTGCGGGGAGGCAGGTAGGCGGCTTCGTCGTCTTCGTCCTCCTCCTCCTCCTCTTCTTCTTCTTCCTCCTCCGAATCGTCGTCCAGAGCCTCCAGGTCGAAGCTGCCTGGGGACGGCGAGGACTTGCAGTCGGAGCACGGAGTCACTTTGCTGGAGTTGGACTCCGAGCTGGAGCGGCTGCTGCCGGCGTCGCTGCCTAAATCCATGCCATCCTCACGGGAATCCTGGCGGCAGGGGACGGGGGGGAGGCGGAGGAGGAAAGAAGCGAAAGGTTTCGCGTTAAAAAAATATAGATATATTAAGAAAAACAAGCAAACAAACGTATATATCCCGGTCTGAGCCCGCGGGGACCGCGCACCGCCCGCCCCGGAGGCTCCGCCGAGCGGCCCCGGCTCAGAGCGCCTGCGGGGAGGGGTGGGGAGGATGGGAGGGGTGGGGAGGGGGGCGGCCGCCGGCGGGGCCCGGCCCCGGGGTCGGTAACGGGGCGGGGGAGCGCTTTGCTTCCCATTTCTTTTTTGGCCCGTGGAAGGAGCCTCAATAAGAGAATCGTGCCTGCTACGTCGAAGGCGAGCCCGGCGAGTCCCGCCCCAGCACTGGTTTCATTGAGATGCTTTCTGAAATCGCGGCTCGGAGGGGCAGCCGGCCGGCCCCGCAGGAGCGGTACCCACAGACGGACAGACACAGCGGGATGGATAACAGGAGACCAAACTTCTGCCGCTGCCCTCTGTGACACCACACGACCGTTCAGGTTGGCAAAGATCACCAACCCCAACCCAAACCAACGTCCCTCAGTGCCACATCCCCACGGTTCTCAACACCCCCAGCAACGGTGACCCCACCGCTCCCGGGGCAGCTGCTGCGGTGCCCAACTGTAATGTTTCCTAATACCCAACATCTGCGGAAAGGAGAGCTCAGAGGTGGAAGCCCAGGAGTCCTCAGCCCACCTCCAGGCCTCAGCAGGGCACAATGCTTCCTGACCAAGCTGCAGAGCAAACTGATATTGGTCTAAGTTCTCTCTCTTCTTTTATTTTTTTAACTTTCTATTTTTCTCTCTTTGCAGACAGATGCAGTTGGTTTCCCCTTGCAGCGTCAGCCCTCTACATTTCTAATTATACACGGGGACCATATTTCCACTTGACCCTCTGCTAGAAGAAACCAGTTATTGTTATTCCAAACACATATGTCATTCCTTCCCTTTTACAAGCCTACATCAAATGGGCTGCTCCTCCAAAGCGACGAACGACTCGAGCTTCATATGAATTTTAAAGGGGGGAGAGTGTGAGCACAAGTCCTTGTAGATGAAAGAGCATGCTTTAGAGATATTTTATTCAGTGCAATGGAGGCTTTAATACAAACAAAGCTTGTTCTGAAACAGCAATCTCGCACGGAAACAGAACACTCGCAACTTTCATTGTACAAGTGCAGGGCCACGCTAAAAGCCAGGTTGCTTCTTACCACAAGCCATCAAACTTATTTTGTTTTACTGTTCTGGCACTACTTTAACCCATACTAAAATACCCCTCGGGTGCTTTCTCTTTCTTACGATCAAGTACAGAAGCTTTGAGGTGAGGAAAGGAGGAGGACAGGGAAGCCCAGCAGCCCCAGCCAGCCCCTCCTGCCCTTCCCTGTCCTGATCCATCATTGGGAGCATCACCCACAGCTCTGCACCCAGCAGAGCCCCACAGGGGATGAACGCAACCACATGCTTTTGGATTGGCATTTTTTTGGAAAACTTCAGGTTTCTCCCAGTTTTGGAAGCCTGAATGCGCTGAACTTTGCTGCCAAATGCATGGACTCGGCCTCCCCAGTGCCTTCACATGGCGGGCTAAGGCAAGGGAAGCAGCCTGTGTTCCTCATAACAAATGGGTTTGCTGCAGCCCAGAGCCTACCACTGGTCCAGGAAAACACACTGCCTTTACCTGACAAAGCAGGGGCTTCCAGGAGCCCTTTCTGAGCTGCTGAGTTCCAGGCCAAGCCGACCACTGCTATTATGCAGCTGGGGCTTTGCCAGGGAAACGGTGCTGATCTGCCCCACCAGCAACGCACGTTTCCTCCAAACAACAGCAGCTCATGTCATGGATTTCCTTTAAGTAACAATAATAAAAAGCCTCTAAAGAGCAGCCCCGCTTCCCCTTCCCTGCACCAGCATCCTGCCACTGCCATGGGACGTCACAGCTGCACAGTGGCTCTCACCCACTGCGGACCACGTCCTGCACAGCCCCAGCCCTCCACCCTCCAGCTCACAGCCAGAAGTCAGTGCGTGCCCCCTCTGCGAGCCCTCTTTTACCCACTGCCCTCCCGATGCCCAAGTCCTCGTCCCTGCCGCCTCTCCCCGCAGCTCGCTCCCTGACCGCATTTCTAAGGGAAAATCGCCGCTTTTTTGAGAGGCGGTGATTTTTTGCTGAGAGGCGCACGCGGATACCATGGTGACAGACACCTTCCCGTGCTGCAAAAGCAAACAGGAACTCAGAAATTTGTGTTTTAAGGCCAAACTATATATAGGAGCAGCACGCGCTCGACATCTTGCCGCTGTTTCCCATTAGTGCTGATGGATCCCCCGCAGCCCGGCCAGCAGAGGAGGCACTGCTTTGGGGGTGCACTGGGGAGACTCAGCAAACTCCATTTGCATTGGCAGGTTTCAGTATTTAAATTTAGCATGTTAATCCTTTGCTTAATTTAGAGTGGGGGGGGGGGGGGGTTAAGGAAGAGGAGGAAATCACGCCCTGAACACTGTGGTCCCGCTCTAGCTCTGCTGATGGCAGAGGGCTTCTCCTAAGTACTGCAATGGACACATTTTTAAGCATCTCAGGCCAAACTTGGGGACAAGGGGAATATTCAAAGAATGGCTTAGGTTGGAGGGGATCATAAAGATTGCTGAGCTCTGAGCCCCTGCCCTGAGCAGATAATGGCACTGAAGGGGGGGAAACGCACACCTCTGCTTTCAGAAGCAGCACCACACCTCCCTGCTCCCCGTGGATTATGAAGGAATCAAGGAAGGAACAAATCCCCTTCAATTGAAGGTATTTCTTGGCCATTTCAATAGGGCAGAATGGACCCGCTGGAACCTGCTGGGAGTTGTCTTTCTGGAGGCCAAACCAGCGGATGGGATGGCTCATTTTCTTCCCAAGCAATGTGGATGCTGGGTTGCACAGGGAACCAACCCTCCCTCTTCATCCTCCTCCACAGTGAAGGCAGCAATGTGCCACTGTCACACACTTTTCCCAGCGAGGACGCACTGCTGGGGTTAGATGAAAGCAGTGAGGCTGTGGGTTCCCCTTCCCCTCTTTTCTCTCCTGGCTCCAGGAGGGCCAGCAAAGCAGGGCCAACACACTGGGTAAACAGGGAGCGAGGTCAGTAGGGATCCCCTTATCTCGGCACGGGCCTCTGGAATTCGGTGTAATCTCCAAGGCCACGTGGAAAAAAAAAATAAAAAGCCATTTTATAAACTGGTTTCACAGGCACATTTGGTAAGGAATGTGAGCGAGGAAATAGCTGAAATAGTTCAAACGCACGACGCCAGCGCAGCACCGCCGCATCTCGATGTTTTTGCAGCCACTCTGAACCTATTAACCAAGGAATTCCAGCACGCACAGAGGAGGTCACATAGAGCCAAAGAGCAGTTCTGTAATGAAAACCCTCCTCCTGGCTCTGCTTGTCTGTGTGCACGGGGAGCCGAGGGCAGTGGGATGGGAGGAACCGACCCTGTAATTACGTGCCAGTGAGATGAGGCTGCTCCTTCCACTGCCCCATGGGTGCTGTGCAAGGCACAGGATCACAGAGCCATTAACATTGGGAAAGGCCTCCTAGATCCCCAACCCCAGCTCAACAACCATGTCCCCACGTGCCACATCTCCACAGTTCTGAACACCTCCAGGGACGGTGACCCCACCACTGCCTGGGCAGCTGCGCAGGTGCCTTTTGGAGAAGAAATGTTTCTCAATATCCAACCTGAATCTCCTCGTGCACAATGCAAGGCCATCGCCTCTCGCCATATCACTGTTCCCTGGGAGCAGAGGCTGACCTCAAACTCACTGTGACCTTTCAGAGTCTGTAGGGAGCAATGAGCGTCCCCTGAGCCTCCTCTTCTCCAGACTGACCATTCCCTCAGCTGCTCCCCATAGCATTGTGGTACAGCCCCCTTACAGCTCTGTTGCCCTTCTTTGAACACACTCCAGGACCTCAATGTCTTTCCAGTAGTGGGGGGCCCAGCACTGAGTATAGTGGGACCATCACTGGGAGCTGAAGACATCAAGGAAAACAGAGAGAGCAGTGCCCCAGTGCACCCCTGCTGCCCAAGCTCAAATAGATGACATCTGGAGTACAATTCCAACACACAGCAACTCCTCCAGAGGAATCACTCTGGCTGGAGATGGTCCTGCAGGTGCCCTCCAATTCATAGGCCCAGCTGTCCCACTCAGCCCAAGCACCTCCGAATCCCAAATCCACCACCTCTGCTGCTCCCCAGCTCCAAACCAAGGGCAATTATCTCCCTCTACTCCTTCGCCTCTGTGTCTTTATGAGCTGCTCAACATTGAGATGCAGTTCAGGTTCACAGGAGTACAGGCTGCTGCTTTGCTTTTCCCTAATGATTTATGATGTGCTTAACGCAGCCGTTTGCAGGAACGTGCCGCGGAGCAGCAGCGGGGCCGTGCCCAAAGCCCCCAGACTGCTTTCCCAACCCTATGGGACAGATGCTCGATGGATGCCAGCTCTGAGCTTCTCTGCTGTGCCATCTCCTGGGGCTGCCCACCCTGCTGTGCTCCTCGGGAGGTGCCCCAGAGTAAAGGGCCCATTTGCTGCATTAGAATCTGTTCAGCCCTCGCTGGAAAGTCTTCTGTTCCTATTCTGACTCCCAACTCAGAAATGTAACCTTACAAAAAAACAGAATAAAAAAACAAACCAAACCCCAAAACCAAACAAAAAAAAAACCCGACACAACTGCACACAAACCCAAGGAAAATAAAATACGTAACTACAGCACATGTCGCTGCGAGGAAACAAAACCTCTTCCCTGATGATGAATTATACTTTGCTCGCAACAGATGCAGCTCTTTATATTTGTTTTCTGCATAAATCTACATATTAGCCTGAAAGCAACTGTATGTGCTTTGTCTTGCCTTGGTTACATCAGTCACTGCTCATTTTAACTGATTGCCTTCGAGTGCTGGGCTGGGTCCTCAGAGCTCAGCTCTGCTCCTGAAATCAGGCCTGCGTTGGAGTTTTTTCAGCACCAGAAGTGCTTGGTACTTCCCTAGGGGCCATGCCATCCACCCTGTGCCACACCATCCCATGCCACACCTGATGTGGCCGGAGCTGCCACCCCACCACGCAGCTATGGGAGCTGCCAAGCTCTGCTTCTGCAATGGCACTTGTCGCCCATTTATAATTGATTGCTGTCGTTTAATGAGCTGTAGAGCTCGGAAATGCCTGCTGCATCCCGGGCCCTGCTGTGGTTGGAGGAAGAGAAGCATGGAGTGACATACCCACTGCAGCCCCAACGTCCTCGTGCAGAGATGGAGGGATGCAGCTGGTGGGGAAACACCACAGCCGTCCCAAGAAAGGGAAACGCATGGGGACCCAATGCAATTATGTTATTAAACGGTGAGCAGAGTTTTTCAGCTTCCCATAATCTCATTTAATGCTATTGGTGTCGAGTTAAATTATTTCTAATTGTTTTTACCAAACGCATCTGATGAATTTATGCTTTTCTCTATAGGCTCGTAACTCTTGGGGAACATTTATTTTCCCCTCCTCAAGGAGCGTTATTTAATATCCACATACTGAAAATCAAAGTGATGAAGCAAGTCAACAATTACTGCAGCACTTCGTTAATGGGAACAGGCCCATCCTATACCCTCACCCCTGGCACGAGAGCCCTCCTGGCTCTCACCTGTGTGCAATGGAAACAGCTCAGGGCTCAGGGTCACTGCACGGAGCAGACCCCAGCCTGTGGCCAGGAGGGTGCAGAAGCATGTTTTCTTAATTAACTGAGTTTGAAAGCTCTGCAGCTGACAGCTCTGATGTACCAAGCAGTGGGTCAAGCTTATGCTGAACTCAGTGCACCAATGCTCAGGGAGGAAGGCAGAAAATAGAAAGCAAATTGCCATGACCTATTCCTGTAGCGAAAAGGTCTATTTCGAATCTGTGGGCTATTTAAGCAGAGGTATTTCCAGCTAATCTCCAGCCATAACCCACTTAGGCAGAGCTGAGTGCAAGAAGCAGTGGCTGTGCCCTCAGCATGGGGCAGGACAGACTGACACTGCTGGACCATGATGGGGAACAGTGAGCTGCTGCCGGGCACTGAGCAACCCCAGCCCTCTGGGCTGCCCCAGTGGGTGCAGGGGGCTGATCCTGTTGGGATGGACAAGTGGATCCTCCAGCTTGGGCTGCTTGGATGAGAGCTCCATGTCCCAGTCTCTGCTGTTACCATCGGGATTGTGCTGTGTCCCACCCAAGGACAAGAGGTAATGACCTCATGTTGGACCAGGAGAGGTTCGGGTTGGATACTGGGAAGAATTTATTTCCCAAAGGAGCAGTGATGCACTGCACAGCTGCCCAGGGAGTGCTGGGATCACCGTCCCTGGGGGTGTCCAAAACTGTGGGGATGTGGCACTCAGGGATGTGGGTGGGGTGGGTTGGGGACCTCAGAGGTCTTTCCCAACGCTAATGGTTCTCTGATTCTGCTCCTGCAGGTGCTCCAAGACCACATCTAAAGAAAGCAGCTGTGCCTCCTGAACACCTTATAGATCAGCATGCCCAGCACAGGAGCTCCATGACACCAGGACAGAAGAAGCAGTCAATTGGGCTCAGCTCCTGAGAGCTCCTGCGGTTCATTCTGCAGAAGTCCTGCAAGGCACAAACTTCAGCTATTCCGAAGGTGCGAGGTAGGCGGGCTGGGTATTTTTGAACATGCTGCAAGAAAGCCTGGTGTCAACATTTGCATTCCTCCTGCAGTGCTGCAAAGCCTGATCCTATATTATGCAGCAGAAAAACCTGAAGCTGACTTCCATGACCTACCCAGACTAGATAAAATGGGGAAGGCTCCGAAGGAGCTGAAGGCAAGGAGGAGGCAGGAGGGGACAGGCTGCTGTGCTCTGCCCTGCTGCTGACCCAGGGGGTTCCCACTGACACTGGAACCAGTGGCACAGAAAGCCAATAATCCTCTTACTGGCCTGGCACTGCCCGTGCTGTGCTCCAATTAGCGGCGGCTCAGCCTCGCTGGGGTTATTATTAATTACGGGAGGAAGTGGGATGGAGGAGATTTAGAGCACGTCTGCTGAGGGAAAGGAGGGCAGAGGGGAAAACGATTTGCGGGTTTGTGCTGTCCCACTCTCACTCTGCTCTCATTTTGCGCCCCTCCCCCATTTGGAGAGTAAGATGCTCCACAGATCTCACCCTAAGAATCTCCAACTGCAGCCAGACACAGGGGGAGCAGCCATCCTCCCCCAGCAAGAATGCTGCACGCCTCAGGAAACTCATCCCAAAGCCTCAGCACACTGCACAGCCCTCCCACTGAACTGCAAGGATCCCTAAGTCACCAGAACATCCATAAGGTACAAGGCACCAGCACAGAGATCTGGGCACAGATCTCTGCTTTCCACCACACTGCCAGCTAAAATTGGGCACGTTCCTAAAGGGACACAGTGCTTAAAAACAGTCCCAAAGGCTTTTTAAGAGAGCTCAAGGCTGTTGCACGCATCATACCCCATAGGAGGAGGTTTTTCTCTCTCTCTGTCCTTGCCAGAGACAAGACACAACATTACAGAAGCACTGCCCTGATGCTGCTGCTTAGAGAGGGAGACACCACAATGCCCCATGTGAGGAAGGTTGCAGCAATGCTTTCCAATACCACAGTTTGGACAACGTGCTCCAGCTGCCACTGAGAACGTGGTGCAGAGTCCACGTGGTGCCCGCGTCACTAAAACTAATGATCCCTGCTGTGCACCAGTGTGCAGGGTTTCCCATGGGAACCACAGAACCGTTTAGGTTGGGAAAGACCTCTGGGATCCGCAACCCAACCATGCCCACCCCACCGTGCCACTGCCCATATCCCCATGGTACTGAACACCACCAGGGACAGTGACCCCAGCACTCCCTGGGCAGCTGTGGAAGCAGACACAGGTTGGGGTACCACCCGCCCAGCACCCCAAAAATGGGGTGGGATCCCCCTCTGATGGGCAGCACTCACTGCCCTAACCCTCACCGTGCAGCCTCTGTTCTGCCACCCCTCTCCCTGCTTCCACTGCCATACCACGCACGCATGACACAGCACAGTTTAGCAAGACACGGTGCGTGCCACACTTATCTCTGCAGCGCCTCAGACACAGCCGGCACCGGTTCAGGGCCACGGGTCACTGCCACGCAGCCCAGCACCTGCCAACACAGCAGGATCTGCTCCTCCTTGCACACGGGGACTGCAGGCAAAAAGCAGAACCTATTGCAAGGAGATATCCAAGCACCGGCTGCTCCGTGAGGCAGTCAGATGCCCAAAGGCTCTCATTTCCACTCACAAACGAGCACCACTTTAGAGCCACCCTGGATTGCTTTGTGCAACCTCAGCTGCCAGACACGCAGGTCAAGCCCAAGTTATATTCATCAAGAAACAAAATAAGGTTAAACATACTGCCCCAGGGTGCTGCAGGGTCTCTCTGGAGGATCTTGGGGCTTTGCATGTCATGCACCCAACGTGAGCGCAGGGTGCACCCGCAGACCTTGCAGGTGCTGAATCACATCTGTGAGCTGCAGCGCATTTTGCTACAAATAAAACATCTCCTGCACCCGGCTCCAGCCCCGCACAGGGCTGAAGGCATTGGGGCTGTGCTGAGGGCTGAGCTGGGTCAGGACCAGGACCGAGGGAGCTGGACACCGTGCAGGGACCTCACACCAAGCAGGGATTTCCCACCTGCACCCTCGGGCATTCACACCATGCGCATGATCAGCCTCCCAAACCCACACCTCTCCACGCAGAAAGAGCTGCCTGAAAGCATCCGATGCGCATGGTACTCACGTTCATCTTCCAGAGCAGCCCTCCTCTTTCAAGCCATCTTGTGAGAAAGCCCAGTCGCTCACCGCCACCTACGGCATCGCTGCCTGCGTGCCCTGCAAGGACCCGGGCTCCAGAGCAGCCCTTAATCCATCCAGCACCAAAGGTCCGGGCTCAGCCCTGTGGCCAGGGATGCTCCAACGCGCTCTCCTCGGCTCCAGCCCGCGATGGATGGAGGTCCCCAGGCAGCGCCGAGCTCTCCAAAGCCGTCCCTTTTACGTTCTCCGACCTTGCGAGGAAAATCCTGTCTCGTTTGAATTATTCATCATACTTTCTGTTCTGCCAGCTCCAGCATACGTTCTGAATCATTAATATGTCATGACTTCTTATCTTTTTTTTTTTTTTTTATGACTTTTATCTTCTCCCCGACGCGACTCGCTTCTTTAAAAATAACGCAATCACCGGTGTATTAATTAGCATTCATCTGATTTACCAAATAGAAAGCCGTCTCCGTCCCGATGCACATCCTTTCTTGTGGGAAATACCACTTTAACAGCTCCGGGAACTGGGCTAGCGCTGGCTGGTTCTATCTAAAGCACTGCAAAACATGTTTGGATTTCACTTTTTGGCAGCAATTCCTGAGCCTGCAAGCCGGTCTGGTGACGGAAACCAGGGTAGGCTTCCAGGATAATAAAAGAAGAACAAGGTAACGGCGCTGGGAGTGCTGTCAAACAGCTTGTTCTCCTCCTTTTTAAACAGAGCTGATGGCAAACCACTCCAAGCCATGGGCAGAAGGGCTGGCCTGGCTCAGTGCTGTGCTGCTGCAGAGGGGACACTGCAGCCACCAACACCAGGAGCTGTCCCCATAGCGTGCATCCGGACTCACATCCATCCTATGGGGCTCGTTGTACTTGGGAACACATTGAACCACCCCCCTGGATCCTCCCTGCCCTGGCTTGGCTCTCCCTTATTAATTTCAAGTCAGATCCAGTGCAGCTCCTTCTGGTCGGCTCCTGGCTGGCAGAGCTGCACAGCCCACCCCATTCTCCAAAGAGCTAGATGACATTTCAGCAGTGGGAAGCTCCTGCCAATAACATCACAGCCCGGCCTCGTCGCTTTCATGAGACCTTACATTATGTTCTGTGCTGGAGGTGGCTCCTGGAGGAGCCTGGGCTGAGGCTCAGCCCAGCCCCGGTGCCTGCAATCAGGGCTGGGAGTGATGTAACCCACCCCATTCCAAACACATTCCTTTCTGTACAGATTTTACATAGGAACCACACCTGGTTTCATAGTTAAATGCAGTGGGAACCTGAACTGTACAGCCCACTGACCTGAAGTTGCTTCTGAGGTTAACAATTCATTTATGTGAGCTGGGATGGAGGGCTCTAATTCAGCTCATTTCAGAAGTCGGGAGGAGGAAGAAACACATCACAAAAGTTAACTTATCCCGGGGAATCGGAGCATCCCAGGTAACAGCAGCAGGATGAGAGGTGATGGCCTCACCTTGCATCAGGGGAGGGCCATGTTGGGTATTAGGAAGCATTTCTTCTCCAAAGGAGTGGTGATGCTCTGCATGATGCTGCTCAGGGAGTGCTGGGGTCACTGTCCCTGGGGGTGTTCAGAGCTGTAAGGATGTGGCACCCAGGGATGTGGCACTCAGGGCACAGTGCGCGAGGTTGGGGAACTCAGAGGTCTTTTCCAGACTCCATTGCTTGGAAGCAGCCTTCAGCAGCATCAGGCCCCATAGTTCAAAACTCTGGGAAAAGTATTTCTCAGATTTCAGTGAGATTTCAGAATCACTGAGGTTGGGAAAGACCCCTAAGATCCCCAACCCAACACAATCCAACCAACCCCTACATGCCTGCTGCCAATGTGCCTCAGTGCCATCTCTAGTGTTCCATTGGGAGGAAATTGCCAATCCAGGTGGCCAAGAGCTGCTTCCTCACTTCCATTGGGCGATGGTATAAGGATGCTGGCTGCCTGCACGCATTTTGGGAAAGCTGCTTCTCCTGCTGCTGACCTTCCATCCATTTTGCTGGGAACAGCTGGTGGGGGAGGTAATTAACCAACAGCTCACAACACACCAGCAGTTCAACTCACAAATGCTATGGATCACACAGCGCTTTGCTATGTAACCCAAAGTGACAAAGCCTTGCTGAGCTCCACGGAGGGGCTGTGCCCCCAGTGGAGTTCCTGCTCTGATCGGGCAACACCAATGAGCTGCTCTGGTTCAGCCCTCCCCTTGATCCCATCCCAGGCACCACGATGCCCAAGCTGCACTCAGCCAAAGCAGGTGCAGAAGCACTGCTCCTTTCTGCAACGCAATGCCACCTTGGTGCTGCTGGATTTGCATTTGAAGCTGCTATTAACCGCCAGCATAATGAGGAGCTTGTGCGAAAGTGGGAAAGAAAAAGCCAAAGAAAAGCAAGTAACCCAGTCAGCATGCTGGGAAGCACAGTGCTGGTGGCTGATCCTGGGGGTGAGGAGCTGCCTACCCACCCACCTGAGTGCCCACATCCACCACCAGCAATCACAGTCCCTGTGGGAAACAGAAAGCAAATGCAGCTGAGGCCCCATAGCATCGCTGAGGGCTGACGTGCAGAGCAAACCCACATCTTAACTCCATTTTCTTTAATCCAAAGGTTTTGCTAAGTTGACCTGGCACAAATTGATAGCATGGCCAGCTTGCCCTGAAGGGAGCTGCATGCATATTTCATCTCCTCACCTTTAAACGTGCTGAAATGGCAGCGCTGGTGCAGCCCAAAAGAGGCAGAAATGGACCTCGTGCTGCCCCAGGTCCTCATCGCTGCATATGGGCAGTGGCACCGACCACACCGAGCTCAGGGGCTGCACACAGCTCCTGCTGTTAATTAAATCCCCCTGTCACTTCTGTTTGCTTAAAGCTTCTCCCTCCCAGTCTGCTCTCCCTCACGCCAGAGCTGTGTAATTAGCACCAGACACCTTTTGAACATGCCCCATAGAGATGTCCCACACTGCAGCTCCTGGACCCGTTTGTCATCCATCTCCCGTGGGCACCTGGAGGTCCTGAGGAGTTCCCAACTTTGTGTCCTGTGCTGGGGGGGAACCCCAAAGGGGAACAGGAGAGTTACACAGAATCATTCGGGTTGGAGAAGACCTCTAAGAGCACCAAGCCCAACTCCACCTCATCACATCCCTCAGTGCCCCCCACGGCTCTGGAGCACCTCCAAGGATGGGGAGCCCAGCACCCCCTGGGCAGCCTGTACTGCTGGTAAGACAGAACCAGAATCAGCAATCTTTTCAATTAAACTGCAGCAGGCTGACAGACAGCTGTCACCTCTGAAAGACGGGCAGCACGCCTCAACCCCTCCACAAACTGCTTTACTCGTGACTACACCCTGAGAGATGATTATTGCTCAAGCATCAAACACTTTGGGAAGCTATTCACACCTGGGCGCCGACTTTAAAGCTCTCATCAGAGCTGCAGAAATACAGCACTGCTTCCTCCAGGGAGGCCCAAGCTCTGCAGGAATGGGGTGGCAGTAGTGCTGGTGGGACACACAAGGATCAAAACCCTTCTGCGATGTGTTTCTGCACTGCCTGGTGGCCTGCAGGGATGCACAGGACAAGAATCAGCATTTAGGTTGAACTCTCCATGCTGTGCTGCTGCCTGCAACGTGCCTTTAGAGTCACGCTTTTTGCTGAAGCAGGAACAAGGCACAGTCCCCAGTGCACTCTGTGCTCACCTGCCTGGCAGCAGGGGAAGTGCTGGGAGCATCCGTGGACACCAAACCCAAATGTGTGGGGTTAAGCATTTCCAGGCCTGGGGAGCTTTCCTTTACAAAGCCACATTTTATTTCCCCCAGCTACTCTCCAGCTGTTTTCAGAATGTACGTGTCACTTCATTTTCACATCTTTGCATTGCTTTGGGCTTTGAAATATCTTCCTTGCCAGCTGAAGTGGAGCTTGCATCGAGCCATCAACATCAGCCAGACAGAGCATCGCCAGCTAATATTTCCTCCATCAAAAGAGATCATTTGAGAGAGATCCAAATAATTCCTCATCCTCTGCAACAGCACTGGGATGTAAAAGCATTAAAGAGCAATTACATGCTACCTGGTATGTAAACTGCTGCAGTTTGAATTTATGAATAAAGCACCCTTCTCCCACAGCTCAGGTGCTCACCAGGCAGGTGTTGCAAAGCACCTGAGCTTCTGTGCTCAGGATCAACCCTAGCTCACAGCACAGGGTGCTAGGGGCTCCTGGGTCCTGCCCTGCAGTCATGTGGCAAAACAGGAGGGGATGGGAGAGACCTCATCCAGGCCACAGAATCACAATCACTATGTTTGGAGAAGAGCTCTGAGCTCATCAAGTGCACCCCACCCCCCCCCATGCCTGCCCCACTCCACTTCTTCTTTAGCAAAGCTCTGAGAAGCGGAAACATTCTCGTCAGTAATGGGTAAGGCTGCTTTGAGTACTAAAAACCTCTTTCCTGACGGAGCCAAAAGGAAGCTTTTAGAGCTCTGGCCACGGCTGATGGGATGAGCTCCTCCAGGCTGGGAAGGTGGGGACCCAGGGGAGGTGTCCCCGTGTGCCCTGCGCAGCGATGCACACACAACCTGGCAGATGGGCGCCTCGCACAGCCTGCTACCTGCGAGCATCCTCTGGGACAAAACCACTCTGTTGGAAGATATCCGCCCTACATTACATCTTGCCATTGCTCTGAAGCCTTATGGGACTCCTTCTGGGAAAAGATACAGGGAAATGTCTTGAAGCGATTAAGGAAAGGTGGGAAAAATGCTATTTGTGGGAGTTTTTTCACTTGCAGTGATAAAAACATACACCAATTGAATGAAAATGATGGGAGGAAGAGGGAGGTGTTCAAGGCCAGGATGGATGGGGCTTTGAGCAACCTGGTTCAGTGGGAGGTGTCCCTGCTATAGTGAGGGGGGTTGGAACTAGATCTTAACGGCCCCTTCCAACCCAAACCATCCTACAGTGGGGAGGAGGAAGAGGGGGCCAGCAGTAAAACATGGCTTGAAAGGATCTAAAAAACAGAATAGATGGGGATGGTGGTGGCAAAGGTAAACAGCGGGAAAGAGAAGCCTAAAAATACAAATAAAGGAGGCTGTCTGAGGTCTCTCTCCAAGGCCCGCGGAGCTGACAAGGAAAAAAAAAATAGAAAAAGTTAAATCCAAAGGTAATTAATAATTAAATAGCAGGGAGGATTAAAAATTGAACGAAGTGTTAGATAATTTAAAAAATAAAATAGGGCCGTGCTGCACAGGGTGCTGGGAGGGATGTGGGGCCCTGAGAAAGCAGGAAGAGACGCTTCAGATCGGTAAATAATTGATGCTGCATTTAATTTATTCATATTTCTTTACTTTGCTAATGTTGCAGTGAGGAAAGCAGGAGCTGCGGGCTGGGACTCAAGGAAGGAGGGGAGCTGGGGGTGCCAGCGATGCTCTCTGGGCACTTCCCAGGTACAGAAGTCACATCTCTCTACAGTTTTAAAAGCACACTTTGATTTCCATCTCTATCAACAAAGTGTCTAAAAATCAGGCCCATTAGAAGCCACTGTTAATTACACTGTCCCTTGTAACTACGGCTTTGTCCTCTTTTTCTCACGTATAACAGAGGAAGAGCCCCCATTGGCCACCTATTTCTGATCTTCCTTCTGAACTTTTTGTAACTGCCTCAGTTTGGGGAGCAGAGCGTTTCCCTCCGGCACACATAATAGGCACAATCAGCACAGCCCTGTCTTCCCATCCCCTAATTTGCAATGTGATATGATGGCACCTTTTGGCAATAGCTGCGGTGATCTATAGCCACGTGGATACAGCCCTCGGGTAGAGGGAGATTTATGGCCCTGGCTATAACAGATATTTTACTGCTCAGCAGCAATAAAGGCATGGCTGAAAGCTCTACAAAATCAAAATAAATGCAGAGAACGAGGAAGCTTGTCAGGTAATAACAGGAGTTCTTTAAATCAATGGCAAGTTTAAGGGAAAGGTGACTGAAGTTCGTGAGCAAGTACTAGACTGCACTCTTGGGCTCCTGCAGTTGCTTCCTGCAACGCAGGCTTCTGCCCCATCCACCCGTGTTTAATCCCACATCTGTTTTGTGGGAAGTTTAAGCTGAACTAAAATGCTTTCATAGAGAGCACTGTTCAGTTTTGCAGATCTGTTTGCTCCATAGCCAACAACTACCAACGTGCACACACATGAGCAAGCACCATGTCTGGGCCAGGGGTCCTGTGGGAATAACCCACTGGTGGGGTGCAGTAAGACAGAGTGGGGAGATCCAATGGCAGAGTTGGTGCATGTGCCTCCAGCTGAACAAACATATAGAGAAAGCACAGTACAGCAGTAATGCTATCTGCCATCCCTTTTTCATTCTCATTTCCCCATCCACCTTTCCCATATAGCTACAAAAAAAATACACAACATGGGTTTGGAGAGCTCATGGAAATACTCTGAAGTATTTACTTCAGAGCTGGGACTTGCAAGGCATCAATAGTCTTGCCATCAGGAACTCCACCCAAAGCCCCAGTCCCCGGGATCAACCAGCACTTATCATATGCCATTTGGGTCAAGCACTCCTCCTCAACCCCAGCTAATGAGATCCCAGGCTGTACCCATCAGAGAAACCTGGCAGGGCCCTCCTGTTACTGCTCCTCATTTTGCAGGGCTGGTGCTAGTCATTAAAGAAAAGCAGGCATTTGTTTCCCTCAACAGGAGCTGGTGATGGCCATCAGTAACAGGAACCAGGACACGAGCAGCTGGTGTGTACTTAATGATGCGTTGCTGCACTGTTAACATAAAGCTGTTACATGCCTTGATAAACACATAACAGGCCCGACGAAATTAAAAGAAAATTAAAACGTAGACGTTCACATGAGATCCATTTGCCCTCTGTTTTTTTAAGCACTCATTCACCTGCATGGAAGTGGAATGGCAGCTGTGTGATGGCAATGCCCCAGTACGTGACATGGCCATTGTGAACAGTGAGCCCTCATGGCAGCTGGTGGATGGGAGGGGGCACCAACAGAGTCCCTTTGGATTACCAATGGCCTGCTCCATTGGTAATTAATCAGCTGGCTGTAACGAGGCAGCTCTACTGCAGTATTGTCACCCAGCATCTCTATGGCAGAGCCCACAGACTGATGCTCAGGCAACATGGAGTGCAGAGCAGGCTGCTCCCAGCCAGAACTGGGAAAGAAAGGTGAAATGCTTCTTCCAATTCAAAGATGAAAATCCATCTTCATTAAATCCACGCTAACTGCATGACCTGAGCCCAGCCTGATGTGATCGTAAGACAGGGCCACATCTCGAACAGGGTTCATTCTCAGGCCTTGGTCATAGATGTCCAACCTCTGAGTTGTCTTGGGTCAAGTATTAAAAAATAAGAAAAAAAATGTAGCTAGCATGTATAAGTAACAAAACACTTTTTAACGCTTTAATAAAGAATGCATTAAGAAAAAAAAGGGACAACAAAAAACACAAAAACTATCAGATTGGACACGTGGTCTTGAGGAAAGAAAACCAGCCACACCATCTGTGTGTTCATGTCATTAAAGTACCCCCAAGCTGTGTACCTTGGGATGCACAGGCAATACCACACTCCGGGGACAGGGACCAGTGTGCAGGGCACAAATTCACTCTTATTGCAGTGGCTGCAATCACTGCCTTCGAGAGTACTAACCTGAATGTGGATGCAGGGAGGGGAGAGCTTTAGGAGCCAGTTCCATCACCTGATGGGCACTTTGCAGAGCCCCACAGCTCGGGGAATTGCTACAGTTCCCTCCAGCACTTGTCAAACCGCATGAACTCAAACTAAGGACTTACACCGTGACCCACAGCTGCACCAGCACGGATGGCAACCTCCAGCACAGCCAGGCACAGAGCAGGGAAACGTATCACAGCTCCATGGGCAGCACTGTGCCCTCAGCCACAAAGCTCTGCTTTCACACTGCCATCAACAGCTCTCACCCACAGCCCCAAGCCACGGCTCTTTGCAGGGCTGTTGAGCAGGAGCAAGGAAAGAGAACAAAAGGAGAGTATGAACAGCTTCACCCAACACAGACACCAACCTTCAGCAGCACTGCCCTCCTCAGTAATCATATTAATGAAACAAAACCATTCCCTTTTTAATGAGCACTCAAAAGATGCCTTCATTTTTAATACGTAAATTGTGTTGTGTTTTCCCTAGGTCTTCTTCCAAATGGAACTCCTTGATTTGTCAGCACAGTGCAGATCATCCCCAGCCCATGGTGGTGTACAGGTCAGGTCACCAAAATGATCATATCTCATCGTCTGCCTCCCTTCCATTAGCTTTTAAAAGACCAACAGCACAACACTGCAGTCTCAAGTTTCCAAAAGCAGGTGAGGAAGGCCACTCACCAAGCATCTGAGGATGTAGGATTGGCACCAACGCTCACATAATGTTTGAAGGCAAAAGTGAAGACGTCCACTCAGCAACTCATACAAAAGTACTTGGGTTTGCCATACCCACTTCTGATGAATTCCACTTTGTCCTAAAGAGATTTTGATTCCAGTAGTACTCTGTAACACAACTGTGCCCTGCAATCTGTAAGAAGCAGGGTAAGCCCAGGTCAGCTCATTAGACCTCTCCCTTAGCAAATGAAGGGGATCATACAGCATCTGAGGTTAACTTATTTTCACAGTGATGCAAACGAATGATTGCTTCTGTACAAATCCTTCCTATTGAGGCATGTCTTGTCATTAAATCCCTTCACTTAGTTCTGAGAACACAGCTCTTCTTTTTCCCTTCAGTGATCAAAACAGAGCAATGCAAACAATAAAGATCCACTCTACAGTAATCATCACGGGACAAAAACCACGTTTAAATGCAGAGCATTAAGGGCTTTTCACAGGGAAAAAAATAAAACAAAATCACACTCTGCCTGAGCTCTGAGGTGTGTTGAATATTTAAAGGCAATAAAGTTCTGATCAGCCTAATGCTGATTTATACTACAACCTGTTTTGTATTTATCAGGAAGCCTAACCAGAAAAAAGGCCACGCGGTTTTAGATGATGCAAATCCAATCAATGGGATAATTCTATTTTGCTAAATGATAATCATGTTGTAAGACACAGAAAACAAAAGAAGTAAGGGGATGTAAGCGCACATCCCCTCCTGCCCCTCCATCACACCAATCAGCTCTCAGCTCAGCTGAATAAATATTCATATTTCATCACCAGCGAGCTCAGGTAATCAGTGCACTCAATTCAGCTGTAATGAGTAAGTCAGCAAATATGTTAATGCACATTTTTTTAGGTAGCATCACTCAGCAGCACTGACGAAGCAAACCTATACTGTCTATTTGTGAGCACTGTGCGCCTATTAGCTGCACGCAGGGCTTGGGTACCAGTGACTCCACCATCCTGCTGCCTGGGGAGGTGCCACCATGGCCCCCAAGCCAGGCTCTAAGCTATTGGTCAACTGGACACAGCACACCTGGAAGGTGCTGAGAGCACTGTCTGCCTTCCCTGCTGATTTTGGAATAAGATCCCAAGCAAAATTTTAAACACACAGGTGAGAAAACGCCAACATCAGAGAAGCTGTGGGCAGAGCAAACTGCTTGATGGAGACCTAACAGAAGAAGAGGTGCACTTCTGGAGTTGCTGCCTATTTCCTTTGGGGCACATCCGTCAGTGTGGGGTCATCTCCATGTGCAGGAGGTGTTGGTGCTGTGGGCACTGCAGCCATTCATCTCACCTGGATGGGCACTGTGCGAATCAGTGAACCTCCCACACTTTTGGTTCTCACTGAATTCCGACTGCAAAGCCCACAGGAACACATGGACGTGCACGTGCAGCACAATAAACCAAAATGCTGCATTTTCACAGTTTAATCAAGCTGTAAAATTAATCAGCCCTGTGGCTTTTCCTACGCCCCTGCTTACAGAGAAGCGAATGCAATTAAAGTGCTGCCCAAATTCGTAATTGCTGAGCTGGGGTAATACATGTGCACAAAAGGGGACCCATGAGATACACGGTTGGGCCCCAAATTGCTTTTTTTTTTTTGTTTATTCCAGTGAGCCCCAGCATGGTGGGAGCACCGAGAGCAGCACAGCCATCACAGGCAGTCTTGTGGCTTCAGCAAGACTGCTCCATCTGAAAATGGATTAAAAAATAATAATAAAAGCACCAGTGTTGCAATCAGAGCTCGTGGCAACACTCATCCTTCACCTGGCAGCCCTCCCCAGGGGGAACTTTAAATGCCTCTCTGTGAGGAGGAGGGGATGGCACCAGCTGCTGGGGTGGAGGAAGAGGGGAAGGAGCAGGAGCTCAGCCCAGGGGCTGCAGCTGGACTGCCCCACAGCTGTTAGCAATAAAGGATAACAAGAACAAACCAAGTGTGCCATCAATGGGATGGAACAGATCGAGCTCTGGCTCAAATCTCCACCCCTGGGCTGCACTGGTATCGAGTGCATGGAACTGGTTATGTGAAATTTCCCTCTCCAATGGATATTTGGGGCATCACACATCTTCCTCCAATCTGCAGAGTTATGCAAACCTGAGAAACCCAGGCTGGTGTCCCTGAAAGTCAAACAAAACCCAGTACTCAGAAGAGACAGCACAGTGCATTTAAAAGAAAGTAATGCTACAAGTCCTCAGCTTCCCCAGACAGACTAACACAATCTGGTTTCCCTTTAAGGTCCCTAACCTAATAAACCCAACATTAGCAACAGACTCTAACAGAGCAGACCCTGTAAGTAAATAGGCCACAACTTGATCTGGTGGCTCATCACCTTGCCTAAATGCTTTGTGGGGCTGGAGGGCACCCAGCCCCCACTGTTCCTGCAGGTTAATGGCGGTGCCACATTCCACCTTGCCAGAGTCAACACCACAACCAGAGATATGCACTACTTTGCAGAGATTAAGAACAATAGATATTTGCAGAGCAACCTCTTTGGCAGGTACAAAGGTAATCAAGCTGCCAGGCTGGATGAGGCTTTGAGCAGCCTGGTCTAGAGGGAGGTATCCTTGCCTATAGCAGCAGGGCTTGGAACTAGATGATTCTAAAGGTCCCTTCCAACTCAAATCATTCAATGATCAAGACAGTGCCACATCATGGGGGGGGGGATGTTTGGTGTCAGTTCCATAGGTCCTTATGTGATACACAAACCTCATAGCCAGGGGAGATCTCCCCTTACCTGGCCCTTTGGGACCCCAACCCCTGGGTTCAGGTGCAGGCACCATCCCTGCCTCCCCAAAAAAAGCAAACAGGATGTGGCAACAACTCCATGTACGTTAGGACTCATCAAATCAGCAAGGCTGGAAAAGACTCCTGAGATCCCCCACCCTCACCATGCTCATGTCCCTCAGAGCCACATCTCCATGGTCACCTCCAGTGATGGTGACCCCAGTTCTACCCAACCACATCCACACTGCTAACACCTGGTCCCAGCAGCTACACCACAGACAACACTTCTACCATCTCCTGGCCCTGCATCTGGACATCAAGTAAACAGATGGGCTCGGATAAGTGAAAACAAAAAAATGCCACCCAAAAATAAAAATCAGTGAGCTAGCAAAGGCTTCTCTTGTTGGATCGATCCAAGCCCCTGGGCAGCAGGAGCAGCAGCACACAAAGTGAGGTTGATGTGGCATACATATGAGTTTCATTCCCAGGAAATACAGTACTGAGGAACTAATAGCAGCACAAACACAGCCAGACTGTCATCGACCCTAAGCCATTACATGAGAGCATCAGATAATTTAGCAAACAGTGAAGACCTCCTCAGAGCAGCACCCTGTTTAACACTGTTTCTCTCTTCACCATTTGAAGCTGTGTGACTCTATGCATCTCATTCAGCACACGTATAACACCCATTACTTAAACACTGATCTAAAAAACTATACTTGGGCTTATAAATTCTTACAGTATTTCCCAAGTCAAGTTTTTATTATTATTATTTTCTTCACTAGATACATTGTCAGAGCTTCTTTACCACACAGCAGGCATCTTCTGCAGCACTGCACAAGCAGCTCTGCATATGCTTGTCACTGAAAAGCATCTTAACCAGCTCCTGTTGTGGTCCACATGAGACTGCCTTTAAATCTCCAAAAGCAATGGCCCATTTTTCATCGACTTCAATAAGAGCAACGCCCGACCTAGATACACTTGAAAATCAGCACTGTGAGGAACATCCCCACAATCACACAGCGATGCATCAAAGACGCTGGATTTTGAAATAATATTGATCTGTTCCCAAGATTTACAGCGGTTGTTGAAATATATCTTCGAGGTGTACACAGCAAAAGCTCCAAGAACTTAACGTGCTTGGAAACATAGAGGAATACACCTCAGTTAGCAAGGTTTGCAGAAGTCAGCCAAAGCCTTCCTCTTCAGCCTGGGCAGAGCAATGCTCCCAAGCACTTGAAGCCACAAAAAGAGAACTTCTGATGGTTTTGCTCAACAATGGATCTTACAGTCAAGGTGCAGTTATTGATGGTTGAAGGAAAACGCCCACAGTAGATCATGGGCATGGTGCTGGCCAACCTGCTCCAGGTGGCCCTGCTTGGGTAGAGAGACCAAACGGCCTGCAGAGTTCCACCATTCAGCAATGGCTTCTGCCCCTCTGAGATGGGCATGTTTCTCAGCTGCTATTTGTACAAGAACTGCCTTCAGACTGACCCCCTTCACCCAGTTGAGGACTTCCCCAACCAGCTCAGTCCCAGGGCAGGTCCTTGGATGGCACAAGGATGGGTCCCAACACACAGAGCACAGCCCAACATCACACAAGCCAGCCCAGCACACAGTGAAAACCTGCAGAGAATGTGTGAGCATTATCTTCACCACAGCTGAACTCTGACGAATGAAGTTAAATTCCTCATCAGCACATCAGGCCCAGGCATGACCAAGGGCTCCTGGCTTGCTTCTAAAGTAACTCGTACATTAAAATAGTGTCAGGTTGCACCCTTCTGTTCCAAAAGGCTCCTTTCTTAAGGGTCTGAGTGGTTATACAGGTTTGATTTCCTCATCCTAGCTCCTGCACCTCTTAAAATTGCAATAATTAGTCGCAGTCAAAAGCTAAGTTTCTTTCTAAGAAATCTGGAAACTATGAAGAGCCGCACAGCAAAGAGCAAAGACAGTAAGAAGGAGAAAAACAGCCATGCATTTCATGACCACTCCTGATACGCAGTTTCTGAGCCATGGCCTATAGCTGTGTCCATTCGATCACTGAGCTCTCACACAGGCAGTACCCACCCCAACACGTGCCAGGGACCAAGCACATGGAGCTCTCATTTTTTCTCCCACATCCCCAAGAACACCTGATCCTAAAGAGCACACATGCTCACACTGGGCTATGGGGCACTTATGCTGTTCAGCCTCGTTACACTGAGGTTACAAGTGTGAATTTGGAAGGCATTTCCACCTTTACTCTCTGACAAGGTATGCAGCTTGCAAAGAAGCACACTGCTTCACCTCAGTACAGAGGGTGAGGAATGGAGAAGCTACCCACACAGAACAAAACACAGAGGACACAACCCTGGACTAAGAGACTGAGCTGCAAACAGAAACCCAAAGCCCTACCTGAGATCTCCAGATGCATTCATTCCTCATGGTGAAGCCTGAAACCATCTCCAGCCATCCCAGCACTCCAAGGTTAATCCTCTGCTCTGAACCACCACCCTCAACGCACTACAGAGAGGAGCACAACTCATTACAACCTACCACAACTCTCTCACCACCAGCACCAATCAGCTCCTTTACTCCCATCACCCCCCAACAGGTGGGGATGGATGAGCCCCAGCTGAGGGCCATCTCGTTAAGCCACCCTGCTGCCCTGATCTACTTCACAGCCCTGTAAATCCAGCTGGACTCCAAAAATAATCCACAAAATCACTGCACCACTCAATAGCTCAAGGTTCAACCTGCACTCGACTCCTCAATTTACTATTTCCATGCTGTTACTGAATGCAATTACACGTCTCCTGATTAAAAGCAGTACACGTGGCAGAAGACAGCCCAGCTCTAGTGGAAGGAGCTGCCTTCCCTGTGCTCCTGCTGTAGCAAGGACAAAATGCTGACCAACACCTTCCACAGACACCTTTTGCCCCCATGCTCCCACCCTGAGCTCTCTGTAGGCAGCCAGCCTCACGTTGGCATCGGCCATTCCACGATGGCCATAACTGGAGCAAGAAATGACATCAGATAGCAGACTGCCTGTGGATTACCCTAAGTGCCCCAGCTCCACCTGGGAAAGTTACGTGAAATAGAACTTCCACAAACAATACAATGTCTGTTCGGAGAGAGAAACGATCTTTGCAGTAATGACTTTTTTCTGTCACTGGGGAGGAGAGACAGGAGCAGCGTGCTGCTTTCCATTCCTCTGCACGCAGCAGATGCAGAACCTTTTCAAACGAGTGTTGCCAGGTTCAGCTCTCATGTATTTAAAAATATATTCAAGCCCAACACATTCTGGTTTCTATTATTCACGGTAAGCAGGATTTGCAGCTCTCGCAGTGTCTATTTTTTTCCTATTAATTGTTAATGAAACAGCCAGCTCTCCCGAGGGCAGAGCAAGGTGGTGTTTTCTAATTCCTCAAATCAAGAATATTGTAATAACCCCTCATTAACTCAATCATCTTTCTGTCAGGTAACTGCTGTATAATTTAAGGGGTAAGGCTTTAAATAAAGATCTTGGCAAAACCATCAGATTGATTTAAAGCACACCCTCCGTCTACACGCAGCTCCTAACAAATTCGCCTGAAAATCAAAGGGAGTTGGCAACAAGAAGTTGTAACTCTTTGAATATACCTTCTTCACTCTCTTTCTTCCTTTCCCTCAGTCTCTTCTTTGCTTTTTTGCTCAGCAGCAACATGCCCCAGTGGAAGAACCTTCCCCACTTTTCCAACCTTGGTGATTTTGTGATGCTATATCACCCCTGGCAGACAAGACCATGTCTTATTTTGCTGCTTATCTAGCCAAGCCAACCAAAGTTATCAAAGCTGTCCTGCTTTAATCCTCCTTATTTAAAGGTCAACGCATTTCCTGGCGTCTCATCTGAAACGAGAGCTCTCATTAAAAAAAAAAAAAAAGAAAAGAATAATGATAAAATAAAAACATTCAATACTTTGGGCTGGCGCTGGGCAATGTTAAATCACAGAGAAAGTATCAGCAGTGAAATTGACAGTATTTGACATGAATACATTGTTGGGAGAGTACAGAGGAAGCCACCTTGTGTCTAACAGTGATGAAAAGGATCATTTAATGCAATTCTACACTTTATTTCCCTGAAATTGCTGCAGGTGATGAGAAAGCTCTTTATTTTTCGAGCCTTGCGATTCACAGGATGATCGTTTTAACATGCCCCATCAAGTCATTATTTGTAATTAGAACTGTGAGTCAAAAGGTAGAGGTACTTGAAAATAAATATATTTTCTAAATAGCTTCCTTTGTAGGAAGAGAGAATTAGGATAATTCAAAGAGTAACAAAGCTAATATGTTACAGAGATGAAGGCTGTGCCATGTTTAACCCCAATGGAGAGCACCAGAAGACAATGGGATGCTCTGGGTGGGACAGGCAGGCCACCAATAGGGCCAACCAGCCATGGGCAGAAGAGGCAGAGGAGAGTCTCTCAGCCCTGAACACTGCAGTGGCAAAAGTTGCTCTGCTTTCCACATCCACACACTGCAGCTTTCCAAAAAAAGACCTCTGAATCTGGAACAAACCTCCTGGGAAGTGCTGTAAACCTGCAGGTTCACCTTCGTTTGGTTTTAAGACAAGCTGTCTCACGCAAGAAGTGCAGAGAGCTCATCAAAATCCTGGTCTGAAAGCTCACACTGCCAGGCACAGGGAAATGAGGTTTGAGAAGGGACCTGCAATTAGAGCATTTTCTGGATGCACAGCACTCAGAGGCATAATTAGCATTCCCCTAATTACTGGGGCCCAAAAGTCTTAAAAATTGGGTGATGCTTCCTTTGGCCCCACAGAAATATGCATCTTCAGGGCACAAACAAGCTCAGACACCTATTTCTTAAGACGTGTACTGGCCAATGCAGCACAAACTCCTTCTCAGAGTTTTAAATGACTTCAACATACCTCTGAGAATGGAGGGGAAAGGGAAATGGTTGGGGGGACTGGGAGGGTGCGAGCACGTGTGCACGTGGACAGAGGTACATGTGTCCTGTGTTTGTCCCAATGGCACACAGTTATTCATGGTTGGACACCCGACCACCAATTATTTGCATAAAAACCCGATGAAAAACACGATGACAGGGAGGTGATGATGAGTTCAGAGAGACCCTGGAGCTGTTCTTTAACAAGCAGTCCAGAAGATCTGGGGTCCTGTGGAGAACATGGGGAATACAGCCTGTCTGTGGTATCAAGACTTCACCTATGGCAAGGGGGTTGGAACTTGATGATCCTTGGGGTCCCTTCCAACCCAAACCATTCTACGACTCTATGATTCTATGGTTTAGAGCCCTGCAAGTATTTCCCCTCTCTGCAGTGACTCTTGCTTCAGACTTCTGTACAGGTATGTTTGATGTGTTAATATTTTTAGGACCACAGAAATTACTGTGAGAGGATCAGAATATTCCAACTTACCTTCAAATTCCTCTTAAGTCCTTAAAAAATGGATGTAGGGCTGACTACTCCAGACGTGAAAAGTTCAGCCTCCTCCTATTTCAGCACCACTATTATCACGTGGAGAAATGCCACTACAGAAGAATGTCACATACCCCCTCCTCCCACGCTCAGAAGAGCTGCTCACAGCCTGGTGATGCTGGCTGGGAGAGAGCAAGGAAAGGCAGCAGTCGACAAGTTTGGATTTGTACGGTGCCTACATGGCCAGAGCAGGATGCTGCTAATTTATTTGTTCAGTAGATCTCCAGTAATAGATGATAACATCACATGGCAAGAGCAGAAAAAATATATGTGGCCACAGAAGTTAATCTGGATGGCTTCGTACCTATAAAATCATTGTTTTCCTAAAAATGAGGAGTAGATTAAGCTCTTAAATGGCAAAAATAATTCCTTGAAGAGCCCACATTGCTCTCTTAAGACTGATTGTTATCAGCAGAGAGGAGAGCATGTCCACTCTAATGGAACAATTTAAATGCATAACTGTTAAAATAAACTCCTTAAAGTCTGTCTCCACATTTCTTATGATGACTAGTGAGACACAGCTTTTTCATAAAATAGCACAGACCTGAGAGCATTTAGAGATGCTGTCTGTCCCTGCCTAATCTATAACAATTTCTGCACTTAAAGGCATGATTGATTGTGTGAAAGGTAAAGCTAAAATGCACTTCACATAGCTCTGCAGATTTCAGCCTCCTTTCTGGTTTTCCTTATACATATGCATTGTTCCCTGGGAATACACTTCTGTGGGGAAGAATAAGGTGGCAGGGAGTGTGGTTAAATAGGTTAAATAAATAAATCGACATCCAAGCGATTTTATTATCAGGCTGATTCACTGAGGATGGAAAGCTATGATGGCTATATGCAAGTCACAGATAGGGCAGAAACAAATCAATGAATTAGAGTGATTAGACCTCCTTCCTCAGCCATAAAACAGATCCACAGACGAGGCAGCAATGACGAAGAATTATGGTCTGTCAGGGGATTGATGGAGGCTTCACCTTTCTTTCTCTGTCTGCTCCTGACTTCAGCTGGGAAGGTATCTGTGGGAAAGCACCTCAAATTTGACCTCAAACACCATTTCTGCACATGCAATTGCTCCAAGTGCAAGGAGACTTCTGTGTGAAGACTAGAGACAAATGGACCTGGCCAGTGGGAAGAGGTGAGGTCCTCAGCCTGCCCTGCAGCCAGGGAATAACAACCAAGCCTTGAATTTTCAACAGAAAAGTGGAAAATACACATAAAAAAAATAAAGACCATTTCCTCCACTGCATTTCCAGCATAGCTAATGAACCCCAAGCTCCCTGCACTCTGCAGAGCCATTGGCTCCCACGTGCCATGCCATCAGCCTTTGGCTGCTGCTGCACCTGAGCTCCCATCCCTCCACAGCAGTGAGCCTGCAGCTCCTTCCCACTTTGGTATTCAGGCCTGGTGGGCTCCCTGAGTCAGATAAAGCTTTAAATACCAGTCAGGAGAATTAAGAGTAGTCATTTCCACTAATTACGGGTGATATCAGTCAGTTTTATACGCGGATGGTTTGGGCACCAAAGGCCATAAAATCATATGATAATGAAAAGAACAATCCTAACAGCTTTTATTTACTGCCTTTTCTATCGCTGGAGACCACAACCACTGTTGTAAATGTGTAAACAATACCAGTGAAGGCTTTAATGCATTTTATCACCCATTTCCATTGTCAGGAGGCTGCTGAGACAAGGCATTGTGCTCCGTCTATTGTGTAATTAAGATCCTTTTACTGAAAAGCTAAGCCAAGACAGTTATCAACCAATTGAAGTGGGAAACGAGAAGTATCCAGCACAAAAACACACAGCAGAGAGCTAAGGCTTTTGTAGATGTCAGACAATTGTGTTCATAAAGCACTTAGCTATACTGGGGCTGCAGGCAAGGACACTCCCATTCACTGTCAGAGAATGGCAAATCCCATTAAGACCAGTAAAGGAGTTGGGTTTGAGCTAGGTAGCTGGAAAACAGTCCCCGTGGCACACGGGGACAGCCTCATCCTCCTTTTCCTACAGCACGCAACAAGGGGAGGTTTGTCCCACACCCCCAGGGCTCCAGGAGAGGGTCAAAGAGGGACCGTGCAGCTGTACAGGTGGTGTGGGGACGCCCAGGCACCATCAGGATGAACAGTGGGGACACTGCATTAGCCAGGATTATCCCGAGCTGATGGCTTCCCTGATGAACCTTTTGGAGGAAGATCAAGGACTTACTGGCCTTGCCCACAACCAGGGCTGTGCTACACGAGCCACCCATCCCCACTCAGGTCATGAGTTGGACCTACACCAGGATGGATTTAGGGCTATCTGCCCAAGGAAACGTGAGAGAAACATACCTGGAGGGGGGGGAAGGTCTCTGGGGGAAAGAGATCTGTCCATGAGGATCAGAGGAGCTTGGGTGCTCCCAAGAGAGGGAACAGCAATTAGCTGCTCCCCTTCCTCTGTGGGACCCAGGTGTTAGTCAGGACCAGAGCTGAATTAATTGCCCCCAGCAACATGCACCTGGTGATGCCCCTCTCCCTTGGCTATTTTGGAGGACATTTAGGGTACTCTGAGATCTCAGGCTTGGCTGTGGGAGGTTTTCTTTAGTCATTTCACACGGGTTAGTCAATCCACAGAAAGGCTTCCTTCTAAAAGTTACCCAAAGAAAACATATTTCACACGTTTTCTAAACGCTGTCAGATGCCTTCAGGCTAAACATTCTTGAATTAATTCTGTTACATCTTTTTTGACTGAACTGTAATTATTGCTGCAGTGGGGATGAGTCATCACTGGCTGTAGTTTACCTCTGAAATACAGTGTGTGCTGCACCTAACACTGCACACCGGAGCTAAATCAGCGACTTACTCCAATATCTTGATTACAAAGAGAGAGCCCAAGGCAGGATCTAGCTGTCATTCACACGCACAAACCCTTAATTTGCACTTCTCTACAGGCGCTGTAAGACGAGATTTGATCGTGTGTTTAACCACCTCTGTGTAACGTGTACAAATAAAGAGCAACGAGCTTGGGAAAAGAAAGTGAGAAGTTGCAGGAGAGAAGGCATAAGGGAATGGGGAAGCACTGCCCTGGTTCTTTGCCCCTCGGCACAGGGAGGTGCAGGTGGCCCCACACTGAGCCGTGCAACCCAGGGTGACTGTCCCCATCTCCTCCCAGAGCAACCCCTGGGAGCTGGGTGTTCACGAGGAAGGTTAAGCTTTTATGTATATGCTATCAGAAGGAGTTTAAAAAACAGATACCTGGTTTAATCTGCAGTTGAAGCACCTTAATTCAAGCTTCCCCTGTTTTGTTAAATTAGCTCCTACATCCTAATTAAGCACTTGGGCACTTCAGGAGGGTAACCTCCTGTTTTAAGAGTAATGGCTCTTTCCTGTCCTAGGTCCCACCTAATTTGCTCTCTGCGAAAGACTTTAGAGATAGCAGCTTTTAATTACAAGATGAAGTAAGTCACTGATGTGTCCGTAGCACCTCGTTAAGGATTCCCTTTGCAAATGTTATCTTAGTGGCTTACTGCACTGAAGCGCTCAGGGATCTCCTGCTACTCTTAATGGGATAACCATGGAGCCATGTCTACTTCTATCCTTCGTTTTCCCACAGAAACCATCTAAAATTGCTCTTCTCCTCAACAGAGGGTCTGCCAAAATGTACCTGCTACAAGCAAACCATTCCCTTCTAAGGAAAACTAAGAATATTCCCACGATCACTTCAGCCTTCCACAACCCATCCGGCTGCATACAACCCAAATTTCAGTTGCCCTCCCCACATGCCACTGGGAAGGTCTAAACAGCTTCATGGGAACACCACAGCACTGATCTGCTCCTCACCCATGGGGACAGCAAGGAAGTCATCACTGAGACTACTGGTTTTCATCTCCACTGTACAGAAGTAGGCTCCAGCTTTCATCAGAGAGCTAAATTAACGTTCAGTTTGGCTTCTGATGGATGTATAATGAACTGTGCATTGTTCAGCTGGAAATCTTTGAGCTATTTTTCATTCCAAACATCTTCTGAGCAGCGCTCAGTTTGACAGGTTATTAAGATTTCAGTATCATTGTGGAAACATTTTTCTAGGTCTTGTGTCTAGGATCACAGGGGTTCACTGCACCTTCCCCACACCATGGCCATCCCTTTACCCAGGTTGATGATCTCCAAAACCAGTTGGTCTTCAAAATTCAGCTTTTCAGGTGACTGACTGAAGGAAACATTTTATAAGCTGTAGCAGCAATAATTTCCAATTCTGCTTTCTTTGTCCTAGTTATTGAGCTGCATGGAGAATCAGAGAACGATGGAATCACTGAGGTTGGAAAAGACCTACAAGATCATCCGTTCCAACCGTCCACCTATCACCAATAAAAGGGCCTACACGTCACCTCATGTACCTACTTGTGTACAGTTTGTTTAGCTGCCTACCTGTCAATGGCAAGGTTGGGTTTTTCTGAAAGACCACTGAATGAGGGACAGGGGTGCTGAGCTCTCTGGCCTGAAAGGAGATGGCTTTATCATCTGACTTTCTCAACCCTCTTCTGCTGGTGCATTATTTCCATCAATCTCACCTTCATTAGGTTTTCATGATTTCCTGTTTTCCAGGCAATCTGAAGAGGGCATTTTGGGTTACTGAATGCATCTGAGCCAAACTTTTCACTTTTTCTCATCTACTACATCTTTAGAACCAAATCCCAAACTTTTCAGTCATCAATTAAGATGAAAATAGGGATATTTTTGGGACAAAAAGCAAAGAAAAGGTAAAAATGTACACAAAGAAGGCATGGCAGCAGGATAAAATCCCAGCCACCCAGAATAGCCATCCACTTCTGCTTCTCTTGTGTACTTTAATTGTGGCTACCAAACCTTCTGCTAACTGAGAGCAGAAGCACTGAGGTGTAAAGTGAAAATCTGTCTGTGGCAGATTCAAATTCCTTCCTGTGCTTCTCACAAAGAGGGACACAGAAGCCCTACTCCCCTGGAAACGCATCTCTGCAGGATGGGTGCAGGGGGAGAAGAGGTTCGTATGGAGGAGATGGAGGATGAAGTGAGCCCTGATGGAAGGAGAGTGAATGAGAAATGGGCTGCAGAGGTGGCTTTCAAGACCTGCACTCAGCAAATGAATTGCAGAGTTCTTCAGAAAGCATAATCTGATGACACAAAATACCACTTTCTTGAGTAATAATGACAAGACGGATGCCTTTTGCTCACTCTGTTCTGACATAACCGTTTCTCGCTGTCTGAGTCATCTTGTCAGACTGCTCAACGAGACAGATATCCATCCTGGTTTCCAATAACCACTGACTCATGCCTTATATTTCAGAGCTTTATAAAAGAAAGGAAAAAAGAGATCCAGTATATGTGTGAAAATGTCTTTCTACTGTTTTTTTTTTTTGTTTGTTTGTTTTCTAGGGAAGGTCCAAGGAACTTAAGAGCATGAAAGAAACCCTGGTGACAAATAATTGATTTTCTTAGACTCCTCAGATTGCAGAAGTGACATCTCTTACCTCTGATCCATGAAGGAATGTTGGAGGATCATGGAACGAATGAGAAGGAATCACCCACAAGTGCAGAGGTGGATTGCTGAGCAGGTGGGGCATCTACTACAGCAGTGCTGCCAATCTGCCTAGCAGACAGCAAGGAAAGCAGACAGCCCTGTGCATTAGTGCATCAGGGACAGAAATACAAGTCCATTAGAGGTGAGGGAACTCTACAAACCCTCCCTGTATCATCTTGTATTTATCAGCTTCCCAAAACAATAAGGCACCTACCAGGCACAGCCAATTATTTTTATAAAACCTCTTGTATCTGCCAGGCTCAGGATTGCTGTGGGAGAACCACGTACCCTGTGCTCTCTTGTAGTGTTTCCAAGTTGTACAGATGTGATTCAAATGCAGAGATTCTGGAACTCCGCCCAACAGATAATCCCCGGGTGTGTGTCCCATACCTCAAGCAGATGACACTGCTGTCCTGCCTGAACACAAGGTTTCCTTGGGCCTCAGCTGCCCTGTCCTGACCCCAGCCCTTGCCTGAGCTCAACCCTCAGTCACAGACATGGGAAGCACACAGCCCAAGGGCAAAGCTCTGAAAACAGCAGGTACAAAGGAAATCAAATACGCAAGGTAAAGTTTCCATTGGCATTTAAATACCTCAGTACTTTAAAGGCCCAAAGTAACTAAGTAGAAAATAATTTCAAACAGTGAATTGTTCCTGCTCAACCCTTTTATTGGCTTCTCTCTCTGAAAATGGGAACACAAAATACTATTTGCACAAGAGAAGAAACAGGGAAGGTGGCTGAGCTCTGAGGGTCATTTGAATTAATATAACTCCATGTTCAAATCTTGTCAGCTTGTGATGAAGATTAAACTGTAATAGCTTTGCTTTTAACAATCGTAATCTCCCCCTCTCACCAGCAGGTCTGATTTTTGTACCAAGATATTCAATGAACAAATTGGATTTTAATATCTTCTGCCTTTTTTTTTTCCCCCAAATGTTATAAATCAGCATTTTATGAATGAATAAATCCCATCTGCCAGCTGTTAAAAACCTGCTTCCCAGCCATAATATCTAGGTCATTTTACTTTGTGACTCTGGTGCTACCAACAGTAAATAAACTTGTTAATGGAACCGAGGATATTTCAGTCTTTCTTTCTCAAAAGGAACTGCTAAAATAAACTGCTATCTGCCCAAGGCATTCAACACTTGCCTTAAAAACATCCCTTCCCGATCAGCCTTGGCCTATCTTTTGATTTATCCTCTCCTTAATTGCACACTGTGATGATTTAACACTGTGATGGCCACAGTGCAGCAAATTTGGGAAATCAGAACTACAGGCCATCCTGAGTTGGAAGGGACCCATAGGGATCATCAAGTCCAATTCCTGATTCCACACTGCACCACCCAAAAAATGAGACCATACGTCTGAGAGCATTGTCCAGACACTCCCTGAGCTCCAGTAGCTCGGGGCATCCTGTGCCCTTCTGCAACGAGCACACTGAGCAGAGAGCCAGGACTGCAAAATGTAAAGTTACAGTTTCTTATGACTAATATCCCTAACGATCTGGCTGCTCTGGGTTCTGGTCAATGCTCACTGATAATATCATATCTTATGCTAATGAATCCTAAGATTAGGGAGAGCTATTTCCATGCTGGTCCTGAGCTGGTATGACATTACCCAAGAGAAAATCCTTTCCTGATGCACGTGCCCATCCCAAATTGGAAGCTGTTGTCACTAAAATAATTGATGTTCAGCACTTCTTGACATGTCTGTTTTTAATTAGAGCCTATTTTAATTAAAAGGGGAGAACAATTTTAAGGGAATCTGTCTGCCAGATGGTGATCCTTAATTTCCCTCAAATGTGTCAGATGCAGCATGATGCCTTCCTGCCTAGCTGAGGTTGGTCAGATGTGAGAAATTACGGTTTTGCTCTGAAAAATAATTTGAAAAATGTCCAGTTCCCCACGACATGGCCAGGTGTGTCTGTTCTTCTATCAGTACCCGAGCTATTTAGGAATTCTGCCTTTGTTCTCAGATTTCTGGGGTGGAAAGTCACAGCAACGAGGGATACAGTGAGGACTCCTTCCTCCCAGTCTGCAGATTGGCACAGAACACACTAATTATATTCTGTTAAAAAATTACTTGCAATGAATCAACTTAAATGGGACTTCAGCTTTTTCCACTGTTAAGACTATTAATAAAATACAAATCCAGAGCATATTTTCTCATGTACCACGTCTCTACTTGGAAGTAATTTGTACAAGTTCTACTTCTGGCCCGTGGAGTTCACAGCTTCAGCTCCAGCAGAACAATTTCAAAGATGTAATTGGAAAACCTGTGCTGCAATACGGGTGAATATCAGAAGGCTCCTCTCACTTCTGTGTACTTTCCTTCCTGCCATCTCCTAATTTTGCATGCTTGTTGGTGACCACACAGTACTGAAACAGCAAATTGTGCACACAGAAGACATCAGCATTTCCAGCATGTAGAATACCCCTTATACATCACTAAAATAGTTGCTTCAGAAATTCAACTGAGGATCCAGCCATGATTTGGCACTATATTAGCAGTTTAGGAATTGCAATTTATTACAATGGCTGAACGCCAGTCCAAAAACTCTCCAGTTTTGGATCACCTTCAGCACATTCCAGACTTCCACTTGGGCCTGTGGGATGGCATCTGCAGACATCCACTTTTTGGACTACCACAGTTTTTACTTTAAACACTGAGGATTCAGGCTGGTGCAGTGCTGCAGCAAGGGGCTGGGACACAGCAAGAGCTGGAGAGGCCAACGGGGCAGGATTAGATACCATTAAGGTATGGGGAAACTGACTGCAGTCACCACATAAACTGCGGCTAGCTTGAGAAGTTTTTATGTGAGGGTGTAAATCACTCTCAAACAGATCCGACCGCACGCATCGAGGAACTGGTGTTTTATGTATGAGGATGGAGAGATGTGGGAACGGGCAGAGCCGTGAGCAGGCAAAGCACTGCTGCCTTTCAGCTTTCCTGCAGCTGTTATCTCTTTCTACGACTGCATAAAACTTTACCTTATCAGTAACTCACACGAGGTGTAACTGGTAGGAAATCAGATCTTCGCTATCTCGATATTTTGCTGCTGCAATACTCTATCAAAGTTGATATCCCAGACCCCAACCCCACAGCAGGATTACTGCAAGCGCACCCCATGTGCTGCACAGTGCCTCTGCAATCAGCACACTAACTGCCCAATGCATTAATTTGGTGCTATTTGCTCATCTCCTGGATCCTAAATGCTTTCCCTCTTGGAAAGAGGTGATGTTCTTCAAAAGCTCGAGAGCTTCCATGGTGCTCACCCAGCAAAGCAGAACGGCCCCGCAGCACAGGTGGCATTTGGAGATTTCCAGCTCACATTTCACACCGTAATCATCCTCTTACACACTGCCACGACAATACTCAGGAGCCAACAGAGCTAAATGCTCCCCTGCATACTACTGTATATCTCAGAGGGCGAGGTTTTCAGTTTCGAAACCTCTTTAATTTGAATTTCAAAGTAGCTATAAAATACGAATTCCAGTGCAAGGCATTAGCATAAAGCCATTCGGCATTATAGACGCTGTCAAAAGTGCCAGGAAGAATTCCACAACTATTGCATTTCCATCTGGTAACATCTTTCTACCCCGAATATTTGCATAAAATATTTCTGCAATAAAGAGAAATTATGAAATGTAAACTCTTTACGTTATTTCAGATAGATAACATCCACAAAACTGTATAAGCTGAGAAGCTCTGGGACTGTTAGCCAACACCTTCCCTCTTCCCTGTGTCAGAGCTCTGACACAAATGCACTCCCCACCCTGACTTGCACAGAAACACCTCAGTAAATTTCTATATCAATGAGATTTTTTGTCTTTAAACCTATAAAGAAATCAAAGAGAGACGGAAGAAGCTTGCTGCTGCTCATACATTCTCCTTGAGTTATTGCTCAGCTGCTTCTGTCCTCATGCAAGTCCTGACCCTCCAGAAGTCAAACCATGGGCAGGAGAGCTCATCCTTATGGTAATGCACCTGGTGGGGGAATGAGTGACCTTGCAGTACCCGCAGAAAGAACTCTGCTCTAAGGATTCTGTATCTCATTCATTTTCTGCAGCGCTGAACAGACCACTGTGTTTGCACACAGAGGTGGATATGAGGTGCGTGTAACAGTGGAGATGAACACCATGTTAAAGCAAGGGAGACAACCCAGGCATTTCAGCACTGCGTGAATGTTACTCACACGAGTTCTCTTCAGTGCTTATTTGAGCAGGAAGGTCATGCGTATTCCTGTCAGAGAAACAAGGAATTTTAATGCAGGCTGTATTTACTCCTAGCACACACATTTATCCAATCCTTTCTATGATTTGGTGTCAACTTTCAAAGACAAGAAGGAAGGAAATACAAAAAAGAAGTGTGTTTGTGTTTGTTCTGCAGAACGGGAAAACGTCCCGCTCATGCAATTATAAAATACTTCTCAGTCATAAATAATTCTGTTAAAATACAACTACGTTTTCCACTTGGTCATGTCGAGGTTAATTCTCAAACCTCATGCACTCGTAGGCTTTAAATAAAGTTTAACAGGAATCAACTATCTCGGGCATGAGGTGCTGCTCACCAAGGTTAACACCAACGCCCGCACTCAGAAGCACACAGCAACATGGGGCTCCATGGGATGGCATGCTTAGAACGTGCAGGAGGAGACACGGAGCCAGCAGAGTGAGAGGGAACTTTCAGGCAACATTCAATCTGTCACACTCAGCCAAAAGCACTGCAGCGGAGGAGCACAGAGAATGAGCAGCACTGCCGACCCCGCCAGCGTTGCTGCTTGGTGACATCCTATGCAGGACAAAACTACAGCCGTGCCATCAAACTTCTGCTTAAGTTTCTTTTAAAGTCCTAGTTTAGGGGGAAACAGAAGACAAGCATGAGAATATGACAAAAAAAGACTTTTAACCCAACCACATATTGAATCTAGACTTGCACAAATTAATAATACTCAAAAAAAACCCTCTCTTTGAAGAGCCACAGCTGAGAATAAAGCAAGACACAGGCTGGAGCAAGCCTGCCCAGACATGATTCATTCTGGCGTGCTCCAAATGAGCACTTTCTACCAACCTACTTCTACTTTAACACAGTTTTATGGCCGTGTTGATGCAATAACACTTTATTTGCAGGGATGTTTGAGTGTCCAGCCAGATTCTCCCAGTTCTCAGGACCTCTCACGTTGCTGGCACCAACTATTCCATCACCCAAGAGTTAGAGCACACAGCAAATGCTTAAGACAAAAGACAGTGATGCTGTAGAAGATCCAAATAATGCCCTTCAGTGATGCTAGAAAATGCATTCATTGAAAGCCAGTGGGGCTGGCATTCTTCTGCTGCAGTGAGAGGGATGCAGTAACAGCCTCTAATTTCTTTGGCATGATTACACAGAAACCCAGTTCTTCTGCTCTGCATGACCCCTAACACATGAAATAATGCTTTTCTGTTCAGCAAAGAGCCAGGACTAAAACACAGGGCATAGCAGAAACGCGCTCCCAAAGACAAGGCTGAAAGGACAGCTATGACATACAGTACTGAGAAATACAGATCCATGCTTATGCTGAAGGCTACAAGGGAAACAAAGGATGGACATCTAAAATCAGAGTATCTCTATGCTGAAAAATGAGACTACTCTTAATTTTCTGGATCATTAAATCTCCTCCTGAGAAGTAAGTTAAGAAACCTGGGGATATTTTTACCACACCAAGTTAGCTTTGAGGAAGTCTAATAACATTCTGATTCAAGCACACATTAGTAGAAGATTAGTCTTCACAAGGCTTTCTCTGAGAGGGAACAAGAGTCTCTCCTGGAAGAAAGGTCACAAGCAGTGTCCGAGCACCAGCTGCCAAATTTCCTCTCATTCTGGTTAAGGGTCACAAAAGGATATGTTTCATCAGAAGAGAATGAAGACCACCAGGTTGGATGGGGCCCTGGGCAACCTGGTCAGATATGGAGGCCCTGTCTTTGGCAGGGGATTGGAATCAGATGATCCTTGGGGTCCCTTCTAACCAAAGCCATTCAACGATTCAGTGATTCAAACAAGTTCCTGCAGATACAGAGAGCAACTCAGTGTATTGGGATTAAACACACTGGATGGAAATTGAGAAACAGAAAGCACAACCTGTGAGCAATTTCTATGTGCAAAATCTAATCTCTCCCGAGCCTCACTGATTCCTGCCATGCCGTCCTAAAGACAATTAATGCCTCACTCAAGATTTGTCTGTTGTTTTGGGGGACTTGTTTCAGACTGATTCAAGAAAGTTCAGAAATGGGAAAGGGAGGACAGATCTCAGAACAAAAGATAGAACATATCTTACCATCAGGATGAGACACATGAAAATGGGCAAATGGACACCAAGAGGGCAAGAAGTCACACTGGGATTTCCAGCGATGCTGTCTACAGAATTAGAATTTGTACCACTCTGCATGCCACCACACACAGCTCCACTGTAAAACTGCTGATTTCTCCATGGCACATCCATGTTGCATTTCGATTTCCTTCCAGGTAGGAAGGCTGGTGCTGAAACTTGGCTTCAAGTTTCAGTCTTTGGGTTTTCATCAGTCTAAGTCTGCAAAATTATACACAGAATAAAATTTAAATAACGAGCACTTTGTGCTGCTGAATTTCCAGGAATGTGTGCAACAGGCCTTTGCAAGTTAAGATAAACAGCTCTGCATTGCACAAATGCACCATGCCGTTAGCATGTGAAGTGCTGTCACACGATAATCCACTTACATTCCACCACTGCACTTATTTTATTTAAAATAAAATCACCAGGAAAGATTTTATTCTTGCATGCAAAGCTTTCTCTTCCTTTCTATCCCCGACGTGCTCTTTAGAACACGATGTTCCTTCTGCTCCTCACTAAAGCGGTTATATTTTATCCAACAGGCATTACAATATCTAAGACTTCTGGACAACATCATGATCAAATATAATAATGTGATATTCTTCTAATCTCCTCAGAGTACCAAAGTCATTTTATTATTTTGAAGATGGCTTGAAAGCATTTTAACTGCATTCTTACTGAAGCAATACAAACGTCTTCAGAGCCACCCCAGTGCAAATGCATCGAGAGCAGTCCTGAAATTCCATGGACCTGAAAATCTGTTTGAAACATATTCTGCTGTATTGAATTTCTGTCTGAAACAGCTGATTTAGGCAGCGGATGGAATATGGCAGGTGCCCCATTCACTGCATTATCATTTTATACAATCTGCCCATAAGAGCCCCAAGAGAAGGATGCACTGTCTGTCCATGAAAAACAACCCACTGCTGCCTGTGGCTTATGGGAACAGCAACAGAATTTTAAATATCTTGGAAAGACCAAAGCTCGACAATTTACATTATTCTAGCAACAGTTTTTTTCTAGCTGAATGGTCATATTCAATCTCACAATGAGAAAGTAATACAATTAAAGCAGCACCATAATGAGGAACTGGAAACATGGGTCTTAGTTTGTAAAAGCAAAGCATCTAAATTTTAAAATAATGAAGTAACATGACTGCTGCGTGAGATGTGAAGAATGCATTATTAGACACAGCAGTAAAATGCCAAATACACTATACTACAGCAATATTCTAGAGTTCAGATTTGGCTCTTCTTATATCTTGTACCCACGTATCTCCTGATGTTACAACTTCCCCGGTGCAACAAGAGGAACTTTGCTTAATTAAATGTCCCCAACAAGGGACAATTACAGAGATCCAGGTGTGCCCTAAATAACTGCTGTCCCACAAGCAGGTGGGCTGAGAGCCAACACAACAAACTCAGTAGGCAAATCAGCTCTGCTCAAACCCCAGTGCACAGCATGGGACACAAGTGAAAGGGTAAGATGTTAAAAAAGATAAAACCAACCCGAACTGGCAGAACATTGTCTAAAATGTTGGAAGCCAATACTGAAGAAAAGGTTAAACAGCAGTCCAGAGGGGTAAGCAGACAACTGGTGTGTGGGTGAAGCTCTCGATCAGCTCCCTGAGGAGAAAACCAAGAGTTTGTGCCATCAGCCCTAGTACAGTTTTTGGAGACACGGACACAATGACAACAAAAAGTTACTGTACAAAAGAGAATGAGATGAGAACAAAGCAATGGGAAAATTTTCTGTTTAACTACAGGATTGGGTACAAAGTGGAAGCTTTGGAGTACCAAGTTGAAAAGGCTCTTCATGGCGGGGCCTTCAGAGGAATGGGAGGGGACAAGAGCAGCCACCTCAAAGACTGGTAGAAGCAGAAAAGAAGGGAGTTCTTCCCCAAGAATATCACTCCATATTCATTAAGCATCTATTTGTCAGCCTGGCCATGGAAAAAGCCTCAGAAGGAAATGGCCAAAAGCAATTAGCGACAACACAAGAAATTCCAAGGACACACAAGAAGGGAATGAGAAGACTGGAACCCCAGCCTAACAGTGGGTTCCAGGTACCAAACCGACCTCTGCAATACCACATGGTTAAATTAAAAGTGTCTTAGGCTCGATATCTTGGCAACTCCAGTATGCTGAAGATATTGGACAGAAGTCTTTTAGTGAACCCCAACCCAAAGCCAATGCAGGGAGGAATTTGTTGCTGATGGGAAGCAATTTGCCCAGGGCTGCCCTCCACCCTGGTGGCTATCAGGGTGCAACAGAGACCCTACATGCCCCGGGCCAGGTATATGCACGGTGTGGAGCAGATAGAGCAAGTCTGTATCTAGATTTATGCTATTAAAACCCACATCATTTGTGATGGCATACTCTTGATAAGTGTGACTGAAAGTGGCAAATTAGGCAATAATTTCATACCCGATATCCACAATGTCACCGCTCAAACAAAACAATGACCGAATACATCAGAAAACTGTATCTTAATATGTTTAAGAAAAAAAGTTATTACCTCAGGAAAGGCTCTGCTCACAAAACTATTACTATTAGCACCCAGTTGTGCAAGAACTCATTTTCGAAACGATTCTCTGACGCACATTAGTGGCACGGAGAAATAATGCGTGATCACTTTTAATAGAAAAATTGACAGACAGTCTGTATCAAGCTGATTTTAAAAAGTAATTTGTTCTTGGAATTTGACCAAAGGAAAAATGGATAGATAGCATTAAGAGGTCAACCAACCACACAGTAATTTACACTTAACGAATTCAAGTTATGACTAAGATTTGATAATTCCTGTGTGGAAAGTTAATACATCACCTTAATGCTAAAATTAAGACCTTTTCAAAAGCACTAAGAGCTCCTACAATGCTATTCATACAAAGTCGATCTGTGCTCAGCCCTGCCATGCAGGTACCAGCTGATCACATCAGCTTTATCGTTCCACAGCTCTCCGCATGGTTCGCCCTACACTTCTTGCTGTGGGTTTAATACAGCCACAATGTGGGGCATGCTGCTGGAGGCATGCTACGCCGTTCAGCAGTTGGTGGAGCTGCCAAATCTTTTCTCAAGAGCAGTGCCCTTGCAGGCTGGGCTTACCTCTGCAGTGCGTGGAGCAGATGGGGAATGAATCACCCCCAAGGAGGCGATTCCCTGCTGCGGCGGCTTTGTCTCTGCTCAAATTGCAATGGCTTTTCTTCCAATGTGGAATAATTCCCCACTTTCAGAGAAATTACCTAAGAAAAGATGGGCTTTTTCCTTAAATATATTCCTTTGGCAGAACTGTTCAGCACATTCACCTTCCTAAAATGTCATATACGTCTTACTGATGAACTTGAGCTGACCCTAACAAGTTATTTCATATGCGTAAGCAGTCAAGCTGGCTCAAAAAAATGTAGTCATTGGGAGAGATTTCGAATCTCACAAAGACCAGAACAATGTTTGCTATTTCGTTGCTTAAATTTGCAGCAGTGAGAGAAATAGCTAAAATTGTTAGTATTTATTCAGGTAAAAGTACACTTTCCTAGTATATTTCACCTAAACGTTTATTTTATGAGCAGAAATAAATACCCTCCACTTTGGGAAAATATAAGCTGAATATGTTCGGAGAGATACACTGTTCTTCTGTAATACACACTATTAGAGGGATGCTGTCACATTTCACTTTTGATAAATTCACTAACACAATTTGATGGATCTGGCTCTGGCTGTTCTAATAGCATACTCCCTGCATACTAATATGTTTCTATTACATGAATTTTATATATTCCTTTCCTTCTGGTCCTAGTAATCACAAATGCATTGTTTATTACTTAGAATTCATACACTTTGTCCCTCTGTTTTGGTAACTTCAAAATATAATGAATTACAGTAAGCAAAGCTAGTTACCCTGGGGAAATCCTGGTCTCACACAACCCAGAGCTGAAGTCATACCACCATGCACTCTTCCCACACAAAGACATTAAACCACAAGAGCACACCAGTACATCAGTTGGAATATCCAAAGTTCTAAAATAAACTTGTTTTGAAGATGTATCATCAATACCAAACACAGTAAACCTGCAGTTAGACATCACTCCAAAGCCACCCCCTGTTCCAGAAGTTCCTGTTCCAGGAATAGTTCTACTTCACCCAAGCACCATGTCCCTGCTCACCATTCCCACAGAATTATGGTTCAGAAATGTCTCGTTAGACATTTTGTCATCAACAGAGATCATTTTTGAATTGATTTTGCCACTACTAAACTGAAATGTATCAAACTGACTAACCACATCAATAGCCAACGTTCAATATACACACATAAAGAAATCTATTGGCGTTCTGCTACCACCAGCAAAACCGAATTGAGACTGTCCTTTTGTAACAGCATTAAAAAGCCCCGGGGGAAATTACTTGTAAGAGTGTTAGATGTACACAGAGCAATCTGGAATGATGATGTTATGTACACAAATACACACAAACACATCGCAGGAACCGTTTCTACGTAAAATGCCCATTCAAAAGATAAATGTCATCTTAGGCCAGAAGCTTTGTAGACTCTCTTACACATAGGGCCACAATTATCTGGAGTAAATTAAAGGAATTGAAAATAACATTTGTTTCCATGTTCGCTCAATTTCAAATGCTTTCTTACAGCCCACATCAGCATTAATGCTTCTCACAAAATCATCAAATATTTGATTTCTAATTAAGCCCTTTTCTTTCCAGTGGTTGATTTGTCTTCCTGATCTTTAATTACATTTCCATCTACGATATTCAGCAGCAAATGCAAAGATTTGCATTTTTATGTTATATGGAAATCACTTGGTAAATGTTTATCAAAGACATCTCCTTCTCTTTCTTGCTGTTCACACACTGATGAAAGCAGCCTTACAGATACAAGACAGTGCTCCCTATAGAAATGCTCCTCTTCCTTCTACGTGTATCTTTGTAAACACAAAGAACTGCACATTAGGATTGCAGTTGCTGAAGTAATCTGGTGCTCCCCTTCACCTCTGCTGTCTTCTCATCGCTCCTACATATGCAAAATGTGATTTGTAACCAGTTTCAACACACACCAGAGGACATTCACTGACTTCAGCACAGGGATCTACAAACATGCAGAAGTTGCAGATATGTTTTGTTCCACTTTTAGAGCCAAACCTTAATAATTCACTGAGCCTAAAGAGTGCAACTTTAGAGGCACCACACTGATGAGGAAGGGCAATCAACCAAACTGGGCTTGTGGGGCAGAAATAATTCAACACTCAGTTTTTTTCCCAAGTAGACCTTTCCTTTCCAGCTTACTGCCACCATATCAAGTAAAACCTGCTCTTTTTTCATAAACCTCTCAGTTTCAGATTCGTTTTGCTATGAGGACTGTACTAATCTATTCTAGACAAACAGAAAGAATAATTCTCTATTTGACATTCTGGAACAAAATTATAAGTTTGCTTTTTTTTTTTTTTTTTTTGGCAAGGGGGTCAGTACGTTGCTACGGAGTGCACTGATTTGAGAATATGTCAAATGCTATTACCATGAAGAGTATTAATTCATTTATCACAGTTAATGTCTCTGAGCTTCTCCGCAACACAGAACAACAGATTCATATGAACTGAAGCAAGTCATGCTTCCTGTTTGACTCTAGAGATCATTTTGCTAATCACCACAAATTACATTAGCTCATGGAAGTTTCACCTAAACAAACTACTGCCCTACTGCTAATGCTGCTCGATTACTGCCAGAGGTAAAAACCTATTTTTACAGTCACAGCTTGTACTGTGTACTACCTTCACCCACATCTATTTAAGACTGCACTGGATTACTGGACCATGCTTGAGCAACTCCTGCTAATAGTTTCATATTTACTCTTGAAAACAAATTAGCCATGGAGAAAAAAAGGCAGTAATATTTAGCTGGAACAAGGGCAAAGCAACAGGACTTAGCATCACCAAATCATACAGATTCTGTTCTACTTTTCAGAAGATTAGCACTTTTCTCACCACAGCCTCCTGCACTTGGTGTCATACAGCACGTGAATCCTGTTTGGAAAGTTGGAACTATTTCTGCTTACCTAATCATGGAACTCTGATCTTGTCAATGTAACTTCAAATGCACTGCAGCATATTCTCCTATTCATTTTAAATAGGACAGAAGGGCAGGATTGGTTTGTATTGCTTAAGCAGCTAGAAGTAAGGAGCAGAACAGGAAAGGCTCCAAAGGGAAGAAAAAGGGGGAGAGAAACAGTTGAGGGCCCTCTTTTCAGACAAGAGATGGCTTGCAGTAAGAGGAATATTTAGTGTAATTATGCTATACTTAAAACAGAAAACATTCACAGTTGCATACAGGGGAGGCAGTGAGCAGTGGTGGGGTGCAGAAAGCAGAGAGCGAGGAAGGGAATAACAGAATGGGAGGAAAAATGGGAAACAGAGGACTGTGTTAAGGTGAGGAAAGTCCCAGACAGCAGGTTTGATGAACCTGGCCTCCTTTCCTGGTGCACCACCTTCAGTCAGCTGTAAGAGCTGCTCCAAGGGACACAGCCCAGGGGCACGCACTGATCTGCTCTGACATAGTGAGAACTAAAAAGCTTCATGGTTTATGTCATTAGGTCAGAGTGTGAGTTCTGCAACAGAGCAGTAATTGCAGTTCAAATGGCACTAAAGTGTAGGATATCGCAGCCACAGTTCTGCTGGATATCAAAGGAAGTCAGCTCTACAGACAAGAGAAACACTCTTCAAACTCACCCATAGCCATCTGCTATGGGGCTGGGCAGGAAAACACAGTTGATGTCACTTGGTTTTGCCACTTCCCCCTTTTGTATCAGTCTTTTAACCGAAGCATGCTGCAAAATCATTTCAGACAGGATATAGCAGGAAACATGCAAGTCTCACAGCTGCAGCACAGGCATTGTTCAGCCTTCAAAATAAGCATTAACATTTGTGCAATCTATGCTACAAATGGGAACAATGAGACAACCTCCCAGGACCCAAAGGTCAGAGCCCCTTCAATAATAAAACATAATCCCAACATCCAGATATCCTCCAGACACAGGCCCTGGGGACTACCCTCAGGCTCCATGAAGCCAAAAGAAGTTTTAAACCTGCCATCAACAAAGGCTAGATTTGACTCAAGACCTTTTTCTTGCTTCTAAATGGAACTGCCTTGCAGTACACAAATCCAGAATCACTTCAGCTAAAGGTGACGCAGTTTATAAATATATGATGTTATAAAGCATCCAGGACATTTTTTTTTAAGCCACAAGGGCAACAACATCTAATAAAGCACTTTAAATTTGAAAACATATGGCACTGTCCAAGACTATTTCCGAAAACTGACACATTTCTGAACTCTCAGGCTACACTGCAGCTCCCAATCACTGAAGGCAGCCAGTACTAAAACAAGGGAAAATATATTTCAACTCCGATTCTCGTTTGGATGAAATAACCTCTGTTAAAAGGTTGGAAATAGCTACAAGGAAAACAGACTGCTATTAAAGAGTTAAATAATTTTCCATGAGCAGCGTGTAGTAATAGTGTGGCTATCGTATTTTTTTCCCCCCTTTTTTCCATTTACAGAAGTTTGGATGTTGTGACAAAAACATTCTGAACTGTTGATTTTTCAGCAGCGATGTTTGCCCACATGCTACAATCACTGGCACAATATAAATGCTATGATTTAATGTAAAAGCCACTTCAATCCTGGACACAGTGAGTAGGCATGGATTTCACTATCAAATCTGCATAAAAATAACTATTTTGAGTTTGTACTATAGAAAATGATGTACACACAAATTAAGTAGTGGAACCTAGTGAAGCTGTATAAAATAATAATAAAAACTTTTATGAAGAAGTCAAATACCAGTGTCTTTTATCTTCTATTTTACTCCCTCCTCCAAAAGTAAGCTAAATAAATTATCTGCTAATTCTTACAAAGTGTTTTTTTCTACTGCAACCCAAATTCCTAAAGCTGCAAGAAATTCAGTCAGATAAGAGTCTTAATTAAGAATACAATGAGTTACAAACATTTCTTTGCAGCTGTCTATATTATCTCTGATTTAATACGCTCTGTGCTCAACTACTTTGCTACGACTCCCACCTATTACTTTACAGAATCAAAGAATGGCCGAAACTGGAAGGCACCTCTGGATGTCACCTGGCACAACCCCATTATTGAGCACAGCGGCCTGGAGTGAGCTGCCCAGGTCCACATCAGATGGCTTTCCTGGAGATCCAAAAAAGGAAACTCCAGAATTTGACAATCTGTGCCAGTGCTCAGTCACCTTCAAGCTGTATTTCCTTGTGTTCAGACAGAACTTACTGCATTTCATTTTGTGCCCATTGCCATTTTGTCCTGAACACAAGAGAATATTATGTTCTGGACGGAGCACTGGAACAGGCTGCTCAGGGAGGTGGTGGAGTCTCCTTCTCTGGAGATGTTCATGATCTGCCTGGATGCCAACCTGTGCAACCAGGGCTGGGAGCTGCTTTGCAGGGGGGTTGGATTCGATGACCTCTAGAGGCCCCTTCCAGCCCCTACAATTCCGTGATTCTATGACTCTGCCATTGGCTTGAAATACCATGACTTTCATCGTGCAGGAAGCCTAGTGAGGCAGAGTAGAAATCTCGCGCTTGATGTGTATTTGTTCTATGTTGTATTTGCAGCCAGGGCAGCCCAAGGGAAGGAAAATCTTGGGAACGAACAGCAGCCGCAGCCCCATCCCCAGGGCAGCCCCATCCCCAGGGCAGCCCCAGCCCCAGGGCAGCCCCAGCCCCAGGGCAGCCCCAGCCCCAGGGCAGCCCCAGCCCCAGGGCAGCCCCAGCCCCAGGGCAGCTCCAGCCCCAGGGCAGCCCCAGCCCCAGGGCAGCTCCAGCCCCGCGCTGGAGGGATGCGGAGCTGTCCGCAGTGCTGAAGGACCCTGGGACCACTCCTACCCAGAACGGGGCCAAAAATTCATCCGCTTCCAAGCCAGTTGTTTCAGATTAGATTAAAAATAAGTGAATGAATAAATAAATAAAAGCCAAAACCCCACGGCAATTCTCTATGAAGTCTGGACTCGGGGACGTCTCGCACTAGCTTTTGCCTGTCTGTTGAGGATTATCAGGTTTTCGGTGGCTTTCACAGATTATGTCTTTGCGACTGAACCATTTGAAGAGACACGATGTTATCAGAAAACAAGGTCATACCCGCAGCCAACTGCCAGTGGGACGTATCTGGCATCATCGGTTTTTTTTGTTTGGTTTTTTTTGAGTAGCTACAGACACCATTTATTTCTGATGGAAAATAAAACCAGGAATTCAGCCACGGACCACAGGAGAAAGCTAAATTCTGCCACCTTTCTAAACAGCAACAAGAAAGAAAAGAAGATTATTTTCAAACCGTTTTGTTGCTCCTTTCTCTCTCTCTCTCTCTCTCTCTCTCTTTTTTTTTTCCCTCATTAAAAAAAGGAAAACAGAAGTAACCGGATACAGTATAGATGCTTACTGCGTGCTTCTAATGCAGTAATCTGACAAGTGATTGACAGTAGGCATTTTCCAACAGCTAGAAAATCGCCTGTACTACGTACACACACACAGTTGGCAAATCCCTTCCTCGTGCTCTATAAAGCTGTATTCCAACAGGAAAAATCTGTTTCCCATCTCATCACTGAAGTTACATCCGTTCTGATCATTATATCCATATTTTACTGGGAGGAAGGCCCAAGGGAGCACTGTATGCTACAGCACATACACTTTGAGATGGCCTCATTGCTTTTTTTCCCCACCATCAAGAATGATGCTGGGACAGGAGGAGAGCAAGAAGATGAGGATCTGTTACTTTCAGGTAAAACTTTATCACTATGTAACTGGTATCAATTATGGTTCCAATCAGAAAAGTCAAATTAATCTAAGAGCAGTTTAGCGGGCACTTGGACAATTTGGCCTGATGTTTTAAAAGAGAGTCAATACATTTTAAACAAGAGACAAAATCACACTGTAAATGTTTACAGGTCTCCATCCTCTAAAACTAATCTCCAGTATACAATCAACCAATCAAATAAATAAATAAAGGGTCTTTAAAATGTTGTGTTTGTGCTTGTGGACAATAACACAGAAGCCATTCATTTGTCTCCTAGTGACTTATGGCACTTTGCTTGACTAAACGGCAGAAAATCTTCTATGTCTTTGAAATTCATCTTCATCATTTCCTTCTCAGTCTGAATCACAGGTGCTGACACTTTTGGGTTAGAATCATTTTACCCTGTTGTGGGCACGCTGCACTCAAGCTATGTGTGCGCTGCAAGAAGGCCGTGTCTTTGACTCTGAGCATTTCTGACTGGATATACAGGCTTTTCACAGGATTTCAGTTTCCCAGTTTCAATCAGTTCTTCTACTACCGATCTGCACATTTTATCTTATTCACTAAGAACAGAAAAGTTCAAAGGACGAGAGAGAGAGAAAAAAAAACTCTGACTTTTATCAGCCCAAGTAATTCCTCATTTCCCCTTACAAATGCCTCAGGAGGTTTGTAGTAATAGTGGAAAACAGCTCAAAGATCTTCTCTTTCAGGTACAAATGGCCCTCCAGCCACAGACCTGCTGCACACGCTGACATTTTGTATTTAGGTATTATTCATCCAATTAAGAGTTCCACAATTCTGCTTCATCACAAACTGCTGGTCCCACGCACAGGTACAAACAGCTATTTGGTGTGTGCGTTTCAATACCCATCCTGCTGCAGTAATCTGCATTTGTTAGCCTACAGGCTCTCATTTGTTTTGTGGATGTGAGATTCTTTCTGTCTTTCATTATTCAAGTAGTCGACTACTTTTTCACCCCCAGAAGAATGTACGACGCAGCTGAGCAGAGCACCAGGAGGTTTGTACAGTGAAAGGAAATTGAAAACCAGGATTAGATTTCAGCTGAATTAAGTGGCTCTGTTGTGACAGTGGTTTCTCAAAATACTTCATAAATTTTTCTCTCCCATCTGCAAATCACTGCTTATTGCTAACATATTTCGGCATGCTAGTTGCATTCTGCTTCTTTGGAAAAGAGATGAGAAACCTCTCCAGGGAGTACAAATTTTATTTTGACTTTCTCTCTCTTCCAAATTTTTCATTGGGAGACTCCATACTGCTCAGCACAGTGTACTTTACACAAAGACTAGCCATAAGAATATTTATTAGGGCAGCAGCAACGCTGCAAATTAGATGGCATTACAATGTGTCTGTCCCATTTCTCAAAGTTCTTGTTCTGGACTGTGGGTCAAACTGAGGACTTGACAAATGGTCTGGTTATTTCCTCATTCTGCTCACCCACTTCCAGCTCAGATCTCCTAAACATTGAATGGAATAACAGTGTCATGGAATGGCTTGGGCTGGAAAAGACCTCAAGAAACATTAAGTTCCAAACCCCCTGCCACAGGCACGGCTCCTCTCAAGGAGTTCTCCCAACTTTTATATATACCTGGGATTACCCCGACCCAATTGCAAAGCCTTGCATGTTGCTTTGTTGAACCTTATTAAGTCCACGTTGGTCCACCTTTCCAGTTTGTCAAGATCCCAAACATGAAGATTCAGGAGAGTATTAAATTTACAGACGGGACCAACAGGAGATTTTCTGCTCTCATATGTTTTTTTTGTTGTTGTTGTTTTGTTTTATTTTTCTCCTTCCTTTATTTTCCTTACACTGGAGCAGAAAACCCAGTTCACAGTCCAAATGGTGTGGTTAATTCTGCCCAACTCTTTGTTTAAGATAATCAACCATCCAAATTTCAACAGTCCAAGGTTAACTGTCCCTGTTTCGCTCTGCCCTTACACCTGACCTGCCCCAGACCTGACAGCGTCAACTCCAAACCCAGAGATTTGCAGTCAGGAGGGCACTTGCATGTCAGACAGAGTCCTGTTCACTGCTGCATTAGATCTGTCCTCAGTTTATGCATCCAAGGACCACCACAGGAACTCCGTGCATGGGGCGGGGGGGACCTCTGGTGGTGGCTGTGCCTCCACCCCACAGCCCCTGCAGCACGCCTGGCCCCCCAGCAAGCAACAGAGGGCCCTCAAGTTATTTATCTCATTACAGGAGCATGATTTGCTTATTACGTGAGATACCAGTGCATAGCCCAGTCCTGAGACACTCGATCATCCTGGCCTCCAGCTACGAACATGAGGCACCTAAAAATAAAGCAGTGCTCTCAGTAATAATTCATTAAATGCTGTCAAACCTGATGCCATCTTCCCGACTGCTGTGCCACAGAAATAGCAGCTGCAGGAAGCACTCTGCCACTTCTCTTGTCAGGTTTAACCTGAATAACACAGCCCAAAGGAGGAAGGGTCGAATCGTCCTCCTAACTCACAGACCAGAAGCACAAAAACAGTAATGGTGGATCTCTGCGACCGCGCTGTGTTCTACAGCACGTGGCATTTTTCCAGCTTTGGACTCAGCTCCAAAGGTGCAGCCAAACTACCCACCACCATTTCCTTGCACAGAGGCTCCATCTGTTTTAAGAGCCCCATTTTTACCCCCTGTATTTTGTGAAACTATTGAATTTGCGCACTCAGGTCCACCGTTCCCTCAGAACAGATGGATGCTGTCTCCAAGCTGAAAGCAGTATCTATAGGCTCGATATCTATCTGCTGATTTATTGACCTACAAAAAAAAACAAACAACAACTCTAGGGACAGTCACAAAGCCACATAACGTTTTCTAAAGTTGGCTCTGTATTTGGGCTCCTGGTTTAGAGTGGCTGTGACAAGAGAAGCACAGCGTCCATGGGTAGCTTCCCAGTCTGCAAGGCGGTGCACTGCTTCCAAAGTCAAGTTTAACCTTTAATCCCCAAGTCTATTTCAGTAAAACAAAATGATGCCAGAAAACACACTGGTTTCTTGGGAGAACACCAGAATTTGCCACTTTTTCTTTTTGGAGAACACTAACTCACAATACCAAACACACACCCATGTGAAGATCTTCTCCTCCTACTGAAAAACAAGAATGCTTTGGAAACATCTTTTCTTCCCACCACGAGTACCACTGCTGTGTGCAGCACACAGCATTTCCAAGGTCTACGTCTCACTTGCACAGCACCAACACCCAATGACAGTGCTCAACCGTCCCTCTGCACGTCTGTTTGAGACGCTGAAACCACTTTCATTTCCCACAGAGCCCTCAATGTGAACCAGCAATAAAGGAGCACAGAGACCAAGGCCGCACTCACCGGCGTGCTGCTGTCGGAAAAGGTGTTCATGCTGATGGAGCTGCTCATCTTGTCCGAGGACACGGAGGGTGGGGAGGGGCTGCGCTTGCCCATCTGCTCGGGGCGCAGGTCCTGGCGCCGCAGGTACCCCCGCCATGCACGCTGGATGCTGGGCAGACAGCAAAGCACAGAGTTGGGAACACATCCACACGAAGGGATACAGCAAGAGGCAGGTGGTGGTCCTATCTTGGAGTGCTTTGCTTTGGAAAATTACCATGCATTGCTACAGTGTGCAGGACTTCCATTAGCCACTGCTGGTGTATCTTGATACACTTGCTGAGCAGATGGAATTCTTCACTACCTCTGGAGGGTTTATATTATGCACTGCTGGTATACCTTGGGATGCCTGCTAAGTAGATACAATTCTATATCTCAAATCCTTAAATCACTTGTGCGAGTTTAAATCTAAGACTGTACTTAACTCAGCAGTTCTCTCACTGCTTGCAAACAAAGGGGAAGACAATTATCTGCTTAAAGGAATGAACAGCATTAAAAACCTTGTGATGAAGACTGCAATGCAGATGTGGTTGGCCCTTCAGAGCACCCTCTGAATTCCTCCTCCCACTGCTGCTGGGACTCAAAACCGCTCCAGAGCAACGTGGGGGAGTGCAGCAGGAGCTCTGCATGCAAACCCCTGAGCTTCGACCACATTCCTAACAGCCCACCGGGGTCTGTAAGGAGGGGGAAGGCCAGCCGAGCCCACAGCCCCTGAGCACCTGCCCGGGCAGTGTTCTGGAGCAGTTTCCCCAGGCTGCAGCTCGGCAGGTGGCAGTGCAGCACCGCCGGAGATGCTCGCTATCAAATCCGTGCTGCCAACAACGTGGATATGAAAGGAAATCAGGGACCAATCTGCCAGCCCCATGGAAAAGGAGGGCTAAGTTCTGACCCGCGACTCATCTGAAGCACTGCAGTGTAACGAGACCGAAATGCTCCTTTCTGGGCTCGTTCAGGTCTGATTCACTGGCAGACAAAATCAGTTATACCTATGCTGTGCCTGTTACTCAGGTGCAGCACCCTGACCTCGGTGTGCTCTCAGGTCTGCAGGACCTGCAAAGCTTCCCAGCTGCTCTCCCAGCAGCACACCGCAGTCCTGGGGGCTCAGCACCAGCCTGGGCTCTCCCTGCTGTGTCCCTCAGCCCCACTCCTGCTGACAACTTTGGAGATGTGAAATATGGACCGTGCTCCCTCCTCCCTCAGGGAGCCCTACATGTGCTTTCTGGCATAACCCAAAGGATCCAAAGCCTTTCCTGCAGATGTTTGTGGTACTAGGGTAACTTTTTTCCACCTTGCCTTTGTAGGAGTGAAGGTGTCACTTCTGCTCCCAGCTCCACAAGTGAAAAAAAGCACACAGCCCCCAGATGTCCCCGGTAAGACCTCATGGCTCCCTCCAGCTCTCTGACAGGAGGTTGTGGGGAGCTGGGGGTCAGCCCTGCTCCCAGGTAACAGCAACAGAGGTCTCGCATTGTGCCAGGGGACAACATACATTTTAGAGCAATTTGTGTGGGTCAAGCCCCGTGCTGTTTTCATACAACAGCTTTAAGATGGACAGAAATACCAGCTAAAGCCCCCAGAGGCAAATGCCATGGAGGAGCTTCCAGTAAATGCATTTTGCTTTAAAAAAGAATTTGCATCCTCACACCTCAAGCATTTATACTTGGCATCACCTCAGCTCCACTGCAAAAAATCAGTAGTGTTTACATATTTATGCTTACATGTACTTTCCATTTTAAAGCACAAGAACAAACTGAAGTTAAGGTATAGCTACCCCCCCCCTCAGAAGCCCTCTGAGCTTTTCTTTTCACTGGCCTTGTATTGGCATGCCTAAAAGATGCTGGCTGGATTTTAATTTGAAGCTTCACGTCCTTTTAATATTTTAAGACACCATTAATGTTTTAACAACACGTATAGCAAATTAGGTGCAGCTTTTCAATTGAGAGTGAACTTCAGTACGTACAACTGCATAACACTTCACACTGACAGCTCAGAATCAGTGACTTTGGGGCTCAAGCACAACCTGCTCCGTGCTCTGCTTCATTATACTTAGGACTGCACAGAAATAGGGGATGGACATGCCCTGGGTTCTGAGGTTCAGGAATTTGACAAACTCAGCAGCACTTAAACGCTTCTGATTACTTACATTTTCACTTTTGTTTCCAAGGGTTGTAAGTTGATACGGTATTTTTCAATGTTGTTTTCTTCATCCATGGCAAGCTGATGGCTATGAAACGGAAGAGAAAATGGGTTTCATGTGTCTCTGCATGACACTTTTGCAATCACTGTGAATTAATTCAGAAAACTTGACAAGACCATACAAGAGCTGCTCGTTTTCATGAGCTGCTGCCTCTGGGGGAAGGCATCTGGATCCCCATGTCCAGCCCAACTTCACTTAACAAGAAGTAGGAATTTGGACCCAGATCCCAGACTGGGGCATGTTCGAGTCCTTGCATCTTTTTGCACTGAGCCATCCAGATGCCAGCCCCAGAGACAGGCACGGACAGCAAAGAAGCTGCTGCAAACAAAAACACTGGCAAATATAGTAGATATTCTTGCTAAATTAACTTTCATCCCTGGGGCTACGTTTGAAAAGCTGGAGAGTAAAATGGAAAGTCACAATGGTAATGCTGGCAGCAAATGAATTACATCAGCAGAAGCCATACAAGAAGATGAAGAAAAATTCTTTGTGATATATGGTGACTGAGGAGCCAGTGCTGCAAACCGATTGCTTTGAGAAAGCAATTTTAAGATGTTAGAAGATAAAAATCAAACACACTGGGACACTGCTTTGGATGGCGACATGAATGAAAGGTCTTTGCACAAAGATTTGTAACATCAGACCCCAACCTGCGGAGTTATTTTGAGACTTTAACTGGACACTTAATTACATCACCCAATCAGCAGCAGTTTTCAGAAATTATCCTCCTGTAACTAAAAATAAGAATTGTTTATGGGATAGATGCAAGATCTTGAAGATCCAGCACATTACCAAGTGAAAAAACACATGTACAATAAAAAACACACATATGAGATACAGTGGAAATCACACCCTTACCTTTGAAACGAGTATTTGCCATCATTGACCTGTTCCAGGGTGTTCTGGAGCCTTCTGAGCTCTTCCTGCAAGAAGAGAGAGAAGTGTTTCAATGTGCTCATGAGCTGAGACTGGAGATCCCCTCTTCTTGCATCCAACCACTAAACACAGCGTTCCCTCAGGTAGCACCTTCACGGCACACGACCCAACGTCCATAACAGCTACAAAGAAATCAACATCTTTATGGACATACCCAGCATATAAACATTAGACCTACAAAAAGAGCGGGCAGAGTGAAAGAGGAAAGCATCCTTTTGCTTGCTAGGTGCACAGCTGCTGCGATTTGACAGGAGATGGTAAGAGGAGATGAGCACTGTCTCATACCAAAGGGTGCTTCCCTTTGTTCCACAATCAAACCGTACTCAGTTGCATAATGAAGAGAGGCACTGGCTGAGACTTACAGCCTGACACCTTCACCAGGGTATCTGCATCGGATCCTGCTTCAACACAATGCTGCCATGAGCTGAACTGCAGATGGTGGCTGACTGCAGGATGGGAAACGCCAGGACACGCTGCAAAGCATGGCATGGAGAAGAGTACCGGTCCATTCCCACCTCATTTACCCACAAAGGATCAACTCTATCCTCCCTTATAACACATACCATAAATATATTGCCCTGGAGATATCCAACTGGCCAACGGCAAAAGCATGATGGGAGGTGGGAAGTTTGTGAAGACACAAATATGTCAACCTATGACTTCTCTTACCTCATTTCGTTGGGAATTAGATAAAAAAGCAAGAGCTACTGGGAGGCAGGGACAGGGACAATGTGCCTACACCCATTTTATGAGGGGATGAGGGATTCTGAGGAGAGCTGAGAACATTAACAAGGAAAACTGCGGCTATTTTCATCATCCCAGGATGAATCCTGCACTTGAGCTTCCAGTGACATCATGGCTGTCACTGGGGCCCAGCGGATCTGGCAGCGCTTTCTCAAACACAACTGATTTCGTGAAACAGAGAGATTTCACCTGGTGCTTTTTAATCTTGAACACGGCTCTGTGCTGCTCGACATGAAGCGAGATCACAGCTGGTAGCTGCTTCGCTCCTGATACAGCTTTCATTGCCTCACAGCTTTAGACGGACCATTACTGCAAAGCATGTTTAATGCATAGCCCAGATTCAGCAGGATGACAAGCTGGGTTTCTGCTCAGCCCTGCTCCAGCCTTCGGCCCCTGACACACAGATGAAGCACTACACGTGATGCAGGAGCCCAGCTGCTCCCCCATAACCTGCCACTGGATATAGCCCCATCTTCAAACTCCTTGGCTTTGCCTTCCTTTTTGTGCTTGCTCCAAGGAACAGTCTTCCCCAGTGCATTAAAAATAAGCGACTTCCAAAACTGTTTTCCTCAAAGCACAGTTTGGTTCAGAAGATAACCTTTATTCTCCCATACTATTCTGCTGGTCATTTTTTTCAGCATGTCCCAGAGCACAGTAAGGTAATTTAGAACGTGAAAACAATTTGCAATTGACTTTATATATAGCCCTGGGTGACAAAACCTGCACAACTTACATAAATCATTTCTTGTGTTTGACATCATTTTCTATTAACCTAAGGGTGAAGACAGAACTAAAAAAAAGTAAAAACCAAAATCAGTTGTGGCATTTTTGACTATTCAGCCTTTCAATTAAACATCACCAGCCTGCCTGTCTAAAAGCCATAACAGAAAGCAACTACAAAAGGGGCGCACAGTAACGTTTGCATAATTGGGAAGAGAAGGAGACATAAAATCCATACTAATTTCAGTTTTGCGTCACTAAACATGAAGCATTGATTATTGCTCCTTGCAACCACGGCTGTGGGCCAGCTCTGCTGCTGCACCCGGACCCGGGGTGGTGACAGCAGCCAACTGGGAGATGTCTGGCACAGGTCACACCAGGAGTGACCCAGCTGCAAACTCAGGCTTGGGAAAATTAAACTGGAAGAGATCCACGCTTCTGCTGGAACACGCAATGAATTACGGTGCCTCCATAACACTTGGTAGAATGCAAACACACTGTAAAATTTATTGCAGATTTCATTTTCCTACTTCAGTGGAATACAGATGTTAAGAGCACTTGTGGAGCTGCAGAAATATGTACAGTCATTAAGGCTGGAAAATACCTCTAGGATTATCAAGGCTAACCGATCCCAACCCCACCATGCCCACTGAGCCACGTCCCCGCCCCACGCAGGGCTCCCCAGCAAAGGCAGAGAGCTGACTTCTTCACAAGGCCACTTAGGAAGGGAAAAAAAACATTTCCTGGATGTTTCTAAGCCACGCTTACCTTTGGGAAATAAATATTCAAGCAATAAGTGCACTGACCCCTAAAGTCCCTTTTGGAGAAGTTTGCTTCCAAAGGCCGATATTAGAGTCTAAGGGAAGACTCCTACACACGCTAAGTCATATCTAGAGAAATATTTACCTGGAAATAGCAGGCAGCGAGCGTGTGCTGTCACCGTGCCCAAAAATACCCATCCAGGTCACTGGTGCTATTTATACCCATGGGTTTGTACCAGCTCAGAGAAATCAGGGCAGAGGCCACGTGTTAGAAATTAACATTGAGAATCCTTTTTGGACACACGTGCAGTTGTTGGAGCATCTCTGCCTCAGAGCTCTGCCCATCGCTGTGCTTGCCCAGGGAGCAGAGATGGAGACTGGGCACAAAGCCCCTGCCAAGATCAGGAGAACCCCAAAACAGCAGCAGAGAAGATTTCTTTTCCCAATTCACAACTAAAAGCAGCTTTTCAAACATGTCACAGAAGGGCTTGGGTTGGAAGGGACCTCCTATCCCACTGTGACATCTATAGTGCTCGAGGTGCTGGGAAGGATCACCAGTTCTCCTGCAGCACCTCTGTGCACAGCACCTCTGCTGGGCTCTGTCTGATCCTCGCTCCTCCCCGCAGTGCCTCTGCATCTCCTTCAAGGGCTGGAGCACAGCAGCTATCACAGCACCCTGAGCAGCCAGTAACATCGGTAATTAAATGTCAGATGGCGGCTCCATATCTCAGAACAAAAAGAGACAACAGATGATAGAGGCTGTTGTGTACTGAGGGTGGGAGGGGGAAGCCCTACCAGGCAACCTAATAGGGAACACTTCAGCTATGAATATTCAAGGCAAGTACATTAAGTGCACGCGATTAACATAGCTGCAGGGGCTCTGCAATCCACAGCTGTCAGAGCGATTTACCAGATCACACTGAAAAAAATCATGCCATCTATGGAGTCACCTCAATCTACTTCAGTTGCACATACAGCTTTAGGAACAAAATATGACTTAGCACAGTGGAAACATGTGAGCTGCTGCAGGGAAGTACAGCAAGGCAGTCCACTCAGACCCCGGTCCATGAGCTCCAATCTTGCACATACTCTGTCCATCTGGTTGTGGTCCCTCCAGGGAAGGAACAGCTCTTGTTGTTCTCTTGTACATCAGGATTAGTTAAAATGGAGCGTGGTTATTAACCACTAATTAATAGCAAGCAACTTCAGATGCTGGTATCACTCCTCCAGACTTTTCAGAGGCCCTCGGCTACAAACATTGCTCAGTGGGTGCAGGGCAGTCAGCGCATGCCAGCTCTGCCCACACACCCATCCTTCCCCACCAGCCAAAGCCAAAGGGTGATACAAAACTAAGTGTGAAAGCAGCATAGAGACAAACTGCTGGAAGCCCTGGCCTTCAGCCCTGGCCCAATCCTTCTGCCACCATCCTGCCACCATCCTGCCTGACATATTAAGTCCTCTCCTGAGCGTGGTATAAGGCCAAAAGGGAAAAGCATCAGTGCTGTGACATCTCCCAAGGGACAGGACCACTGGCAGAACAACCCAGTGAGCTCTTCCTCATTTTCTGTGATATCACTAAATTGTTGGGCTTTTTCCCTTCTTCACTTCTGCCCTCAGGAAGGGTAACGTACTGCATCGGGCTGCAGAGCTACAGCAGTTCTGGAGATCTCACTCCAGGATGAATCCCACTAAGGTGCCAAGTGAGATTCCTTTAGAAAGCCTCTTCTTTCTGCTGTCACTGCAGTCAAGGCTTCCAACAGCACCACTTCTGCTCCAAAATGCACCTGCTTCCAGCTTCTGCCAACAGAACAAGCTGGAGACAAAGAAACCTCTTGACATCTTGGCTTCCCTGCAGCTGAAGTGCTTCTGAAACTCCAGCCAGTCTGAGCACAAAGCCAAAAGGTCTGAAAACAGTAGGAGTACTACGGGAAACCAGGGAGAGAAGGTGTCTTAGAGGCACGCAAAAAAATTTAAGTACATATAGATATTTTGTGCACACACACACACAAATATACACTTGGATGCAATGGCATGGCAGGAAAGACAGTTTCTCACTGCAGTTCAGAAGCCTTTGGATTTGGATAGGTTGGCTGCCCAAGACGCAGCAGCAGGCACGGTGCCATTCACTTACGGGATGAGGAGATGCTATAATCCTTTACTGGGACTTTAATCCCATCTGAGTGGACCAGCACGAAATCTCAGCGGTTTCACTTAAGCTCTGTTACACATTGTCCACTGTTTCCTACCTTCCCTTCAGTGAAAACCTACACAGAGCTGGAGCTGTCGAGACAGCACACTGCAGGAAATGTGTTTTTTCAAGGCAAGTTTCCATTTGGAATAAAAATCAACAATCCTGAGGTCCTGGGGTACCAAGTCCCACCTCACAGAGCAATCAGCCTCTCCTGCAAGCCCTGGCTGCCATCAGGCAGCCCTGCTTTTAGTTTCTTTACAAATGAAGGACACAGATCTGTGCCCATTGGAAGGAACCCACACCATTCAGCCACCCCATCACCCTCTCAGGTTCTCATTGCAAGTTACAGTTGGGTCCAGCTTAATTTTGAGAGAAATATGATGAGATTGCAACCAAGCCAGGGTGGATTTGAGCACGCCAGGAAGGGGAAAGCCAGAGGAAAATTTGACATGACAGATCCATCTTCCATACTCCCAGTGGAGGTTTCGTTCCCCCAGAAAAAGTAAGTGGCTCTTTTTATAGCTCATGTGCCTATTAGTTCTAATGACAACAACAGATGACTGTTTTAAAACTGAAAAGAAAAAATATTAATCCAATTTTCAGCTTTTCAGCATGTGGTTCCATCTACTAATTTCCACAAAAGAGAAGACGGATGAACTACTTTAGGAATCGGAAGGTTACTGTACAAAAAACACGCATCTATTACAGAAATGCTTTTTACACTTCTCACATTTCTGACAGTTTCAGTGCAGGACACGCAGGGTGCATTTGGTTCATATAACCCAAGGTGATGCTTTTTGGAAAGCATGCACAAATATCCATCACATTGCACTGTGGCACTGACTACACAGTCCCCAAATCACCAACTTCACGGTGAGAGCCTTCGCTTGGAAAAAGCACACGTGGGTTTAATGGCTGGATATTAGGAAGCATTTCTTCTCCAAAAAGAGCGGTGAAGCACTGGCACAGGCTGCCCAGGGAGATGAAGGAGCCACTGTCCCTGGAGGTGTCTGAGAACTGTGGAGATGTGGCACTGAGGGTCAGTGGGGTGCACTGGGGTTGGGTTGGGGATCTCAGAGGTCTTTTTCAACCTAAACGTGAGTGCCAGGAAGTTTTGTCCTCCATCACTGCATGTGTGGGGATGCACATCCCTGATCAGGACAGGCAGTGAGGACATCAGTGATGCATCAATCACCTCTGAGCCACCACAGGTGATCCTGGATGCATGGCCACCACGCTCCACTCCTATTTTTGGGCACCTGAGACACTGTCACTGGGGCAGTTCCCCTCTTGCAAAGTTCATGAGGCAGGGGCACCAGCACAGCCAGTTGGCAGCCACATGACATTTCTGACTGACTCAAAGGACAGCAGTTACAGACTTCAGGTCCCTGGGAGATCATGTGCTCTCACAGAAACACCATTTCCCCTGTTATGATGAACTGCAGACGGAGCAGTTTTGATTAGGGTCTTAATCTTTATGTATATTGTAATTTCCACCATGCACTCTCCTGTTTGTCTTCAGCGTGAGAAATAGCTTTTCCAAGCTGATAATAATGAAACCACTCACTCATTCTGATGCTTGTAACTATGCAAACACACCAAGAAACCAGCAATCCACTTATTAATTTGCCAGCTGAGCTGTGCTTGCTGGAGACTGTAGGCACAAGTCACATCAGGCCCCAGCCCTTCCCTACCTTGCTTCCCATCCCCAGCACTTCTTGATTACAAAATACAGTGTTTTCTACTGCTCAGACATAAAGATCACCACAACTTCAGAAAGACAGCAGAAGGGCAAATCCCTCCAGCAGGACAGCACCCCCATCAGCCAGCCTACATCCTCTAGGTGTTACACCCCAAAAGCTGGTGGTAAACACCTTCTCAGCACTCTTAAGAAGCACAACTACATCGTTCCCATTTTAAGGGTGGGCATAAATACGCTAAGAGGTCGATTAAATCAGGAAGATTTAACAAAGATTTAACAAAAGGGCTGTCCAGGCTGACACAAACCCTGTGGTTCCTCTTGAAGGCCAACGCTGATGGCATTTTAGGGTTAAGTTGGCTCTTCCCTCAACTTCTCACAAAATGGATCTGTTTGATTTATCAGGGGTTGCTCTTCTCCCTTGGTATCCAGCTTGCTGTATGCAAACCAGATAGCAAATTCATCAAGGTAGGGACATCATGTTGATGAAATGGACACAGCTGTATGAGGCTTCATATCTGTTAAGCACCTCTGTAATGGGAATTTTTAAGCACCTTCAGAAAGAGATGTTCTATATCCCCACATTTCACTCCAATGTGACAAGAACATCTGCACTGTAACTTCCGAAGGGATCACAGCAGAACTTTCTCTAACTTTTGTAGCACTACTGGGGACCACAATAAAATGGCAACAAGATAATTAGACAAGTAATAAAGATGGTCCCAATGGCAATCTCACAGGTGAAATAGTAATCTCCTCCATCCTGCCTTCCCAGTTCATCACTTAGAAAGAGTCATTAACACAATTGTTCAGTCTACTGTAGTCCCCTTATAAGGTGCATATAATTTACAATCCCATTAAAAAAAATGGGCACAGGTACATCTCAAAGGCAAATTACAAAACCATTCAGTTGTGCTTTTAGCACATGGGCTGCAGCTAAATGAATCCTGAGAATCAATCAATCAATCAATCAATCAATTGCAGAGCGGGTTTCAGAGCAAGTACACCCATCAAAGCCACCCAATTTCCTACATAAAATTAAATATAATCACAGACTGTGGGATACACTCTACTTCAACAGCAGAGAATTTTTCTTCTGTGAAGAGCAACATAATACAAGTACTGTGACAGGGTAGAAGGCATGCAGAGTTATCTCATTTAAAAAGCTAGGATTTAGTTCATATCTTACACTAAATTTCTGTCACTACTGAGCATTCAAATCATTTCTATTATGGTGCTGGAGGATGCTAAGCATTTGGCATTTCAAAATAATGGTCAAGGCGAAGGCACTGGACCTTGAAAAAAATGTAATGAAACAAATGTTTGCCTTTTTCTGTATTTATGGCTCTTACAATCAGTTTCTAACCTCCAAGATGTAGAAGCAACAACATTCCCTTCAGCAGAGTGTGTTAATCTAGAAATGTGGCCGTGAGGTGGTCCCAAAGCAGCAGCAGAATACTCCACCCTTTGCCTGGGCTTCCCTAAAAACTACGTGGGGTCTGGCCAAGGAACTTGGAGGTGCACCCTGAATGCATGCACACTGTGCAACATCTCCCACAGCAGAGCTTCAGGCAGCTCAGGTATGAGTTTTTCATAGGAAAACACTCAGGATTCTATTAGTTTTCAACACAATTTAGGCTTTTGAGCACATTGGAGGTTAGTTACGCAGACTTCCAGAGTTGAAAATTACCAAACTTCCCAACACAGAAGGCTCTCACTCTTGTGTATCCATCCCCTCCCCACCCTTCAGCAGGGCTCCATTTTCCAAGCACTCTCTACCCATTCTGTTTGTCTTTCCCAACGGCATGCTCAAACTGCTGGGGCTCCCAACATCCATCCTCATGTCGCTCTCAGGAGGGAGCCCAAAGCTCAGGGGATGTCATGCAGCTGAAATTCTGATTGACAGCAACGGGCTCCGCGTGAGAGCAGCTCATGTAAACTCCTTGCAGAAGATGACCTTAATGTCGTTTCCAAAAGTTCATCCACTCGGAGCCCACTTACACTCCTCCAGCTGCTGGATTTGAGCTCTGTTCTGAGGTTGGGGATGGGCCTGTCGGATATCCAAGGACAGAAATCACCCAACCCTGGAGTCAAAACTTGGCTCCAGCCTCTCCCCCTCCTGAGAGGTGCCAGAAACTCTGCATGCATTTAACAACGAGCACGTGCAGGTGTCACACCAACAACCAGAAGAGAACCAAAACCCGACTCCCAAGCTTTGCATTATCGGTGTAAAGGAGGAGGATCTACGGCAGGAGCTGCTGGGTTCAGGGGGTGCTCTTCTCTGAGCTCCTGAGGAGTTAAATCTAATTTCACGTATGCTGCAGATATCTCAGAAGATGTTTTAATTGAAGGCAGTTGCTTAGCAACTGCATCCCGTGTGCGGCAGCGATGCTTTTCACCTGGAGCAGATAAACATCAGGATGGCACTTTACAAATCTGATTAGCAGCCACCAAATAGCTGCCTCCAAAAAGCGTGTGAAGTTACACCTCTATCCCGATACCCATCAGCAGGGAAAACCCAAAGAAACTCCTCCTGCTCCCAGCCAGCCTCAGTCTGCTGCTCAGCACTGGGGCTCGTCAGGACGCGATAGCATCGGCGGCACTTTCTTACTCAGAAGATTCTATCGCAGTTGAACACATAATGATAAATACGGAGCACTCGCAATCATGCACAGATGTTTTTTTTTTTTTTTTTCTGAACAGGACTATGATTCTTTGAACACCGTCCAAAAGAAGCACATTTTCCAGAACACAGAGGAAAAGATTTCCTCGTATCACCTGTCTTTGGGCATTGCTACGCTGGCCTTTACAAGCTGCTAAGAGCTGGTTCTTGGTGCTGCTGCTGTGTTTCCTACAAGTGCTTGAATCACTCATTTCCAACATCTCTGTGTTAAAACACCATAATGCAAACATTTTTTTTCCTTATTTTACGTTAACATCTTCTCCTACTTCAGCTGTGTTTAGTGCTGCCTTATTTTTGACCAGAATATCGCTAGCAAAATATTCAGACATTGAAAATCCCACTTTTAGCAGAACAGAAGAAAATCTTCCACCCAAGATGCAGCTTGGAATAAAAAGCATGCAGCTCTGTGAGGTCAACTAGACAGACAGCTACACCCCAAACCTGTCCTTCTAATTATGAAGATCAACACCTGCATCAGGATCCCCATTAGCCCCGAAAGCCATTCCCTTCCCTCTGTGCCACCCTCAGATTTGATGAGGGTAGGAGAATGAAATCACTGCATGGGAAGTTGCAGGGATGCCAGGACACCATGGTGGGATCCATAGCCATATCTGCATCAGAAGGGAGGGAATGGGACAGGAGCAGAGCTGTACAGCCGAAGCCACAACCCCACAAGCAGTCTGGGCTGTTGATAACCCCATCACCCTACATGCAAAGAGCCATCAGCAGCTGTCAGCGCATCTTCAGCCACGACAAACAGTGGGCATGGTGGTGATGATCTCAAAGCTGGAGGATGATCTTAAAGGTTTTTTCCAACCTTAATGATGCTATGAAATACAGTCTGCACAGAATGAGGTGCTCCAAATCCAAGTGGCATTAAGGCAGGGCAATCAGGAAATTGCCTTCAAAGATACCCTCCTGATTTAAACCAAAATGCTAACACAAAGTCACCAGTGTCAGCCTCAAGTCCTGTCAGCCTTGGGTAGCTAGGCCATCGAGATGCAGAAGATTTGTGAAGTCAACACACAGCATTTGGAGCAAAAGTAATAAATGGCTTTTGCTTGGTGATAGCACTCCAAAGCCAAAGCAGAATGATGGCATTATTTCCAAGGTTTATTAGCTCTTCAGTTATTACATTCCCTTGCTTCCTTGGCTCACCCTCCCACCAGCTGCCTTCTTTGCTGTGTGAAACCCTCAGCATTAACCACAATACAGATTCTTAATGTTTAATGCGGGGCTGATAGAATCCCACAGCATCCAGCAGAGCCTTTGTAGAAAGGGCACCCTATAAAAAACTTAAATGCAAACAGAAAAGCAGCATGTGAAACCGTACGATAGAAGCCGGTTGCCTTCGGTCTCTGAAAGCAAAAAGCCACAGTTGACATGAATAATTCAAAAACAGCCTCAGAACAAATGATCCCAGGTCTATAAGGAAATAGTAAAACCTCTGGAGTCTGCAGCTCTTTTTATTACAGCCTGGTTCATGCTGAATGCTGTTTTCTCTGGGGTTATTTTTCACTCTTTTTTTTCTGTATAAACGAACAGTCAGATAGGATGTTCAGATAACATACACAGCAGACCCCAGAGAAATAGTTTAATTTTATATTCCTTTCTGCCTTGTAAATTATTCACCAATGTGGATCGAGCAATTGGGTAAAAATTAAAAAAAAAATTGGCAAATTAGTTTTCATTTGTTTATGTTAATTATTTAGCATTCTTTCTTTTTATTAGAAAAAAAAACCAGAGTGAGATTAGTCTTGTTCTGACGGTCTGCTTGCTCCCTAGACAACACACAAATTAGCATTGCTATGGCTACTTTCATGTAATGACTATAGAAACAGGATTCTACTGCCCAGACCTGTTGCTGAGAAGTTGTGGCATATGCTGCGTTTCTGAATTGCAAATACCCTTGGGATGTTTTTCAACAGTGCTCTGGAAAACAGGCTGTTGGGTCTTTATGTACAGATGAAGTCAAGGACCATTTCCATAACAGGCCCAAGCTCAGCATATCTGCACCACGAGCAGATCCCAGCCAGCAAGACTTCTACCTTCACGTGAAGATGCAGTCATTCCCCTTTGATGCTAGGCTTCAAAGGAGAAGGATCTCCTCCATTGGAACACCTCTTGCTGGATTTAACAAAGATGGAAGAGCCTAAGCACTGAGTGAAGCATGTCACACACAGCAAGAACCCATGGGCTGAACTGCTGTATGTTTCCTGGCCATGCACACAAATGCTATTCACATATTCAGAAATGATGCCCATTGTGACTTCAAAATCTTTGTTATTTATTCCTGAAGACATCCCACCAGGACGCAGGGACCAACCAGTTCAACCAGCCTTTCTCTTCCCGAATATTCATAGATCTTTGCAAGACAGTGACCCTCAGGAAGTTAGGATGAAGAGAGAGAAATCAAGCCCAAAGCCCAGCACACAACAAAGTTATGTAAAAGGAATTTTCCAGCATTTAATTTGAACGTGACTTATAAGGACATTGACTAAAAACATTTTTGGGAGTCTTTAATTCTATTATTTCTAGGAATTCTGACATCTGTACAAGCTCCACGTTAATCCAGTTATCCAGGATTGATCCTCACAGCAAACAACGTTGCTGCTGCTTCTCAGAAGAAATGCAGCACGTCCCTCCCTCCAGCTGAGCTAATTAGGTTGCAATTGGAGAAATAAAGAGCAGTAAGGACTACCTAATTTCAATCATCCATTTTAGCAGCAATGTCAGCACCCATTCCAGGTCCTTAATCCTAGTAGGATGAGGGAAGCCACTGCTGCAGAGGGGTTGTGATTTACACTGGCTGCACAGTAACACCTTCCTTCCCTGCAGCACTGCTCCATTTTCCTCCGGGAGCACCGAGCCGTGTGGGTCCATGCCAGCACCACAGATCTCTGTGACCGTCTCACCAGCTCCCACCTAAGCTTGCCTGTCCACAGCTTGGAGGCTTTCAATCTTGTCACAGAAGGTTCTTCCTCCAGGATAAATGTCAACATATAAGCTCTTGGAGGAACGACGCTGTTTCAGTTATTTCAGCCCTGTTCCCTAAACACCACATGTTCTAAGACCCATGTGTCAGCTCAGCAACTCCTGAACCCCTCAGCCAGACACTAAAGGATAGGTGTGTGCAACGAGCAGTCAGGGCACTGGCTACAAGATGAAGAGGAACACAGCTTGGAAAAGACCACTAAGTATCACCAAGCCCAACCCTACCCATCCCCACTGACCGCGTCCCTCAAAGAGCCCACGGACATTCTTGTTGCTGGGAACACAGCCCTTCTCCCTCTGCTTGGAAACTAACAGAACTAATCAAGGACTAAAATGCTTTTAATGGAAAAAAAGATTTCTCATACACAGCAAGAACAAACATTTACGAGCAGCATACTGTAAAGGTGGTAAGAGAATACTGGAAAAACAATTCATCCTCCCCCCCCCCCCCCCCTTCTTTAATGAGGAAGGAGAACTTCCATCTAACTAGAAATATACTTCCACAAATTAAGTTTTGTGTTAATTTAGACTTGGCCACCAGGAAGCAGATGCATTCAGAAGACAGAGGTAATTTATGAACCCCAGCAGACACCACTGCAAAGTGAAAAAGTAGATTCAAGCATTGCGTTGGTGGCACGTGGACTGCTTCAAGTCTGGGCTCGGGTAAATACAATAGCTTAAGGAAAATTCTCATGGAAAAATTTTTTTCATACACAAAATTCCAAACACAGGTAAATTTTGGGTGAACTTCACCTTTAAAGAGATCAGTTATCAGCATCTTTTCTCTAACACTATGAAAAAGTGAGGACTCCCCAACATACTCTTTGTGTTTCTCCAATCAGTTATTTGAAAGTAAAAGTTCTAGTAACTGCAGTAACGATTTACCCCTCTTACAGGAGTCACTGGGGCAACACTAGCAGAAACTCCTCCCTTTTCTTACCCGGCACAACCAGTACTGCCAAAGAGCAAGAGATAAATATTTAGCACCAGAATTCCATAGAAGTTATTTACATATTTGGGCCCCAAACTGAAATTATAATAACCAACACTAATTCCCCAAACGAATCCACAATTTCTTGTAACTCTAGAAACTGGGTTGTCATGGTGAATATTTATAAGGTTGATAAATCAGAACGACCTTATGGGATGTGCTCTCATTCAGACACGTACGATGCACAATAGGATTTTTATGTCTCCCACAGAGCGGTTTGCTTCGAACATTTCCATCACCCAACAGTTCCTGCACAGCTCTGCACCCTCTACACGTACACAAGACCATCCTGCAATATCTTAAGGTGGATGGCTCCTTGTGAACTTGAACAGCCTTGGCCTCAAGAGTTTGGTTGACTTTCCTCTCCTTCTGTATATGCCTGAGACAGCATCATTGCACCAAAAGGCACTGTACAAGAGGAGCTCCCTAGCACAGGCATGCAGCCCTGAGCAGCAGCTCCATGTTTCCAAATGGGGATGTTAATAATTCATCATTTGGATATGGATATATATGGATATAAACGAGAGCTGCCTCATCCACACTTCCTTGTGACAACCTTAGAGTACAGCAAACTGACACCACGCACATCATCTAACAACTCCTTACATTTACAGCTATGATTGCTGACAGGAAAAACCCATTCTTCGAATGCTTTATTGAGTGATTTCATTTAAATTAACACCTTCACTTGGCCACAAGTGTCCTACCTCTAAAAACTGGCACCTCGCTCCCTGCCCAGAATGTTCTGAGCTATGAAGCGGTCACCTCTGTTATTTAGTGTTGAAACTGAGACTAGTACACATACAGTACCCTTGGTTGAAAGCTGCCCTCTATTAATTTAGAGGGAGATGAATGCATTCACAGTGGGATTGTATTTGTTGCTCTCTGCCAAAGCATTTCCATCTCTGCTCCGTCCCAATGGGATTCAGGGACACCACTGCGTACATCAGCATCATGACATCATGCTTTACCCTTGATTATTTTCTTACTAATTACTGCTACTGCCTTTGCTCCTACCAAGCACTGAGATAACATCTCACAGAGCTATCTATTACAACGCTTACACGTTATCACTAATCACCTCGTACACTAATCTCAATGCTGACTACCTTCCACATCGAGCACAGATTTTCCCCAACGTATGCACCAATTTAAGTTCTCCGTGAGGGATTTCCTGCAGATATGACACCACGGTGGGCAGCCAGGTTCTGATACCTGGTCACCTGCCACCAACCACATCCACTAACCCAAACAGCACAGCTCCCTGGGAAAGCCTGGGCACCTGTTATTTCAGAAAGTCACGGAAGGATGGAAAAAGTTCAGGGAGCCCAGGTGGCACATCGACAGGTGCTACGGCAGAAAACAAATCTTCAGATCACTACATCCTATTTTTCAGAAGTATTGCCCAATTATTCTTCACTGTATCCTCCAGTGCTGACACTTCAAAGCGATAATTAGGTGCACTTATCGACCCAAACTGGAAATAAAAGCCCATTTCTCAGGACAGACTCGCAGAGAAATTAGATTCTAATCAGATGTGCACATTTTTATGAAGGTGGTTCAAAGGAAAAAAAGAAGAGAGTTTGTCACCTTGCATCATTTAATGCACTGGTACATCCTAATGGCAGGGCTACAAGTAGATAATCATGGCTATTTTAATTCAAACTCCAAAGGGAGAAAAGATCTCCTGCTTCATTATTCATCATTCACCAATCTCAGCAGAGGTACCAGTTTTACTCAGCGTTATTTACAAGAAATGTTTTAGGAATAACAGACACGTAGACTTCAAACACCGAGGAAATGTCTTTCTTAACCTTGCCAAATTTAAACAGTTTCACATATTCTAGCTTTCTCCATCCTGCTTCAAGCCTGGTTAAAAAACAACCACCAGAACCACACAAGGAGAGGATCCCTACAATGTGGTCACATACATTAAGAGCTCACACCCATCTTTAATTGTTTGTTTGTTTTCAAGTAATAAGAAAATGTGTACTGATGTTTAACGGACAGTGAAAGTAAGATTAACCCCAGGGCAATTACGTTCTGGGTTTTGCAGACTGATGAACAACAGAGAGCATAAGCACACCACCAATGCTGGAGGGACAGTAACACTGATCCTCAAGACCCCAGCCCTGCTCCTCAGCACAGAACAGCTTCATCCAGCTTCACTTAAGCTGACCCAGAGCTTGCTTAACATCCTCAGGAGGAGCTCTTACACACAGCTCAGAGCCTCAGTGCTTCCTGCCTGAGGGGTGGGTGCCCCATTCCTGCAGATGCCCACAGTCAGAGGCCGGGCAGGTCCTCCTCATACTTTCAGTTTCCTTCAGGATTCCTTGAAAGGCAGGGCAGGAAATTAAGACCCCATCTCCCAGACACTATAAAATCAGATAAAAAAAAAAAGAGAGAAAAGAAAGGAAGGAAATAAAATGAAATCACAACGTTAAACAGAAGAACTTCACATATTAAGCAGCCCTGGGGAAGATAAGAACAGCCTGTTCATTTTAATGTTGAAGTTTATTACCGTTTCAAGGAAGGGATTTTGCACCTAAACCATACATTCCATTAAGGCCCAAAGGCACAGGAGCTGCTCAGAGACTAAATCTGCCCTGCTAGAGCTGAGGAGGGCAGCCAGGTGTTCCACATGCACCCTCAGGTCACACCAGTGCTCCCAGCAATGCTCTGACAGCCTTTGAGCAGCAACCAAAGACAAAAAAACATGCCCCAATTTAATACATTCTTGTAAATACTTTGCATTTCCTTCACTGAGTAATGAGCATCAGCAGAAAGCCACCTGAGCATCGTTAGCAAATCAGGCAGGCAGGACACGTCGCCTCCATTTCCACTAATGAGCCTATTAATTTGTACTCTAAAAGCAGCTTCGCTGGTCAATGAGAAGAAGAGAGACTGAAGTCTTTGATATAGCACACACAGCCAGATAGTCCAGGGGACATTCATAAGGGTTTGCTTTGAGACATCCTAAGCAGCTGGGACTTCCATTTCATTCTGCTCTGAAAGATGCCATCCAGCTGCAGCTTGCACGCTGTGATAACGGTCATTTGAGTTTCAGATGGCTTAAGAAAAATAATAAAAAATGAAAAACACGACAAATATCACCTCACCTCTCTTCACTCACTGAAATCCCCCCAGGACAGCATTGTACTTGGCTATATTAGAAAATAATAGCACTGTCTTCCTCCGGAGCCACCCTTCCTCTGAACTAAACAGAACTGCTGCAATAATTCTTCTAGGTAAAAGAAAAGCCAAGTACTTATAGACGTGGAAATCCATTTCCTCACCGTCTGGTGTCACTGCATAGATCCCTCCTGTGTAGTAACCTCTCCATTGGGTTCCCAATGGTAAACCAGAATGACTGAACGTGTACCAGACAGAGCACAGCAAGATGCCCCCATCTAAACGGAGAAAGGACAAAAAACTCACTCCACTCACCAGAAGTCCGACATTTCCTGTCATCAAAAAGTAAGATAGACCCCTTTAGTTCACACATGAAAGAACCTGCTTGATGAGATACCTTATTTTTGAGGTGCTTTTGCAGTGCCTCCAATTTTTAAAGGTAGCTCATTACAAAGATCTTTCACAGCTGAGATTACAAGTGTAACATCCAATTTTCACCAGGTTTAATGCTACAGGAACGAAAGAAGTACTGCTATCATAACACAGAACTGCTGCCAAGCTACAGTAAGGTCACAGAAGTGAACTTTATTGACTCAAAATCTGCAGAAAAGGTCAAACAGTCACAAGGAGTCACATCCCTGCAGATTCAGCTCGTGCGTGTCTATGTATGATGGGCTGAGGGTGGAAGCTATAGTAAAATGTTATATAAATGTTAAGTTGAAGATGCTGCCTTAATGGTACAGTTATCTCTCTGGAAACTGCAGTATTAACAGGATATATCTGTCAAAATCGGGAGATTCAGGCTTGAAAAAAGAAGCAAATGTTGGCACTGGGTGTTCATCTCCTCCATTTATCATGGATTGTTGAAAGCAGTAAAGGTCAGATCGCTACTTCTGCAGAAAACTCCTTACAAGTGGATAAACTTTGACGATGGGAAAGAAAGGTCAGATCAATAATGCCATGTAATCTCTCGGAGCCAGCCAATGCTCATCATCTGAAAGGCTGCAAAGCTCGTTTTGTTGCTGGGGCAGTTTTGTGTGTCCCATGGGGAATGGCTGAGCCAGGAAATCCGGCCCTTCCATCATGCCATCGAGCTCCCTGGTGGGGAAGGAGATGTGTGCCAGGGGAATTTTAAACACTTAGCTCACGCCGGGTAAAGCATTACAGGCAGCCACAAATCAGAAGCTCTAAGCCTAGGACTTAAGAACAGCTACATCCTGGAGGTGAGGGTTTCCTCTGGGTCTTACAGCACCTGCTCGCTGAGCAGTCCGTTGGTACAGGCAGAGGAAGCCAACACTCAAAGGCACAATGACCCAATGCCCCACAGCACATCCAGGACAACGCTGGGTGCTTGGAGGAAAAAGAAGGAATTTTTCAAGGAGGTTTTCTTGCCTACTTGAGAAACCCAAAGCTTCCAACAAGAAGAGAGGTTTGGGTTGTTTGGTCCGGATCAGTCCTCATACTGCAGGAGGACACGAACTATTCCTCATTACAACACATTGCTCATTACAATCAGCACAGTGCTCATTACAATGTGTGATATGGAAAAAGACTTGTGCTTCTACAGAAGGATTGACCATTGGGAAAGCCACCAGGAGAAGTGCCTCGTTAGAAGTGCAGAGAACTTAATTATCACTAAATTTAGCACAGAGGCAGTAAAAGCTATCGAGAAAGTAAATGGATTTCTATTTAAATCTTCTGTTTTCCCTTTCTAATTTTGCCAGACAGAGGAGGAGGACAACACATTTAATCAAAACGTATTGCATTCAGGGTACAGCCATCCTTTCCTTGCCACACATTCGAAACCCAGCTATCTGCATGGGGGCTTCACGGCACACCCTGGGGTCACAGTCCTGTCTCCAGCATGGAGGTCCTCCTCCAGCAGATGGAGGAGCCCTCTTCTGGCCCAGATCCTCCCTTCTGTTAGAACAACCTTTTTTACTCTGATCCCATTGGCTCCTTCTATTTAAAGTTTGAAATCGTACTCACGACTCCAGCAAAGCAATTTAAGAGCATCTCCTGGCTGGAACACAGCTAGAAGAACAGGCTGCTGCTTCTTACATCAAAGCATCGAGTCACCCATTCATAGCAGTTTTCTATAATGGATTTTGAAGGACACAAAGGGGCACGGATTGCTCGGTCTCATCTGCTATTTGACACAGCTGACACAGCATGCAGAAATTCAGCATGGCAAACGCAGCCCTGGCAGAGAGGTACCAAGTCTCAGTTTGTAAGGACCACACCAAAGCTACCACCAAAGCTGCTGGATGATGCTTTTGTAACAGTAACTGCGGGGGAAGTGGTGAGCAGAGCCCATGCTGCACAGAGCATCCCCAGTACGAAGAGCAGCCCTGGGATAGGATCCACAGGGACACCAGGCAGGACAGCGAGCCACCACCAGCGGGGCACACTGCTGCTGCTCCCATCAGAGGATCAGAGAAGGTGAACCAGGGAACTGAAGCCTGACTCATTCCCCAGACTCCCTGAAAGAAGAAAAAAGACCAACCTTGCTGCTCCATTAGCTTGGCCTAATCCTCAAAGAAGGGAGCGCACGCTGCAAAGAGCAAACCTGATGAAGCTCCAAGCTGCAAACCCTCCTCCTCCAGCTCTGGAGCCCTGGATGCAGGCAGTGTTACTGCTGGAAATGCACGCTGCCCTCCCATGTCCAGACACAGCCGTCAGTGCTGCCTTCGCTCCAACACTGCTGACCCATTTCATTACAAAGCAGTTTAATAAACAGCAAGAGAAGGAGGCAAGGCGCCCGGCGCTGCTTCACAAGCGATGAGAGTGGTAAGCAAAAAATAGCACGGCCAAGCACTTATCCCTTCATCTCGCAAACAATTAGAAATACGCGAGATGGTGTTATGCTTTTTAAATAGGTGGCAGAAGCGGCTCGCGGGAATACGATTCGATGGCAACAGTTTATCACGGCAAAGCCAGCTCCGTGGGGCTACGGCGTGCCTGCTCCAAATGGGAACCATTTGTTTCCCTTCTGCATTGCAGCAGAAGCCGGCGGGCTTTTTTTATGGGAGCGTCGCTGACGGTCTCCAACTGTTATTTTTTCCTTTAAATTAAACGCTGCGCGTACGGAGCTATGAGGAGAGCAGCCCGGCCGGGCCCCCCCAGGTCCCTGCAATAGCACACACAGTGCTCTGCTGTAACAGATAATAAAATTTGACAAAGCATTCTGTAATTACCGCTCCGCTTTACAGAATATTACCAATACGCGTACCGTGCTGCTCTTGTAATGAACGACACGTTGCCGGGAGCCCGCTGCTGCTGTAAGTGGGAGGCACGCAGAAGTGGCTGGAACGTAGACAGGGGGCTGCTGTAAAGCCAGCAGCTTTGCTTTTTGTGTCCCTGTGAAGAAGAAAACCCCTCCGTCGCCTGGCAGCAGGCACGCTCTGCGCAGGTGTTGTCTCAGGAGCAGAAGGGAAGGCAATACCTGCTCAAAGACACCGACAGGATGGGAGAGCATGGCCTGAAGCTGTGCCAGGGGAGGGCCAGGTTGGATATTGGGAAGCATTACTTCTCCTAAAGAGCAGTGATGCACTGCACAGCTGCCCAGGGAGTGCTGGGGTCACCATCCCTGGGGGTGCTGAGAACTGTGGGGCTGTGGCCCTGAGGGACGTGGGCAGCATGGTGGGGTGTGGATCTCAGAGGTCTTTCCCAACCACATTGGTTCTGTGACTCCATAAGGGAATGATCTACCTAGAGCACACCACAGATGTCATTAGGTGACACAGCTCCACAACGTGTGCTCCTTCAGCTCACAGGAGCTCTTGCTTTGGCTGAGAACCCAGACACAGCAGCTCTGACCTCTCAGACACCAGGGTGGCCAACCTGCTCAAGAGCAATACAAGCTGCAGCCTTCTACCCCTGTAATCCCCTTTATGGAGGAAACAATTACGGCAGCAGAGCACATCCTCAGCCTCTTGCCCTCCCCAGAAATGTTAGGCTCCAGCTCCACATTCCCTCCCCTTACACCAGGTAGCCCTCCTGCTCCTCCTCTGCACGCCAACCAGCATACAGCTGGCTCTGATCACAAGGAAGGCTTCAAACCACAAAGCAGGTTTAAACAATTGTTTCAGTCCCACTAAATTTAACAGGCTATTACAGAAGAACAGCTTTACCACTGGCCTGGAGCAGGTGAATACATTTTCCTGGCACAGGCTGGTTTTATCCCACCAAACCCTCCGCCTTTCCAGCGACGATCCTCGCATTGCCCCGACAGATTTCTGTATGCATAACTTTTTCCAGATGGCAGATTCAGTGCAGACAGCAATTTACATAATTTAGATCTGCTTACTGGCATAAATGACATCCCAGCACCCCTCTGGTTTCCTCCCAGCCCCCCTCCCATGCACTGAGGTCTCAGTGAGCACACGGGCAGTCCCACAGGTGGAGGAGCTGAGGCACAGATATCTCCACGGGCACAACTCGTGGCTGAGTGCACTCCAGGCTTAAGCATGCTCCATCAGCAGGCTTTGCTGCACGGCTGCTCGGGTGCAAGGAGGTGAAGGAGAGCACCTGGTTACACTGCTGGGTTTTCTCACAAGCAAAAATACCACCGACGTCACGTTCCAACACACTGCAGCTACCTGCATGCTTCCCGAGAGCTGCACCAAGTGAAGCTGTATCCTGCAGCACGGCACAGCTCTGCTCTGCCTGCAGGACCTGCTCACAGCCCACCTCCCACCAGCAGAAGCCACGCAGGTCAGGGCAGTCTCCTCTTTAGAATTCAGAGCAACACACCGATCAGAAAAACGCGTGTCTGCACAACTGGTTTGGGTGAAATCGCCCAGAACAGCAGCTTACTGCCAAATACAAAGTTATTCACCTTCCAGACAGCTCCAGTTTATACAGAACATAAGTTCCTGTCCCAAAACATCCCCAAAAGCAACCAAAACGCGAAAGCACTCAAAACAGAAATGTGCTGGCAAGCACGAGATGCAAACGCGCTCCTCTTCCAAAGAGCAGAACATAAGTCTGAATCCCAAAATAATACCCAGCACCAACCAAAGCACATGCACTTCCCCACATCTTGTCTTGCTTCCCTCAATTTAGCAGCACAATGAAGCAATTGCCATCGTTAACATATGCACTGTATTAAGGGTAGCCAGGATTTAACTTCCCTTTGTTAATTTGGCAGAGGGGAAAGACACAATGGGAGAGAGCCCTACAATTTGCAGCCATCTGCAATACTGAAAACAGTAATAAACTTGAGAAGCACCATTATTATATGTTCTATCACTCCTGGAAGCCAATGTCTCCCAACATTTATGTCTTTTATGTCTAAATTAATGCCTCTTAATTTCTGTTGGAAGAAAGTGTTTCCAGACATCTCTTCCCATTACTCGACCATTAATCTTGCCCACTGGTTGGAGCTCCCATAGCACAATACAATTTATGCTGTCAGAGATCACTGCAGAAGTCAGACTCAATTATAAATGTAAGATGCTAAATTACTTCGTGCTGTTATTTTTGAGGTCGTGACAGGCACCACCAGCACCCAACGTCTCGGGCCACTCCATCTTCCCACAGAGTGCACCTCCCAGCCCCATGGGGCACATCCATCACCGAGCTCATGGCTCTGCTTGGGAAGCAAACCTCAAGCTCCCCGACAGACAATAAGACCAATGTTCTGCATTAAAATGTGTGTAAGAATATTCATGGGGCTTCTTGGAGTGGCAGGTCCTGATGGGATGGCCTCCCCACTCCTGCCTTCCCAATGATGGATCACCCATTTACTCTCTGCAGGAGGACATCACGCAGCACGCTCAGTGTGATAGTGCCATGGGTCACATCCATCATCCTCAGGCCTCTGTTTCACTTTTAATTGCACCACTTCACTCAGGAACACCACTTCAAACCATAAACCTAAGGAGAACATAGCTTTTCATCAGCAGAACAGCCATTCCATTCGCTGCTTTGGTGACACGAACATGCTGGCACTATGCACACTTGCAAGAGACAGTGTAGATGATGGCACACCACTGTCAGAGCCCACGGGAAGAAGAGCTGGCCCAAAGTCACAGCTGCTTCACACCTAGCTGCGTGCTGTGCCCATGCACTGTGCCCATGCACTGCCTGAGATCCTCAGCAATGAGCAGCAGGCAAAGTGACGTTGGCATGGTTTTGAACTGATAACTTAAACCAACTGTTCACACTGGGGACACACATTTCAATTGAGTGTCTGGGTTTAACACTGCCCAGCGTGGCCATTTCGAGCCCACGCTTTACTTGAAAAACAGGTGAAGTGAAGTGGCTTAAAGCATTAATAGGAAGTTCAGCCTAAGTGCCTCAAAGCGGATGTTTTGTATTGGTTTTTTAAGAAACTGGCTTAGGAAAGCAACATCCCATCGGGTTTTAACAAATGGAAATAATATTCTGACAGAGGGACAAGAGTATCTGAGCAGAGGTGAGCTCGTATGTAACTAAGGGGAATGCTAACCTCAGCGATTGCATGGAAGACTTGGGAAGGGGAGAGGAGAAAGGTAAAAATGGAGGAAAACAGACATCAAAGAGTCCAATTTTCCTTTATTTCTTCTTCCCTTATTACCAAGTCATTTCTGAGATGGGAAGAAAATCTCTCCACACAGGAGAACAGAATTCTGTATTAAAAAAACAAACCCAGTGGTTTCAAATGGCAGTTTGTAACGCTTATGATTAATGTACAAAATCTGATACAGTTCCAGTAATTTGCAAGATTCTCCTAAAGAGCATATTATCATTTCAAATCCAAAAGCCAAAACATCAAACGTCACCAAACTCAATTAGAAGAAATAAAAGAGATTCTGAACAGCAACAAATATTGGCCTTTAGACTTCACATCTGCCAGTTATCCTCTGCAAACAGAGAAAGCCAGAAATATATTTCCCATTAGAAGTGTGAAATGAGAAACCTCACTTAACGTGGAGCTGGAAAAACAAGTGGCAAGTTCTTCTTAATGCCAACACATCAACAGCTGAGCCCACGTGCAGCACACAGAGCTCTGCACCACACCACCTGAGCCAGTCTTCCCCCTTCCCAATTTGCTCTTCCAGTACTCTCACCCTTTCTTTGATGGCCTAACCCTACTCCAAAACTCACCCTTGGGATTCACACTTCTAGTTGGGACAACCTCTGTCCTGAGGAAATGAGAGCTGCAGTCCCATTTCTTTTTACTGCATTTGGAAGCTTGTTCTTTTGTACTGATGAGAGGAGCTTTACTTCACTCAGGAAGGATGTTTCAGCAGGAAGCATCATGTGAAAGAAATGGACAAAGCTTGGTCTGGCTTTAATATATCCCAAAAGCGCTCAGAAACAGGAAAAAATGCTGCTGTGCTGTACCACTGCCAGGGCTGTGCAAGAGCTTATAATTGCTGGGAGCACCTGAGGAGGTGAACAGTCCTCTTAAAGTGAGAGAAACGCATCTCTGCAAACAATTTGCAGCAGAGATGGCTCACCTCCCAGTGAGTAACGTCACAGAATCATTCTGGTTGGGAAAAACCTCCAGGATCCTCAACCCAACCCCAGTGTGCCCATAACCACATCCCCGTGGTCCCTGAGCTCCTCCAGGGACAGTGACCCCCCTCCCCCCCCCCCCCCCCCCCCACACACTCCCTGGTCAGCTGTGCCAGAGCATCACTGCTCTTTCAGAGAAGAAATTCTTCTTAATTCCTACGATCTTGATAACTCTTTGACCAAGAGCTTTCCATTAGTGGATGTACCAACCTCCTTAATGAAATTCTAAATGCACGAGAGCTTGAGTTTTGGAGGAAAGGTCACTCCTGTGCAGCCATTACTCAGCTACACTTAATTGTGCTTTGGTAAGTAGGTTAACAAAATCTCATTGCTCAAAAAGCCTTAGGAACGACTCTGCTTTCTTCACTTTGCACTCCATGCTCCCAGAGAGCCCAGGTATGTAATTTTCTCAGAGGAGAAATGCCATTTGGTAATTATCTCAAGTGATGCAATTGTCTTCCAAGGATAATAACAGCAGCAACGTGTAGCATCCGATGCCTGACAACCTTTACAGCTGCAGCTTCATCCCAGAGAAGGGCACAAAGGCAAACAAGGAACGAGAGGTCCTGCAGCTGGTGACATGGGCACATCCATGGTGAGCCACTCAGCAGAAGGAACAGCCCACAGAGAACACTGCATTGGTCATCCCTCACTGTTCTATAGTTTGTGCCACCCTGATCCTGCCCACACCCACTCCCCAACAGCAATCCAACTCATCGGGCTGTTGGCCGAGGTGTGACCACCTTTCCTGCCACCTGCCAGCAGGCAGCAAGTGCACTCAGTGCTGCTGAAAGATCTCTGGTCCAACACTCCTGGGATGCTGCCCAGGATGGTGAGAGAAAGAGGAAGCTCAGCCACCTTTGGTGCTGCAGAAACCGGTGTGAGGATATCTGCCAAGAGCCAACCTGATATAAATGTCAGCATGCCCTGACTTGTTTCATGCTTATTAACACGTAATTAACACACCACAGTTAGGACTCACATAGGTGAACATATGGCAGAACAGAAAAAAAGAACTAATTCTGCAATGATTTCCCTCATCTCTGGTCGTCCTCGGTTCTATCAGTTCACCTTTTTCTTCAGAGCTTCTCAAAACACACCGATCTGACCAGGAACCACTTGTGCTCTGTAACCAGAAGCTTTGCCCCAACCAGCTGCAGCCACAGATACTTCTGGCCATGAGCCACAGCCACGGCCACTTGCTGCTGCTAAGGGCACACACTGATTGCCAGCAGCTGGAGCAGGGCATGCTCCAGCACCATTTATCCAGCAGGAAAGCTGGAGCTGTAAAAGGACAAGGGCAACGTTCCCCAGAGGGCATCCAGCAAAAGCACACCCAAAGCTTATTAAAAATCGTTATCAGGCTTTACAGAGATGCACCACATCATATCTTGCTCAAACGCTGCTGTAAAGCAACTTGCAAGAAGTTCATCTGCAGTTTGGTTGACTGTAGGTAATGCTGCAACCTTTCCATGAGGCACAGCTCCACACAATGTACCTTCAGCATGGGAGAGAAAGTGCTTTGCCCTGAAACTCCACAGGGAGCCAAACCCCTGTTCCTGTCCCCACAACTGCCTGTGCTCCTTGCTGTGGGCAGAGCCCATATCTCTCCTGACACCAGCACCCCTCTGCCTAGAGGACGTTCCTATATAACAAGTTACATGCTTTTTTCCCCCAACACACTTGAAGAGGCAAACATGAAAGACAAAGATCTACAGGAGATGCACATCCTGAAAACAGGCACAGCAACTCACATTCCCGACCCACCAAGATGAGAAAAGGGACTTCTTACCTGAGCTTCCACACCTCACTCAAGCACAACAGAAAAACAGAAAACGAAAGCCAGCATCAGAAGAACAAAACTGCAGCCTCCCTGCTCCTGGAAGCACTGGTTCTGAGTGGGGAGTATGGGTTGGGTGGAGGTGCAGCAGCTGGGCAATCAGGCTCCTGTGCCCCAGCTGGGCTAATTACAGCAAGGGCAGCTGCAGCAATGAGTCGTCACAGCAAAACCCTGCAGCAGAAACATCTCCTGGTTCTGGCTCAAAGCACAGAGGTACAGGAGAGCAGGCTTTCACACAGCCCTGGGAGCTGAACTCAGAACTGCTGCAAAACTGGACCACATGGGAGCACTTTGCTGTGAACGCCTTCAGCAGTTCAGCTGTTTCCAGATGCACCAGCTGAAATTGGGCGTGGATGGCACCTATCTCCACATCCAGAGGGTGTGTGCAGAGCATCAGATACCAAAACATCTGCACTTCTGTGCACGAACTACTGGAGGACCCGACCGTGTGCTCCTGTTGTTATCTGATTCCTTGCCAGGAATGCTGCATGGTGTTGAAATGCACCTCAGCTACTCCTTGTGTTTAACAGTCCTGCTGAACACCTAGATTTTATAGGTGTATTAAACACTTATAATTTAATAGCCCTATTTAAACACCTCATTGAATTCTGAAAATAACTTTGAGTTTTACTACAAATTTCTTTTGCCACAGAACGGTAATAGAGACTTAAAAAATGAGTTGAGTTGCCTGATCCAATATGTGTCACATTCATTTGGATACAGAGCTTGTCACAGCTCTTTTTCAGTGCTTAAATAGTAAAGTTTCATTTGCCTCCCTGTAGAGGTTATTTTGCATATCATCAAAAAAACACATACAACAGGAAAATTTTCCTACATTCAGCAGAACTCTGCCTTTATCATCTTACTCATTACATCTCTTCATGCCACGCTAAGTAATTCCTCTCCCTGCCTCGAAGACCATACAGTTTCAGACTGGTGAGTGGTTTTCCTTCCTTACCCCTTGCTTTGTAGCCCAGTTACATGCATTTCACCCACTGTGCCTACCCCAACCAGCTCCTCCGAGCCCTCAGGGCCAGCAGGATCACTGGCCAGAGCTGAGGAGCATCCTTCCAGGTGATGCTCAGAGCCCAGTGCAGGTTCCAAAGGCTGCCACCGTCCCTTTGAAGCCTGCAGCTCCGAGGTGTTCCCACCAACAGGACAAAAACTGCCTGGGAACACACCCAGCCCCACAGCTTTGTCCTCCAGCAGCCCAGCCCAGATCAGCCAGTCCAAGGCAATGGCCCATCTCAGGTCCTCCAGGCAAACCAGCTCAGCTCTGCCAACACCAGTCTGCCAATGTCTATCTTCACCTGCTTGACATAACTTTAAATGAAGATTAGTCCAAGTTGAACTGACTCTTTCTTACAGAGATACTGAAGAAGGCAGAAGAGGAAAAGAAGAAGAGAGAATCATTACTCTTGCCTAGCAGAAATTCTCCTAACTGCTGCCTCTGCTCAAAAGCACGTTGTACTCTTCAAAGGAACTGACCCTATTAAAAGAAAACGTCCCCAAACGTCTGATGTGCTGAGTTTGGTGAGAGCAGCACTTGCTTCATCTGCCTCTCAACCAAACTCCAGCTGAACTCCACAGACATCACTGCTTTGTGACACACTGACCCACCGCAGCACAGCTGCTCTGCATACTGTATTTACTCACCAAGCGTGCCCCCGTGTTTGGACCAGGATGAATGCTCTGGCTGCTCTTGGGTGGGCACTGAGCTCTGCGTGGTCGTCCCAGACTGCCCAGCCCCAGCAGGGGATGTGTGTGCATGGCCACTGCCCACCATGGTGAGCACAGCCCAGGCTGCCCAGACAGAGAAATTGTTAAATACTGGGTTTGCTGGGAAGCTGCCACGAGGGTCTGTGTAACAGCTATGGCCATTTTGAAACTGTGCTCAGAGAACATACCAACAGTGTCATTTACTACAGTATTTTCTTTGGCACCCAGGGAAATTGCTGAAAGCCCAGAAGTTTTCCTTGAATTTGATCCCATTTCTGCACTCCAGGTCTATCCAGACTTTTTAATACAAAACAGATGAGCTCACCATTTGGCTTTTGGTTCTGCCAAGGTTACACGAGTCCACCAACGCAAGGGTGAGAACCTGTGGGATCCTTGGAGACACAGAGCACGCTTCTCAGAGCACGGATTTTAAAGCACGAGAAGGTCACATATCTGTGCTCTGAAATGCACTGTCCAAGCAAGTGAGAAAACTCTGTGGCACCATACATGAGGCTTCACAGTTCTGTGAACACACGGTGAATTCCTGCACCTTACGACCAAGGTAAATTCTTTATGTACTTTTCTTATTTATAAGACCACCCACAGAAGCTGTCAGCCAAAAGGCTGAAAAACATGAAGCAGGCAGTAAAGGGAATCAAAATATATTCAGCTGCAGGCAAATTAGATATTCCTAATGCATTCTGTTTTCCTGTGCAATTTAGCAAATGAGTTTACATGGTCTGACAAGTTGTCCTGGAAAACATAAAAGCTCAGATTAATTTTACCTTTGTAGGGATTACAATTCAATATTCGCTTATTTACATCCACCCACACCACAGCTAAGAGCCGTATCTCCTGAGCCCTGTCAGATCCATCAATACGGACTGAAGGGAGGGAGGCAGGGGGATGCCACGCGGTGCAGGGCAGCACGCAGCCCCACAGCCCCCAGCAGCTTTATCCCCCACGTGCTGTCTCCCCACAGAGCTCCCAGCTTTGTTTGCTGCCCTGTGGTGTTCACATATACTGTGACCCCCACGTCCTGATGGACAGCTTTATAATGATGTGTGCAGCACTGAAGTGGTCTGTTTTTAGGGAGAGGAAAACGGAGCAGCGTCCGGGTGATTTCTTTGCTGTGGTGAGATGATGTATGGCTTTGCACCAGGTGTAAAGACAACATCAGCTGTTCCTGGGGGAAGTGCTTCTAAGGGAAGGAGCCCAACATCTGCTCTTAACTGAGCTCTGATGCTGAACTGCCCCCTGAACTTAACCTCTGCCTGCAGCAACTATCATCTTCAGAATGCCAAAAAAATAAAAGATATTCAATCCAAGATAGCTCATTCCTCTGACCACTGTTGCGGTCAGGATTGGTCTGGACAGCATTTCCTGGACGACTTCATACGGACCCAGCACGCTGTCCACACTGCACACGACAAATCCATCAGGTTTTGCACGTGGATGAGGAGCCAAACTCGGGCTGCAGGACCCTCCGTCGAGCTGTTCGGGGCACACACGGAGAGCACCGCCACTAAAAGCCCCACGGGGTCAACCCCACGCAGCAGCGTTTTGTTCCCAATAACAGCCGAGCCAAAATGAGAGGGCAGTTAAACCTGGAGGAATCCCACAGCATGGCCACTGCTCTCTGAATCCTCTGGTGCTTTCCCAAACACACCCCCCCCCGAAACTGTTATCACGCAAAGACGACACTTTCCTTCCCGAGCCTCCAGCATCATGCAGCCTGAAATTCCAGCTTCCCCTTGAACTTCCCGCAGCCCTGTGCACACCGTGGAACGCAGCTGCTAATCTGTGCTTGCGCGAGCTCCTTCTCTCAAGGAAGAAGTGCTGCCTGATGTGAGATTCCTGGAGGGAAATCGGCCAGTGAAACCAACAGGCACCCACCACCACCCCCGGCATTGCCTCGCTGCAATTAGTTGGGAAGGAAAGTCGTCTCCCGGAGCTGTGGTATGAATGTAGGAAACGCCATACGTTACCAGCCGCATCGCCAAGTTCCCTGCGCTGCCAGCTGCACACCGCGGAGCTCAGCTCAATGTGTCGGCATCGGAAAAGCTCAAAGAGGGGGGGGGGAAAAAAAGAGAGAGAGAGAGAGAGAATGAGAAAGGCAGAGCGTGAGCGAGCACGCAGCCCACAGACAGAGATGAGAAACTTCTGGCAACTCTCCAGCGCAGGGATGGAGCCGCTGCCGATGAGAGGCACGGCGTGATGGAAACGAGGGGAACCTCGGTGGTAGGGATGGGCTGCAGCTTGCTCCTGCTGCAGAGATGTGCAGGAGGCAGCCCGGCACGCTGCACGGCACTGAGACACACACACACACACACATCTGGGAGCACAAACTTGGAATGGATCATTCCACCGTGCTGTGCAGGTTATTAAATCCAGCACGGAGCTAACTCACGTTCCCTTTACGTCCCAAAGTGGATTCACGGCAGTTCACGATGCTGCTCAGGCACAGCAACAAATCGGTTCGCAGTTGTACCAGGAAGCCAAAATCCGTTCTGTAAAGATAACTCGCGTGTTTTCAAGCAGATGACAGAAGTGTCAGCACGCTGAGACTGAACTTGTCCAAATATTTCTACGTTTTCAGCCAATGGAAGCAAAACACCCGTGTCGGTAGCTGAGAGAAGCAGCAAGAGACAGCACCCGCCGTGATGCGGTCACAGCGTGCTGCAGGAGGCACGGCCGGCCAAGACCACTAAGAAAATCAGAATTTGTAGAAAATGTACAAATCGGTGCCTTTATCACAGCGGGTGAACGTGGTGCTCCACCCCAGCTCCACAGCACTGTCATGCACCGCAGAATGAATGCCAACCCAACTCCTGGAGAGCACACAAACACTTTCTTGGCATGAGAAGGGAAACGAGGTTCCATGCGGGTCACACAGCCGAGCCAAACTCAGCTCGTTTTATTCCCCACTCCGATCACGCACTAATTTCAAATCCGGTTACAAGTTCAGACAGCGTCTTGGTAAATATAGCTACTAATAAGCACTGCTCTCAAAATTAGAAGTCAGGTTCCTGTAGCTTTGGATGGCTTTTAATTTAGCTAACAAAGAAGAGGAAGAAGTCAAGCTAGGCTAAATAACTGGAGGGATTCTCTACTGCTTGTTTTCTTCCTATTAATAAATCAGTCCTCTGTGGGAGGAAAATCAAACAGTAACAAACAAACATGAATTCATCAGAAGGCAATGCCAAGGGAAACAGAAGATCTCCAAGACAAAGAGCAATGCACTCGGACCTGTTTGGGGATGTGCAGAAGCAGACACAGCCTTCTTATTGGCTCAGGAGGGGTTTCACCCCTGGGGTCCTCCTCTGGATGTGCTCCAGCAGGTCTGCACCTCTCCTGTGCTGAGGACTCCCCATCTGCAGCAGTGCTCCAGGTGAGGCCTCCCAGTGCAGAGCAGAGGGGCAGATCCCCTCCCTTGACCTGTTAGTCAGTTTCAAATCATCCTCCAAGAGAGAGCTGGTGTAAAAGCTGTCCTGGTGTAACACCCTGCAGAGCTGTGCTCCCTCCATGCCCAGGAGGCTTTACCTGCATGCTACCCAGCACCAGGCCTGCATCATCTGCTGACCACTGGCAGGAGGAACCATTCTGCAGACACCCCGTCCTCAGCTGCGCTCCCCACTGCTTTTGTGCATCACCTGCCTCTGACAACGGGTTTGGTTTGGGAAAAGAAGCACACACTTTTTGACTGGGAAGATGCTGGGGCTGTCACAAGCCGTTAGGGCTGTGTGCTCCACAGTGCTTTGTGCAGGAAGGAGCACCAGAAGAGCAGCCACGGGAATATGAGCTACACAGGGGATTTTCCTGCTCTGGAGTCTGTCTAAATGACACGTTGCACTGGAAGGCTGAAATTCATACCGTGTTGGGTACGTTTCTTTTTTAATTTCTCTTTTGTCTCCCAGGGACTGAAGACAGGTCATTACCCGCAGGTAATGAAAGTTGCCGTGCTGATGAAGCATGCTGTGCTCTGAGCTCAGTGTGGTTTCGTTGCCACTCTCCTGTTTGCTGCCTGGCAGCTCGCTGTGCACATCACTCACCCTCGCAGTGCAGCCCCCAGCCATGCCAACGAGGAGCTCCAGAGCTCCTGCAGTTAAGCTTGACATTCAATTATTTTTCTCACAGCAAAGACAGAACTCAGAATACCTAGGTCTGAATCTGCATTAGGTCTCTGTACCACATCCTTTATGTGCAGCTCAGGTTTCTTCCCCAGACACTGGATTTCTGCCCCTGGACACTTTCCCCATCCCATATGACCTCCTCCATCTATCTCCTGAGTGGTTCTACTAAGGATGAAAGGGAAAGCAATATCATTTATAGAGGCAACAAGGAAGATGAGTCTTCTGCACTTCCCCCGTGCTTTCAAAAATCATTTCTGCCCACTATTATGCACCACCAGAAGGATTTGGGCTTTAACTGCTGTTTGACATGGAACAGGTAAGCAGGACCTCTTGTCCATGAAGCTACCAGGCGCATCTGCTGCAGAACCAAGCCCTTCCCTCTTCATGCCCTCCTCCCACCACCACCAATCCCTGTAGCTCCCAAGTGACCACCAGGGGCAGGAGCAGTGCAGGCTCCCACCCCCCATGCAGTGTTGATGCCTCCTTGGAAGCCTGCAAGGCTGTGCATGGAATCATTCCATGCTTTTAGCCAGCCCTGGACCTAAGAGACTTTCAATGTAATCTGTTTCTAAAAGCCTCGAAGCGCTGGCTCAAATGCGTTCATTGTGTACTAAAGAAATGGTATCCTATAAATAGCATATTAATCATTTATGGCGATCAGCTATGGCTCGAGATTTTAAGCTACACGCTCCTTGAATGCCAATGGAAGAGGAGAGCAAAGCTGAGCCCCCCCAGCTCACATCCCAACCCCCTGGGGAGCTAATTAGCCAGGAAACACTTGCTGAAAATTTTCAGCAATCTCTCAGTATCGTATCTGTTTGTGATTTCAACTCTTGGGTAACGCAGCCAAACAAAAGCTACTGGACGGCTCCAACAGCCTACATCAGCTTTCAAGGAGCAGGCTTTAATACAGCTAAAAATGCAATTAGGGAGCTGCCTCTCTAATTCAAATATTTTGGCAAGCAGAAGTTCCATTCATCCAACAAAGAACAAACCCAGCACCGGGCTCTCCTGGGTGGCACCGCACATGGGTGCTGATCGGAACCTGTAATTCCTTCCTCCCTTCAGATCTCATTTGAAATCTGCAGAATGAGGTTTCCTACAGTGCACAGAGGCTTCCAGCATGCGCTGCTTTTCACTGCAGCTCCTCAGCTCCACGTCACCCCGGGGTCTCTGTGCTCTTTTCTCCTATCACACCGTCCAACGTTGCTTTTTTGGATGCTCCTACCCCCATTCAGCACCAGCAGCTACCTCCCGTGCTGATATTTTGGCAGCATGAAATCCCCTTTCCATCCTTCCTTCAGCTTACTGAAGCCCAGTAGTCAGAAAGAGTACAACTGCTGAAGTGGGAAGGGGCTTTATTTTCCTCCAAAGCCACGGCTGGTAGCACAGAGCTAGAATTTGCTTTACAAAAGCAGAGGTAAGCAGCTCTACCTGTAATCTGCAGCTCCCCACGTCTCAGTACGGAGCCCGGGCTGACTGACACACACACACAGATTTACAATGCAAAGTAAAGAATAACTGATTAAAGGGAATCCGCCGCATTTCTGTACCTTAATGAGTTGTTGGAGAAAATTAATTTCCACCTGCAATTTATGCAGAGACTACGAGGAAAACTTAGAATTTAATTAATCACAGTATTAAAAAGTTATTGGATATAATTGTAAGCAAATACTGCTTAATTATTCCTCTAGCACTGTGGCTAATCTCAAAGTCATTTCCCACGGTGCCGTTCTTGGTTCAGGATGTTATATTCTTACAGATTCAGCCGTGGTTGGACTCAGTTTTGAAATAACGGTGTGTTTCCAACATCTCCATTCTGAACCCAGCACATCTGTAGCATGAAACATCCCCTTCCAGCCTCCAAGCACAGCAGTACGTGCAAAGCCTGGGCTGGCCAGGAAAGCAGCAGAAATAATGCAGATTCACAGTCATTTCTCTCTGAAGTGAGCACTGTCATCCCTATTCCTTTTACTAGTGACATTTCTAATTAAGCTGCCTGCCCAAGACCCATTTCAGCAACGTTTCCCCCTGAATTTATGGTGACTCCTGCTCCATTCCATCTTTACAGTGCTTTTTCATCCAAGAGGTTTCCCAGAGCCACAGTTAACAGAAATCTGAGTGAATGATAGATATTTTCTAAGCTCGTTTATCTCAAAGATGTTTACTTCGAAAGCCCCTGCGCTGTGCAAGGGGGATGCCCTCAGGAAGCACAGTGAGATGCCCTCGCTTGATCCCAGTGCAACCCCCACCAACACCCACAGGGCTTACATCAAACCACGTCATGGTGTTTGTCAGACCTAAGCGAGAGCGAATGGAGATCTTCAAAATACTGCCCTGGTTCCTAAAGTCTGACAGCACTTAAGGTCTTCAAAATGCCCTTCCTGATTCCTCTCAGGGGCGCAGCACTGCAGCAGAACAGAGCCTTGCTAGAGAGCCCAGGGTCTCAAGCCTGGAGGCAGCGGTTAGCAGGGTGTTACTGGAGGGCTTCTGGCTGCTGCTGGGAGACAAAGCCCCTCAACAATCGAGCACAGACATCACTGGACACGTGGAGCTACCCACTGGTGTTTAGAGCAGACCTGCCCGCTGGCTCTATCGCTTTATGACCTAAAGTCCACCATCATTTACGATTTTTTGCTCGAAAGTTCATCTGGAGAAATTAATCATCTTATTTACATACTAAACCTTCACAGAGGAGAACAAGCAGACAGAAAGGGCACAGCACTGACTGCGTGAGCCCCTTGTGGAGGAGCCCCAGGTGCAGAGGCCCTTCCAGGTGGCCGGGAACAGCTCTTTCTCTGCCTTTCCTCCTCTTCTGGTTTTACTCCAGTTAATTATGGTTTTTAATTAGTCATTAGCAGTGCCTGAGGAATAAGATAAATGGTCTCTCCTGATTTGTAAAATTTCAAAGATTGCATCTAAACCATGGAAAACCTCAGCTTATTACTGCTAATTGCACTGCTGGCAGCCAGTCAGCTCCGGGCTGCCCCGGGAGCCTACGGGGAACCCCAAGGAGCTCTGGGCACTGTGGGAACTGACAGGAACCTCACCAGCAAACACAAATTCAATGTGATGCACAAGAACTCCGTGATCAAAACCGACGCTCCATGCGTAGAACCATCACCCTAGACATAAAACAATTTCGAATCGGTGAAGGAAATCAATGTCTCTTCCTTTGAAAGACCAAAATTAAACACTCTGCATTGAGTTTACTCAATGATCCTCATGGGTCCCTTGCAGCTCAGGCTCTGGACTCCAAGGAATGCCACGACTGCTGGGCAGTTCCCCTGGGTGAGGCCAGGAATACAACGTGGCTGGTACGTAATAGCTGTCTCTCCGGTGAGGAACGAAGAGCAATTTGTGGAATTTCAGCATGCAGGAAGACTAACACGTCTATTAAAAGAAAAATGTGAACTCTGGGTCTCTCATCAGGGACTCGTTTAAATGCAATTTTGCTAAATTAGCTGCAGTAAGGAGCCAGTGGAGGAAGGCTAACTGTAAACCCAGATAAAATAGTACTTCTTTGATAACAGCAATTCATATTAAAGGACTCCAGTGGATAATAAGTCATTAATAGGCAAACATTATTTTAATCCAATGTATCTTAATGCAAGCTCAGAACTCAGCATCTGCTTGTGCAGCTGGCAAACTGAGATGCTCCCATATTTCACTGATGAATTCCAAACGTGTCACTGATATTTAAGACACAGGAGCTTCCCAAAAGGCAAGAATGCCTGGAAAATGGGACATGAGACACTGCATGGCTACCAAAGGAGAGGAGGTCAGCGCAATATCTTCCCATGATAAACTGCTGCTTCTATAGAAGGGTCAGCCAGATTTTGGTAAGGCACTCACTACGCGGCAAACGAGATAAATGGGAGAAAAGGAAAGGGCTGCTGGCTGCAAACCACGCTTACTCAAGACCTGTTAAGGACAACACGGAATGAAAATAGCCGGCCCTCCACGTGGCTGCTGCATTAGGGCTCCAAACACACATTTCCTGACTACTGCACATCTCAGTTGTATTTGTCATCTTCTGGATTTCACTGCGAAAAGCACATTTCCTCTTAATTCTTTAGAAATGTTCCTCCAGTGACTTTTTGAAACGTAAAGATGGCAACACTTGAAGACAAAAAGGCTTGAGAAGCATTGGGTGCTTACTAATGACAACCACAAAAGATTAAATTTTCAACGTAATTAGCCAGCGATGGGTCAGTAAAATCCCTAAACCAGATGGCTTCCCAACTGAGTTTTCCAAGAAATTCAGTAATTATAGGAAGCACCCTTAGAGATACTCAGCTCTTCTCTTTAATGGAACTGCATTAATTCCAGATCCTGCAAGAAAGACCATGGCCAGCCTCAGCAAACCGAACAAAGACCCGTTTCTGCGTGCCTCTTCACACCCATCACCCCTGCAAGAAACTCTCCCTTATCTAAGGCTAAAATCAATACGTTAATCCATACGGATCAGCCCGGATTAATGCGAGAGACTGCTTTCACATCACAGCGCCGACAGATTTTCCTAGAGGCAATCTGTTACCACATGCTATGTGACGGGCTAAAAAACACAAATCATCATTTCAGCCGGATGAAAACACAAAGGTATTCCTACTTGTGTGTGTGTGTCAGGAAGCAGATCTTTTGCCACCTCCCCCAGGTGGTGTGGAAGGACTCCACGCTGCCCCGAGGTTGGGGTGCCCCAGGCCTCAGCCTTGTCCATCTCTGCTCTGGGTCCAACAAAACACGGGACCTCTGTCACTCCACACACACGCCTCTCACCCTCCAGACCCTTCCCCATCTTTGCAGCCCTCCTTTGGATGCTCTCCCAGTGATGACAACCCTCCACAGATACTAACACTGGAAGTGCAAACTGCCAGCACCAGATGGGTCTGTGCAGCCAGGCTGCTTCTGCAAACTGTAAGGAAACACCACGAAGTGCTGGAGGTGACCTGCACACTTTGCAGGTTCCTGCTAGTCAGGATTTGGGCCATTTTATTGAAGAAATTCTTTGCTCAGCAGCAGTTTGAATAAAACATGCCCCCAAAGCCTAAGCAATATTAAAGCTGTGGATTTCTGTGTTTATTCCTACAATGCTAGCTTTTCACTTCACTCTCCCCCATGACAACCCCAGAAATGATCTTCCAAGTAGATGGGAGCTCCCAGGACCCCAGGCCTGTCGTTGCCCAAGGGGCCCTCTTCCCACACTCATCATTGCCCCAGCCCCCAGCACACTCATGGCTTTCTACCTCCTCTATTATTTGCAGTGAACAACCTGCCCTTCCTCTGCACCACCACTCACTGTACAGAGCTCTTGGATTTTTTTTTTTTTCCTACTGAATTTTCATTTGGAGGACTGTTTTATCATTTCTCTATCAGACCTGCCTGCTGTGCCAGTATTATTGAACAATCCCTCACAAAATTACACATGAAATACTCTATTGTAAGGGTTTGGATGTGAGCCATGCACAATACTACAAAGTCTCTCCAAAGTCAAACTCAGAAGATCAACGGTGCCCGACAGCCATGGCAGTGCGTACTCATTTTCATAATTTGTTAAATGAGTCAAGCACCACAAAGAACAGACTGAATGCTATCAACGAATGCGGGGCCAACTACAGCCATCCCAGATATTGAGAGGATGTAAATGGAAAACTAAGTACATAAAAAATGAGGATTTCCTAGAAGCAGGGTATGGGGAGGGCTTGAATAAATGTGCCTATGGATGCTTCAGAACATAAATCACCAGGGGGGTGATAACGTACAGAAGCAATGTTAAATAAAATGTTAATGCACGTATCAAAGGATATTGTGATGGCTTCTTTATTACATTTGTATCTTAGCTCGTTAAGGAAACGACCTCCCCTCCACTGTGAAGCAGGCACTACATTTATTGCTCCTGACAGTTCATCAGTGCCAAGGTGAGCCAGCCCTCACTGCTGCAAAGCCGTGCAGCTCTCCTTACAGCACACGATAAAGACTCATACACGAATCCAGCAGCGTCTGGAAGCAAGGCAGAGGTGTGATGTACTGAGGTTTGGACAATAAATCTGCGTCTGACTGATGACAGTTTGACTGTTGCATGCTAAAGAGGGCTTTGTAAACTGAAATGCAAAAGACCTGTAACTGCAGCATATATCACCAGACCGAGGCATAATCAAATTTGTTTAAATTCACAATTCCTAAGCCAGCGGTGAAGATCAAAAGAGACTTATGTTCCTGCTACTCCATCCTGCCACATCATTTATTAACATTTTCCAGCAAAGATCTTGCCCCCAGCCCCCCCACGTTTGCCATTTCCTAGAAAATAAGTTTCTTCACAGAGATAAAAAAGTGGGAGATGCAGCTTTTTGTTAACCTTGTCGTGCTTTACCACTCAGCCTGCACAATCAGCATCTAAAGTCAAGCTCGGCTCTCAAATGCCATCATCATGGCCAATCTACTGATCTGCCATTGTCTTCTGAACAAGGGGCACTAATTCCCTCCTGGGATATGAAAAGCGACCTATTCCTCTGATTTGCAGCTCCTGAAGGAGACCTACCATCTCCAGCCATGCCCCTACCCAGAGCTCCTACGTGGCACCTTACAGGCCCCCAGCCCTCCCTGGTGTTCTCGTGCCAGAGAGCAGTGGCCATGGGAAGGGGCTGGCTGCCTCCTTCATTTACACCAGTAAATCAAGATGCTAAGACCAACAGCACCAGAAGCTTGCTTAACACAAGCATGCTTATCAGGCTCCAGTCTGTAATTACACTCACATGGTTGGCAATCCTGCCCACGACAGAGGGGTTGAAACTACCCGACCTTACAACCCAAGCCATTCTATGACTCCCACAGGAGAGTTACACAGCTCCTCCAAAATCTCAACTAGAGCAGTTATCCCTCTGAGTTTCTCTCTGTGGTCTTTCTCTCTCATCTTTTGTTAACATTCTTTTCCAGACCTCGAAAAGAACTGAATCTGCAGCTCTGGTGGGTGTGAGGTTATACACACGATGTACTGTTTGCTCGTGTTCAGACCCAGCTCTCCCAAGGTGGCTCACCATCAAACATCACCTACCGGTGTGTCCTGCACCAAACATGCAGATAGAACTGGACAGATGCTGAATCCCCCTTCTGTAGGATAAAACAGGAGGTTTTTGGACCAGCTAAATGTTAGCGTGGCTTCCCCCAGCAACAAAACAAGCAGAATTCTTCCCCTTATTAATTACTTTTTCTGAAGTCTCTTCATAATTCTACCCACTGTTTTAAGTCAAGCATTTGTGTCAAGTTCTTCTGATCTTCCTCCCTGATTAAGGTGAGCAATTATACCCTCTGCCAATGATCTCCTCGGCCACCTCATCGATCTCCTCTCTTCTTCCTCCCTGAATCTAATCCTTTTGGCTTTCTGGAAGCTCATTGCTAAGACAGTGCTACACACTTCCCAGGAACTCAGCAACCATGTGTCATATCAACACTCCATTGACATCAGCGTTCCCTCTCATTTGCCCTTCCAATTAATTTCAGAGACGAGGTGCACCCTATCACGACTTTGATCTCCTGCCTCCAAGGGGTCTTAAAGCTTCTATCATCAAAAACGTGTTTGCTCTGATATCTGTATTTATAATTCTCCCTCGCGGCCGAGGAGCGCTCAGTCTCCTCCTGCAGCGATTAGCGCTGCAAAGCCTTCCCTCCCAGAACCCCTGGGGGGATGAGCGTTCCCAGCCTGACACCCAGCACAGCCGTTCTCCCTTCCCCATGGCAGCTGACACAGCTATGAAGCCAGAACCTAAAGGGATGCATTTTTAATGTGCGTTAAGGGGAGCGTGGAAATCCACGCCCTTGCTAGAAAAGGCCGAAGACTGCGCTGGTAGAGAGGGATGGACCTCCTGAAGCTAATTGCAAAATGCAACAGCACGGCTTTTGTGAAGAGAGATCTTGCAGTAGGTCAGGAATTAGTGAAGGGAATGGAATAATATTTATTCAAACACAGCACTGTTCATCCATCATTTCTTGTTCTCGGTTCTAAATGAACACGTCCCTAACACGCAGCATTCTGCCTCATTGCACGCATCAAGTTCATAACTCCCAGCATTCACAACATTCAGGTTTATTTCTTGCCAGGAACAGCTGCAAACGTGTTAGCTTCTGCAAATCATTATTATTTGGGAGAACAGTAACTACCTGAAACACATTTAATACACTTGAGATGACTGCAAAAATAATACAGGAAAAAAAAATCTGCAGTACCTAAAAGGGAAAAAAAATATTTTAAACATGGAGTGTAGATGTAGATGGAAGAATTGGCTTCCATTGCTTTCTGTTCCACCATTTACTGCTTTTCCAATTTCTGCTCCAGCTATTTATCTGAACTTGAAGAGTGGGAGAAAGACAACGACATGGATGGGGTTCACGAGGCCACATCAAGGTTTACTGGGAAGGATTACAAGGAGTGGCTCCCCACCAGAAGTCATCTTCCAGCATCTTCTTGCACTGGTGGGGCAAGACAGTTTGGTCCCATTTTGGAGTCTGACCCTACGAGGCACAACCGCAGCAAACACCACACTGCAGGCTCTCAAGCACATCCCCTTTCCTGGAGGCACCCAGTTTGGGAGCCAACAGCTTTGATATTTTAAAAGCAAATGTTGATTCCAAACACCAAACTCCTGGCATTTTCATCAACACAAAGTCATTCATGTTGTTAATCACACAGTAACTCTTTCATAATAATAACAACAACTCACCGAATCAATTGAAGTACGGACTCCAGATCCAGCAGTTTAAGAGGTTGTTTGCCAGACTGCATTTTCTAACTGCAAGAAGAAATGCAGCTAAACAAGATGTGCACCAGCAATGAAATGCACGTTGCTCAAATAAGGACTAGTTAATAATCCACGCTGTTTCTACATGCCATGTCTCATTAGAAGTGTTCCATTCATTGTGTTCAACACTAAATAAAGCCCATATCATATAGTGTGCACCTCAGCATCTCAGGTGTGTCCTCTGATGGGGTTTGGGTAGAGGCAGAGAGGTGGGAGATGGGAGGGAACTGCACGAAGCACAGCTCCATGCCTCTCACCTTTACCACTCAAGCTCTGCACCAAAAGCTGCCTTCAATCCTTTTGCTATAGGCTCCCTTTGGCCTTAGCCCCCACACAGGGCAGTCAGCCGACCCACTGTCATTAAATACAATTGCATTTTACAGCACACAGATGTACTCCAGTTGAGTCCTGGCCAGATTTTAATGATAATCTCTCCTAAGAGCTATTTAGCAAGTTAGAGGTGAAGTCTCACGCTGCAGCAGAGAGCAAACCAGATGCTGTGTGCATGTTTTGGTTTTCAATCACACAGCTCTGACCTTCACCTGGGATGTGGTGTCAGCCTGGAGGAGCCACGACGACCCAACCACTGCCAGAACAGCGTCATCAATGTCAGAGTGAGCGGCACCAGGTGAACCTGAACCAAGCTGAAATCCCCCCAGTGCCACCCAACGTCCCACAGCCAAAGGGAAGGCAAAAGAAGAAGCCAACAAATGAGGCACAAGTGCATGCGTGTGAAAACACACATCACCTGCAGCGCCCTATGGAAAAGAGCCTACATTTTCAGGGAAGCCACACAAGGAAAACTTAGATCCATGTGTGCCCTAACACCTCCCTCACCTTCAGGCAGAGCCCTGAGGCCACATCCTGACTCAGGTCCTTCCCTTGAGCTGCTCACAGATTTCCCAGCACAAGAACAAGGCTTCTGAGGGGCAGATGAAGCCCAAACAAGGTGTTGCTCACAGCTCCTTCTGGCATGTGAATATCCTCTCTTTCTTACAACCTCACACCGCCAAATTAATTTAATACTTACAAACACTTGCAGGGAAATAACACGGCAAGTACAGGAATTTACAGGGGACGTAGAAGGAGGCTGTAATCAGAGCCATCTCCGCAGTAACACCACATAATTTCTGTGTCATCTTTCAATCACAGTTCCCTTAATGCATCCTTGAAAAACGAGGACCGTATCAGTCACGGTAGATTTAATAGCCAGGTAGATTTATACTGGAACAAAGCCAGAGGCAATTTCCCCACGTAGAATAGCAACACTGGGATTATTTTAAATGTTATTATCCTGCTCATTTTTTTTTTTTTAACTGCATTAAGCTCAGGAGATTCAGCAGTACCATAGAGCTGTAGCCCTCCTCCAGGAGCTCTCTGGCACCCTCCTGCCCAGGCAGCAGGGAGAGCTCAGCACACGTGTGTGTGGTGAACACTTAGGGCAAGCGATGGTCAGGCACTCCTCCAAAAACAACCCCGACAAAACAAAACGTGTGTCACCTGCAATCTCAAACTTGACGCCCTCTCTATTTATTTTTCCCTCTGGATGTATGTCCCTTTAAAATCAATGCCCTGAAATTACAGCCTTCCCACGGGCATGCAGATCCTGTAAATCTCTACTTTATTACTCTTGGTACCCAATGGGCTCCGTTGGAGTTAGAGTGCAGCCAGCAATGCTGAGCTGGAGCCATCCCCTCCCTCCTGTCCCCACCATTTGGGCAGCATCCTGCATGCACCACACACAGATCTGTATCCCAGGCACACGTGGAATCTCCCTCCCCATCCTCCAGCTCCTCTCACTTGCATTTAGCTCACGTGTGCAACTTAATGGACAGTATGAATGGGATTTCAAAAACCAAACAGTCATGGCGTGCACATGAAGTGGGTTTCTGTTGCGTAAAGACTTTGCATTTGTCTAAGACGTGTTCTCCTTGAATTATTGCTCAGCCATTTCCATCCTCACGGAAGTCCTGAGCTCCAGATGTCAAACCATGGGGCAGGGGAGTTTGTCTTTACTGTGATGCACCTGCTGAGGGAACAAGTGACCTGAGATGCCTGCAGCAGGAACTCTGCCCTAGGGATTCTCTATCAATCTCCCACATTTTCCGCATCATTTAAACAGACCACTGTCATTGTATACCTGCACGCATACAGACACACATATGCACTCTTCAGGAGCTTCATCAAAGCCCAGCACCCACTGCCCCATCCTTTGTAGCCACTGCAGACTCCAGGTGGGATCTCCTATGGGATTTCTCTCTTTCTCCACAAAGCCATCCCCCCTGACCAGACACAGAGCTGGGCTCTCAGCCTGCACTCTGCCAGAAGCCAGGCGAGCTCAGTGCAGCAGCCAGGGCTTTCTTTAAATGTCATTTTTAATATTTAATCACACCGGATGGCCTCAATATTTACAGAATAAGCCATTTCATTCCAAAGTTAAATATACAGCCACGATATTTAAGGAAACTGATTCAGAGCCACAAAAATGCAATTGCACTTAACGTGACCTGGGAATGATATCATGCACGTACACCTTTCTGCAGGGCCCTTAAACCCCGTTCTGAATACATTACACCAAGCCAATCTCACCTGGTGTGTCTCCTGGGTAGGACTCACTGGTGCTGTGCAAGCAACCCAGAGCAGCCAGGCTTACAAAGAGAAACCAGGAAAACAGGATGCAGGTTTACAGGGGAGCTTTCATAAATAAACACCTGTTGGGTGATGCTGCCTCTGAAAATGCATTTCCTGAACCAGAAACCAAAAGGCATAAAGAACAGTCAGTGAAAGAGAGGCAGCAACCAGTAAGGAATGCAGTCAGCATAACAACAGGAAGCTCCACAACGGCCAGCAAAGCACTGGGAGCAGCCACAAGTTGCCTTCTTTTGCCATAAACAAAGCCACAGCTTGCAGAAATGCTTAGGAAATGAAACCACCGCTTGCAGAAGCACTCAGGAGGAGACCAGAGACACATAAACTGCAGTTCTATTTAACAGGGATGTGGAAAACTGTCAAATGTTTTATCACCCGTGGCAGTCGGGGCACGATACGTGCTGATATCAGCCAAAGACTGTAATGCAACAGCATAAAGTCTTATTGGAAAGAGAAAGGGAGCCAGAAATCTTGGCTGGCAATCACTCCTACCTTTGTAACGAGTTTCTGCGCCAGTAGGGGTGAAATTGCATGCCAAAATCACATGTAATTTATCCCTTGTTTAAGCACACACTGGCAACACAATTACTGTTTTCAGACTCACAGAGCTTAACTTATCAGCGCACTATCGAACAAAAGCGCTCTCCTTCCCCGTAATGAGCGGTGCAGCCCTGGCCACAGCAGCACACTGCACACCCAAATTCCACCCAAAACACACCGACTTGTTGGGGAACTGCACTCCTTGGGCTCCTTGGAAGAAAGGTGGGTGGAAGAAGTTTACCTTCCGAAACAGCTATTGAGGTAAACAAGCACTTCTGGAACGCATTGACTGATCAACAAGAACGATGTACGATGCCAATGACTTCTGGGGAAGCAAAACTGGCAGCTGCCCCATACAGCCCACATGGTGCTGAGGCCAACTTCCATCCTGGTCCCGTGGCACTGCACGGCCAAAGGAAAATCCACAAGCAGCTGAATGGGGGCATGGCCTGCTCCAGCCTGCGTGGCTGCTAGAGATGCTGCGGGCACAGAAAGAAGAAAAACATCAGGCACCCTCATATTTCAGCATGGGCTAAAGCTACGAGGCACGCCGTTCCCCTGCAATGTTACTATGGTGATTTCCATGCAGACAAAACACCACCATGGTTCATACAGCTGTGGTCGTGAGCCAAAGCTCACAGGCAAGATTCTAATCTGTCCATTAAACAATACCAGGGTTTGTGAATAATAATCAAAAAGCAATTACACAACAGATAGACTATCAGAGCTCACCCCACTAAGCATGAAGGTCAAATACATCACATTAACTAGGTATCTGCCCGCCAAAAACCCACAGCCTGGTGGACAGAATCATTACTCCTGGAGTTATTAATAACGGAGAGGATTGCCAGCACTGCTTCATTTACTTAAACCAACATGAAACGGCATAAATATTGCACTAAATCACACACAAACGACCTGCACGCAGGAGATCGAACTGCATGAAACTACTGAGCCGCAGAAAATGTATCTGTATATATGTTACATATACTTTCTGTACTGCAAAGACACAGTGAATTTTTCTAACTGTCCAAAGCTCCTCATTACCGAGAATTTAGGAGCCAAGTGTACTACTCATTTTGCCAGTTTCTGCTATACTGCAAATTAGTCTTTGATTACAGGGGGTTCGTGATGTGGGAAGATGCTGTGGCTGCATGTCGGTTGCCATTTGGGCTGTTTGTGCTTTGTTGCTGCACTGGAACCCTCCCCAGCTGCTTTCTGCCAAGGGGTAAATCTCTCCAAAGCTCCAGAAGGACTTGAACAGGTCTCCCACCTACAGCCATGCATTCAAAATACATAAAGAAAGGAGGAAAAAAAAACCAACAAAGCCTGAAATCCCTGCAGAAGTGCAAAGGCTCGAGCCTTGCTGAGCAGGAAGGACGAGCACCGAGTCCCTGAGCTTGAACCTCTGGCTCACAAAGCACTCTCTTCTCACCTAATCCCAGCCCGCAGCATTCACACATGAGCAACTAAAGAAAGTGGCTCTGCAACAGGGAAATCACACAGGATGCAACACGAAGAGAAACACATGGATGGCCGAGATGATGGAACTGCAGCCTGCAGGATGAGCAAGAACCTGCTGTCACTCTAACAGAAGCAACTGCCCTGGAGCCTTCCATGATTAACTGCCCCAACCTCTGCCCCATCTCTCTCCCCGGTTCTTTGCTCCTGGGTGACACAGGATGGGGCACACTGCAGCCTCGTCCCAGGGACAGGATGCTGAGCCACAGGATAAATGCTAGTGCACCAAAAACGTATGTAATTTCATTACTTGAGTGACAGAAACCTATTCACTGCTTACACTGGGCCTGCTATTAAAGCAATTACCTGGGATCAATGCAATACAGCAGCAGGATTTAAATCTTGCCTCGCAGCAAGGCAAAGGAACTGCTCCTCCAGGCAGGTCAAACCCATAACGCTTTGTTCCCTCTGTGCAACCTCTGCCGAGTCCTTGGCCACAGACCTAGATAAAAACACCCTTAAAGTAACCAGCTGGGTTATGTTTCTGCTGCAGGCAGCATGCAGCACGATGCCAGGTGAGCATCACCTCCCCCTGACAGCAAGCACCCCAAAGACAGCTGGTAGGTGCCAGGAGGATGAGAATTAATATGACTATTTTTTAATGGGAACCCAGCCCAAGTTTGGGGCTTTTTTTTTTTGCCACTTCTCTCTATTCTCACCATCTTTCTGGATTGCCAGGCACACCCGGGTTTGCCAAGGACATGCCACAGACAACTTTTGATATTGAGTCTCTGTCCCAGGCAAGTGCCTTTCAGGATGTCCTGTAACGCCTGGGCACTGTAAAGCAGGCAGTCGTAAAAATAATCAATCACAATTTCAGAGTTCTCCGAGCTCTCTGTTATTCATCATTTCTTGTCTGCTGACTGCTGGCACAGGGCTCAGGGCTCTCCTTCCCTCCTCCCTCCCTAAGCCCCGCAGACAGCAGCAGCGTATCTGCAAACCTCAGGCATGTTACAACGGTGGCAAATTGCTGCCATGTGCACAGATCAAGGCAGCTTTAAAACAGAGGCCGTGGCCTGCAGCTGATACCATCAGAAGCTTTTGCTAGGCTACAGCTTATTTTATCATCAGGCCGGGGATGCAAGGCATGCACAGAGAAAGAAGGCATAAAAATGCAATGGAGGAAGCTCAGGTGGGATTGCTCGGCTGCAGGAGCCCAGCAACGACAGGAGGGAAGGCTGCTATCAAAACAAACAGCTATGCAGCAAGGTGAGCAGATGAAAGATCGCTCCCCTGCAGCAGATGGTGCAGATGTTTGCCTTTAGCCATCTTCCATATGTTCAAACTCAAAAACCAAGCAGCTCTCCAGCTTCGCTGTGCTGCTCTATGGCTGCACCAGTGCTGATGTGTGGCAAATGCTGCATCTCCATCACAGTGCTCAGCGTGACTCTTGCCAGGGGAGGAAACAACCTCCCACGTCAGGAGGGGAGCCACAGCCCGAAGGACCAGGAGAGGGGACACACAGTGGGTTGGAGGCCTGATGCCAAGGCCTGTGATAGCCAACCACTGCCACAGAGCTCCTGAGGCCCAAATCCAACACCATCTCTGAACAAACACCCCAACCCACGGGGGCACAGGCTGGAGCCCCAGCAGCACAGCCCAGCAGGAAGCCAGCAGTGTCAAACAGGACAGGAGAACCACGGCAGCAGAGCCTGCTCACGGCATGCTTCTCATCACAACAACCTCGCAGCACTGGGAGCTGGAGTTAACGGGTGATGAGAGCGCTCATCTGGGCTCTGTCCAACTCAGTGAGCTGGATACTTGGTGCCTCCTCTGCACAGATCGATTTTTGCACCGAGTTTATGAGGAGTAATTAATATTCATTCTGAATTAAGCAGAATACGATTCCCAATGCATGAAGATGTTTATTATTTATTCATATTTAAGGCTTGTTAGATTAATCTATTTTAAATTACTGCATGCTGCCAGGCACAATTATTATAATTTATTGGGATAATTTCAGTGCTTTATTTCCCTCCAATGCAACCTTGCAGAAGGTGCGTGCTGCTCCTCAGCTGCTCAGTAAAGCAAGCCCTGCTGCTGAGAAGCATGGCTGTCACTGAGATGCGGGCAGCTCAGGCCTTCCCCTGAGCAGTGGGAAGTGATGAGCATCCCCTGGTGATGCCAGGAAACCCCAAAGGATCCAAGAAAACCCACAGCATCTTCCAGTCTCTGGGCACAAACACCTACTGCTGACATTTAGCAGAAGCAGTGCTTGGAGCAAGGGGGTGAGAACATGGCAATAAAGTCCTTGGCTCCGTGCTGTGCAAAAGACTTCATCTCATTGCTTTTTTTTTTTTTTTTTTTACAAAAAAAAAACCCAAACCTAAATACTTGCTTAAAAGCTGCGGTAACCGTTATTACGTTTAATTGATACCCTCAAGGGCTCAAAGCTTTTATGAAATTTAATTATTTTCCATCAGGGCTTGCATGGGAAAGGTGCAATTACAGCAGAAAAGGCTGCTGCTCGCACAGAGCAGCCCCGTGCCAATGCCCCCAGCTGCACCACCAGGCCCGTCCCCGCTCACACATCTCTGCTCATTTTGGCCCTTACATAATAATTAAAAATGAAACAGACCAATCTAATTCAACAATGGGCATACCACTCCGTGTATGAAGCTGCCATCACCAAGCGAGCGTTCACTCAGGGATGCTTCCCAGCACTACTGGACCAAGTGGTTCCAGAAATGGGATTCCCCTGTGCCTGAGACCGGCCTGGGGCAGATCCTTGCCTCATCAGTAGAACAAAGGAAATCATACACCCATCCCTGGCTGCAAACCTTCCCACCCACGCCTGTACAGCTCTGTAAATAACACTTTCTCACCTCTGAGAAGCCCCCTGCTTTCACTGATGCACAGAGGAGAGCACTCCGTGTGCTGGCGCGGGAGGAAGGAAAGCCAAGGGCGTGCTTTGAAACTGCAGGGGTGGGCTGAGATCCCTCCCCAGGAGGACTCACACTGCAAACCCTTTTGAACCGAGCTGCTTAATCAGAATCTCCTGAGAGCAAATGCAGCCAGGAGGAAGAGAGAGCAACTTTTTAATATAAAAGGAAAAAAGACCTCCTTTGAGTAAAACAAATGGTTTTCTAACAAAGAACATCCTGGGGACGGGAAGACAATGTCTTGCTTTTGATGCTACAATACTGCGGTTGAGATCAATGGCTTCACAGCAAAGATTTTACCCCAATTATAAATCTCCCTTAGCAAGTCACAAAATATAATTTAGTCGTCACTAATGGCACACTAAACTTCAGCTCTGCTTTCACTGCAAGTTTTCAGGCAGAGAATTTAAGAGCGATCTCACAAGATTATTTCAGCGTGCCTATTACTTGACACTGGGGGCATATCCCATCAGCAAGAAGCAAATAACACTGGGGTGTTTACATTGTTCTCCCACGTGGAACTACCTCCATTTTCCTCCATGCTTATGAACAGTGGAGGAAATTCCTGCTCTCACTAGAGAGAAACTCCCAGGAAGCCAAAAAGTGACCATGAAACTTTGATCCAAACAAAGCCACTGTGCAGATTCTGCCCAGGTTTGAAGGGAAATGGCCCCAATCCAAAGAAAATGCTGCAGCCAAGAGGACAGCATCCCTCCTTCATGCTGCATTAGGTCCCCAGACCCAACTGCAAAGTGGAATCAAAATCACCACTTTCAAAGCAATGGCTTTTTCCTCCGGGATGTTCGACCAAGCAAATACAAAACACATCCAATATTTCTGACACCCAGCAAGCTGTTATTTTAAACACAGTTTCAATAAACTACAAAAGTTGATACTGTTAGGGGCTTGGAAATATACGATCTCATTAAAAAACGCTGGCACTTAGAAAGATCTCCAGTGGCCAATCACCGCTCGGGGAGTGCTGTAATTTATAACGTTGATCCCCACAGCTAAACCATTTAATCTGATAATAAACATCAATCACTGACTTTTACGGCACCATTTTGCAGCCTGAGCAGAAAACCTTGCTCCTGCGGACAAATTAGGAACCCCTAAGCGACTCTTGCAAATAAATACTGACTTTAATATTCAGCAGTATAATTCCACGGGATCAATTTTTTATTTAAGTGCTACTGGAGCTGGGAAAAAGTTTGGAACTACAGAAGTATCTACAAGCACAACTCAGCGCAGCGTAACGGCAGCTGGCGTGCTGGAGCCTGCCTACCCAGCAGCTCAGTGACAGCACACGCTTACCTTTATGTCTGCTGCAGTTGTCACCAGAAAGTTATTAAGTGTGTCCAGATATTCTGCACGACAGCCCATAAGTCACCATTAAAAACGATGCAAGATCCTATTTCGCTCCCATGCAGGCTCTGCGTTGGCTCGAGGTACCAATCCTCAGCCTACCACTCGATAGCAGGGGAAATGGATCAGCCAGGAATAATACACTGCACGATGGATAACTGCCAGAAAAAACAAATCAGATGGAGCCCATTCATACGTAATGATGCCCAAGCTACCATTAATTCAAATACTCTTTCCCAACCAGAGAGCTATTTAAGAAGGAACCAAAATGATGATTTTCCTATGGCCACACCAAATGTCATCGCTGCTTCGTGCAGTGATTCTTGCAGCCAGCAGGACAAGGCAAATTTTCAGGACAGTTTCCAAAATGTTTGCCTGTAAACTAATATTTTCCAATACAGGAAATAATCGTAATTAAGGTGAATTATTCATAAAAGTTCCACTTCAAGTAAAGATGGAAAATTATGAACCAAGTGAAGAACTTCCCCATGAATACTTGCAAGAGCAAAGCAGGTAGTCAGCAATGAGAACACAGATCTGTCACTTACACTTTCTTTAGTAGGATTAGCTGGGGTTCTGCTTCAAAACAGGTAAACTCTATTTCAGTTTTGCTGTCCCAGAGTGCACTTAGCAGAAATAATGACCCTTTGAGAAAAAAAAGTCTGTTTCTCCACAGAACAAAAAACACAAACGAAGGAGCTGAGCAAGGAATGTTTGCCTTGAGACACATCCCAGGAGGAACTGAAATGGGCTTTTACATCAGGTCTTTAAACCAGCGTTCCCATGTAATCCAGACACATGTGACCACATGCAAACTGTTCCTGAAGCCAACCCAAGGGCTCTGTGAGATGCCTCCAGCCCTGGCTGATCCAGCCCAGGGCTTGGCATCACAATACACAGAGAACAGGTGCTCAAGTCAAAACTCAATCAATCTGCACACATCAATGCCCCTTAACCACCCCTCTGGGGCATCTTCTACTCCAAGGGGCTCTGCTTACACAAAAAACACAGCACCTTCGTATGGAAAATACATGAAAGCACTTAAATTTGTGCCTCTTAGTCTTCAGGCTCCATGAATGCATTTTAGTTACTGATTACTGGCGCTGGGGCTCCTCAGAGTGAACTTTCCAGTTGTCTCCAGTAAGCTCTCCAGTGTGTATATAAATGAGCTTTAATAGAGACTCACATCAGCAATTTTCTAAGTGTTGCATTAGATCTAGACAGTGTTTTTCATCTCAAGACAGAAAAAAAATACATATTAATCCACCAGCAAAGCAATGTACTAAGAATTTTAAACATTTCTGTCAGTATCAGAAAGGCCATAATACATTCTTTGCTAGACAAGATACTGAGTCATTTTGGTTCATTTGGAGGCCATTTGCTAACTTTATTAGGCAATATTCAGATGATGGATTTCAAAAGGATATTCACTGTAGAAACAGGCTTTGTTTCTGAAGACAGTAATTAGGTTAACCTCATGAATAAACCCTTTATATCAGCAGCCTGTACAGAGCAAAAGTAGAAAAATGCAGGAGAAAATGAGAAAAGAAAAACGCAATTTCAAACAAAGGGAAAAAAGTTAAATCTACGTATAGCACCCTACATCTCACACTTGAGAAATGTTTCATGTATCAGTAGAATCACAGAAACAAGAAAGCTGGCAAAGACCTCCAAGATCCCCAAGGCAAACACCAACCCAACCATACCCACACGCCCCTCAGAGCCACATCCTGAACCTCTGATAGAAACATTGCCAGACCCAAAATGCCAAGATGTTGAGCCATAGCATTATGGAAGTGACGAAAACCTGGAGGCCACCTCAGTGCCACCAAGCAGGGCTCTGCACCACACTGCAGTGACACCACAAGCGAGGAGCCACGACTGCTTCGTGCATGGTACACACAGAAGCTGTCACCAGAAAGGTGCTCAGGGTAAGAAGGAGTGAAAGATTGTAAAAAATCAAGACTTAAGCTGAAGTGGTACAGTTTGGCATAGCTTAATGTGAGCTAAGAAACAGAAATACTCAACATAAAAAAAACAACCACTTCAGTTAACCTACTCACTGAGCTCCAATGGCTGCAGACCCTGGTCCTGAAGATCACAACGCTGTGCTGAACATCCAGAGATCTGACCTGCAAAAATCAGAGGTAAGGAATGAGGGTAAATAAAGGCACTAAAAAGGGCGAAGCTCATTTGCATTCAAGTGTTCACTCAGTGAATGACTGCTCTTTCACCCCAGCACAACTGGCAGCTCCTCCACCACTAGGTCAGCTCCAAAACAAGTCTAAAGAAAAAAATCATCAGTGGGTTTAGGGCAAGAGCACAGCCCACAGCTTTGTAACGCAGAAGTTTAAGTAGAACAATGAGCACAGTGATGTTACAAAACTGTGATCAGCATTACTTACCAATGGCCAACCCAATGCACACGTAGGGTGGATGCGAGGACCAAAGAACCTGGGGTCATTTTAAGAGCTATCACAAAGGGTCTTAAAGAAAGAGGTTGTTTTACTCACACATCTATACGCTTTCCCCCTCAGCAGAACAAAGCTTTATATTTCAGCATTAACGATGAGATATTTTTCCCTTGAGTCAGCTTTAAAATAATGTTGACATTATAGTCAATACATTATGTATCACTGTATTTATGTCAGAACCTCTTGGCATGGAAATAAGTCAATCTAAATGCACAGTTTTTGTATTTAAATGAAGTCTGGCAACACCACATCTTTCCTCCAACTTCCACCCCACTTCTTACACGTGTTATCAATCATTTTCAACAGATTCCATACCCTGGGATATCACCTGGAGCCTCACTAAAAACTATTTTAAGTGATTTTTACGTGCAGGGGCTAGAAAACCTGCTTTTAGAAGCTCTATTTATAAACAACGTAGTTTTTGATAGCTTAAGTTTTATCACCAACCTCGATCAAGAAGTGTGCATTGCAGGACAGCATGCTTTTAAGTGAGAGGCACTGAGCCCTGCACTGAAGCAACCCCAAAGGCAGTGCAGCTGGTTTTGGCTTGGCAGCAGCTGAACTTACCAGGAACAGAGGCCAGAAGAGACTGCCTGGTAACCATGCACAACAATCCAGCCTGGAAGAGGCACCACACAGGTGTCTTAAGAGATAGCTCCCCAGCAGACTTCATCTTGAAGCTGTATCTTTAAGCTGATACGCTTTCACCGCTCCACTATAAAGAGAAAAAATACTTCTAAAAACAAATACAAAATCATGTGAAAAATTGTCAGGGCAGTCTATAAGACATTGACTGGCTCTAGGAATAAAATTGAATTAAAAAGCAGCCTTAAGTCTTCAGTATGAAGTAGGTTAACCAGTGTCCCCTATGTGACAGTTGGGATTTTCCAGCCCTAAGTGACCCTTTCCTCCCAGGATCCTTCACTTACCTTAATTTGAGTGGCCAGGTATGTTCAATCCTCATTCCAGCTGACAAGAGAAACGCGGCATGCCAGCTCCACTCTGAATTACTGACATCAACAGCTGTTTCATATCTACAGACAGAGCTTGTGAGCGTGTAAACAAGTCAATTAATTAAGACGCCACAGTAAAATGGATTTTAACAGTCTGAGGTCCAACCTGATGCTTACGGATCTGCAGATGCTCTGTAAGAATACACAAATATATTTTTTAAAAGACACCATTAAGAGTAAAATTGGCACGAGTGGAGGAGGCAGGCAACTCTTTTCTTGTTTGCTGACAGGCTCCCCCTTCTGATGGCAGAACAGAAAGATTTCAGTCCTCTCAGGAAGGAGAACGCTGCAGGAGTTCCTGCTCCCAGCCCACAGCAGGCTCACACTGAGCAGTGGGCTGGGGAAATGGGCAGCATGTTCTCCCTTTTCCTGCACACCCAGCAGCTGCTCCAGCCAGTTCTCTCCATTTGCACGTGGGCACGTGCATGGGAGCACTCCTGTATAGGATGGCAACACCCACCCCATGCAAAATCAAAGGGTTTCGGGGAAAGTAACTACTCAGGCGGACTTGGAGGCCAAAACTCCATGTGGTAGAAACCCTCCTAAACCATCACGGCTGTGCCACCAAAATGAGCTCTTGATAGATGTGAAATGAGAGGAACTGAGAGCCTCCTGTGATGAGCACACCGCATCCTGACTGCGAAAGGTGCCAGCAGTGCTCTCCCTGCCCAGACACACACACACCCATGTAAGGCACCACTGAGCATGTGGCAGATCCCTACGAGGGACATGATTTAGGTCTCAGACTGTAACGTACAGGGCCATTTTGACCATTTCTTCTTTTTCCATCTGTTGATCGGAGGGCTTTTTGGACAGAATTATTTAAAATAACTTAGCTTCACACACGCAGCAGAGGACAAGGCAGAGCCCACTTAAATCCACGTGATTTTATGCAACTTCACAGGCCTCACAAAACACTTCAGATTGGAGTCAAAAGGATTTCTGCTGAAGATGCCAACGCTGCCAGGCAAGAGCTCTGATTTGGGGAGGAAGACCAAGGCAGCTGGCAGGAGCAAAACGTGCACATGTAATTTGCTGAAATGCATATTTATGAATGTAGGGGGTGGGCTCAAAGATCTCCAGAGGTGCCTTCCAAACACAACTACTCTGTGAATGTGCTTAAATTCACGCACAGGTATAAAAGAACAAACTTGCTTGTATATTATTCTACTCTATTTACCTCTCCCTGCTGAAGGCGATTGGCATTTGTCTTTGGAAAACTACCTCCAAAACAGTGTAAATAAGCCACAGAAATGAAGCAGCTGCAGCCTTGAAACAAGACTTTTTGTCCAAATACAGAAAACGTCCCTTGCATATTGATGTTGCAGTGCTGACCTCTAGTGACAAGCATCCCGGAACAGAGCTGGGACAAACCACACTGCTCACACTTCCCCTTCTCATTGCCATCCCCTGTTCCACACCTTTGGAGGGTGAGCAAACTCCATACACAGCAAGCACCAGCTTGCTGGTGAAAAACAAAAACATTAACATGAACAAACTCTACTTGGGAATCCAGATTAAGGCACCCAGTCAGCCAAGGCTTCCTCTCTTTCTTTCTTTAACTTCCACAGCCATGGTTGTGAGACAGAGCAGCTGTTGAAACCTCCAGTGATAGCTCCTGAAGATCAGTCAGATAAAGAAAAAAACATCCCTCAACACCTCTGGGCACTCCATATGAGTAGTAGTGGAGAGATGGGTAACCCCCATTTAGGTTCTCGACAAGGGACAGCCTCCTCTGAAATTCACCCAGATGATTTTAATAAAACACTTCCACATTTATTACACCTGGGAGAAGAGTATAAGTTGGCATATTTCTTTTACACTAACTTCTATAAACATCTCCAGACAAGGGTGCACATCCACTGGCAGAGCTCAGTCAGACCACTACAGCCCAGCAGCAGAGCACAACCTGTAAACAGTATTTGTTAAGAGTCAAGAAAGCCATAACACAGCAACAGCTTCACAGCGTCAGGGGTAAAGCCATGAAGGGAAGCTTTACAGGGAAGAAAAAGGCAGTCTAGAAAGATAAGCAGCTTTCAGCTCAAGCCATTCCAAATCCATTGCAAACAAGACTCAGTCATGGCCAGGTCACAGCCCAGCAGCACACAGTCCAACAGCCCCTCCCCTAACCAAGGCCAGCAGTCCACTGACTGCTAACTGCTGCCCTTGTCCCTCCCACAATACCACAGACACGTTTTCACTATCAGAAGGAAACCTCATTTCAGAGTTCAAAAATCCCTTTTTCCCATTTTCCATCTGATGGTCAAACTTGAGCCTACAACTATTCATCAGAAGTCTGAAGCACAAACACAGCAGTAAGCATGAAAAAGCAAGGTAAAAAAAAAAATCCTCGGGCTGAAAATCATCAAAAAAGGGAAGGCTTGGGAGCTGGGACTTCAGCTAGAGCTTACACCACATGCAGTACTTCAGCAAGATGCTCAGGAGTAGAAGAATTCAGGAACTGAAGAGTTTCAAGAGCACGTTACATTTCTCGTTACCATCTCACATGAAAGATGTTTAACAACAGAACAGTTATCTGTGATCAAAACACATCATCCAGAAGCAGAGATCTGTGACTTGTAGATCAGCTAAACTGAAGGTGAGGAAAAGCAACAGAACAGTATCACACTCCCTCCCTCTCCAGAAAAGAGAGATGCATCAACTCAGCAGCACAGGAACAGGGAAACTTCACCTCTGGATCCCAGAGAGATGCTTCCCCAGGAGCTTCCTTAAACATTTCTCAGAGGAAAACAGAAATCACACGTGTTTAAAAATGCACCTTAACTACCACCAAGGGCAAGAACACACCACAAACCAGGTAAGAATAATACAGGTGCAGCATCCGTTCAAAGCTTTTATTAAAAAAAGACCCAGATTTCACAGGTTTACAAGCAAAAAAACAAAAACCAACCAAACTTACATCATCTGTTCTCACAGCCGATAGTGTTTGGCACTCTAAGGAGCACAAAAAGCACCAACAGAAGTTACCACAGCTCAGCGTACTGCTTCCCTGCTGCAGTATGCTCAGCACAGCTCAGTCTGTTACTTCGTTTTCTGAGACTGTACGGTGGAATCTTAGTGTTTGAATAAGATTTCCTTTGTCTTCCAGGAACATAAACCTCCACCGAGAACTGTCTTTAAAAGCAAAACAACCAAATAAAATAGAACCTTAAAAACCGTGACTTCCAGATCTGTTCAAATTACCTCAGGCAAAACAAACCAAAAACACTATATTATTTATATATATATGTAACATTCTTATTATAGTAAAATACTTCCTCTGCAGTCAACCCAGGTGCAGGACTCTCCTGAGCACCGTGGCACACAAAGCTCCCTGAAGTCAGCCAGGAAGAGCTCACTCACCCCGTGCACCTGGTGCTCTACTCTACAGCAGCTCTTTGCTCAGTGCAACCTGTGCTCAAGAAAGCCAGATGCTCTGGCCTTTAACGTAACATTAGTGTGGAAGAACTTCAGTCCAAATCCATGAAGCTTTATGGATAACAAAAACAAGAGGGAAAAAAAAAATTAGGAGTTAGCTCTGCTCAGGAACAAGGAACATGCTTTCCACAGGAACAGTGTAACCTTCACAATGAAAGGCAACAACTTCTTCCAGAGTGCCAAAACTCAGTTCCCAACTCTTCCCACGTTTTTTAAACAGATCAGTTTCACACTAACCCTGATTTACACGAGGTTAGTGCTAAGCCTATGGGTCTAGCATTAAGTTCCAGGGGTTGTACTTTTTGAACGGCAGCATTACTGTGTAGTTTAACTTCCCCAGAAATGCTTGCTTGAGCCAAAAGAAGAGACAGTCTTTCCTCACATTTTCTATAAGGAAAATGAAGCAGACTGTTTGCAACGTGGTAAGAAAGTTGTCCAACTCGAGAGGATAATATTCCATGCTTACACCACAACTCATTTCACAGCAACTCGATTACTGTAGGAAAGCTTCCACATTTCAGGAGTCTGCTATCGTCTTGGGCTGCTCACTGAGCACTTAAGGATGGTTTAGCACGTAGTTCATGCTCAAGTGAACAGCCAGATGATTCTTCCTCAGTATCTGTGCATTATTTACTTCAAGGTGCAGAAAGGAACTTACACCACACACTTTTAAAATCAGACCTACGCAGAAAAACCGTGGCATATCATTCTGCCTTCGCTGCAATAGTTCTCAGTACTGGAAGTAAAGTTTTGTGTACAGGAACATCAGCGTATTTCTGCTCTTGCAAGTGGAGCAAGATGCTATTTCAACACGCTTCTGTGCGCCATTGTCGATAAATAGGAGGAGTAATTATCTGGTAGCTGCAAAAAAATAGAATTTAAGAAACATGCATCACAATAAGCGTGCTCCTCAGCTTAGCTGGTCCGACTCATTTCCATTTCCCTCCTTACATTTTTAACTACCACAGCTGAAACCATTCCTGAAAACCAAACACGCATTCAACACTTCACCCAGAGGTTAAGTCACTGGCTGTTTGGAACAAGAAACCAAGTTCTTACAACAGACATTTCAGTCTCTACTCATTACTGTTAAGAGCCCTGCTTCGTTACTGATACCTGAGCGCCTAGTCTGGAGAGGTATTTATTTCTTAAACTAAAGTCATCATCTTTTGGCTGTAATTTAGCCAAGTCATCTTCATTTTGACGTCTGAGTCTCTCCTGTTCTTCTGCTCTGGAAAAGAAAACTCATTTAAGAGACTTGCACTGAGAAGTGCAAACCCAGCAACTCCTATCTTACATACAGCAGTTTTATTTCTTGCAACTAAAAGTACCCCCAAAGTTTGTAGAAGAATTTGGGGCATTAGATAAAAATAAAGCTGTGAATGGATTACACTTATCCACTGTAAAGAAAGAGAGAGGCTATTTTCTGCAGTTTCCTTTTATTTACCTTGCAAGACTTCGGCAGAAAGAGAAATCTTTTTGTTTTCACAGATTACAACGTGCTCAGTGAGCATCTGTAACACAACTTCATATCCCTTTATTAAACAAACTTACTCCTTAAAGTATAAGATTACAATACAAAAGCATCAATAGTCAAAAATGCAAATAAAAGACTGCTCAGCAGTCTTCAACTTTTGACCAGACCACGGTCAGTCATTTTCCACACAATTATCAGAGGGAAACAGGACCGAAGAAAGCTCTGAACATGTTCAGCTTAAAACAGTGGTTTGCATTAAGATAGCGACAAAGGCAGTAACAGTGACTCATTTCTGAGCTCTGGAAGGCAGTGAACCTTATTCCAGTACACAAAATGCTGCTAAGAAATCTCCACCCACACCACAATGGTACAGTACTGCATACAGAAGACACTTTCTACTAGGCTTCATTTTGAGATGAGCACATTTGCCCTGGGCTGCAGAGTGCCCTCTCCCATAAGGCAGCTTCAACAGTATAAAAGGCTGTAAACCAATTTGTTTGAGTGTTAAGAGATGATGTGGCATTAGTTAAAAGTGGTTACAAAGCATAAAATTTAACCATGTACTGAAAAATCACCAGCACCAAAACAATCATGCTTTTCCACCCCCCCTCCACAAAAGAACTATTGTCCAGTGTTGATCAAACTAAGTAACACTACAATTCTTCAAGTTGACATGATGCTCCCCAGCAAATGCTCCCCACTTCTGGATGATATTTGCTATTCAAATTTCTTTTCTGCAAAAAACATTTCAATAAAAATTACTGAAGACGTCGTTCTAAGGCACTGTATAACCCACACCATGCTCCTAGACAAAGCCACCTCTCACAGGGAGTGCTGACAGTTACACACACGGCCCAGGCAGGCTGAAAAGCAGCTCCATTTGGACACAGATTTCCTCTGCTCTGGGTACGAGGTAGTTTTTCATCACTGTTCTATTTGTTTTAATAACTGGCTGTTTGAGCTCAATGTGACACTCATCCCAACTAGACGTGCCTGCTCACCAGGTCTGCTGAGGCTTTGATTTCCTTGTTTTCCCCATGACTGATGTACCCCACACAATAGGAGGGGAATCAAGACAACATTCCATCACAAGTCATTCAGCAAGACTTCGCTGACAGGTTGGGGTTTCATTAATTCACTTTTAAATTAAGTGTAGACTACTTAATTACATGATTATTTTAGAGAAATCTGTGAAGTCACACACACAGAATGTGTCTCATTATCAGGGTATTTATCTGCAAAGATCTTACACACGCTGCAGTTTGCACAGCACCTGCAAGTGAAATGCTTTTACCTACGAGCACATAAAGCATTTCAACATTACACACAGACTTCAGAAACCCAAAGGGATCCCATTTTTAACCCTCATACAGCACTCTGTATGTGCTGCACTTTGTACAGTAAGCAATGCAAACTTCCTAAAACTACACTCCCATTCAGCTCAGCTGGAAGATGACTGAAATTTATAAGGAGGAGTGCCAGGACAGTAGATACAATTACCTGTGACTTTCTCTACTTCAGGAGGCAGGAATAAGAAATCCTACTACTATCTTGTATGAAAGAAAGTGACTTTCAAAACACAAAGCTTTTCTGTTTGTAGTTTCTGTTGTAGGTCTGCTACGTTCAGACAGCAATCTAATTAACTGCTTAAGGCTAAGCATTTTCTAAAGGACACTATTTTTTTAATACTTACTCATTTGCAGCTACTTTTTGCAGCTTTTCCCTTTTCTTTGCTGACCAGTTAAGATCACCACCTGAAACAGAAAGAACAACTACTATGAAACTTCCAGAACTGACATCGTATCTCATTGCTTGAGGAAAGAGAACAGTGGCTTTACAAAAAGAGCAATTGATATCAAGAATAAAAGCAACTTCCTCACAATCACACAAGCAAGCAAAATCAGGAAGCACACTCAGATCTCAAACGTGACCCATGTTTTTGCTGAGCAACAAAGAAATTTCCCCACAGCTCATCACAACACCCTGTAAGATTAGAGGAAGCGAAAGCAACTTGGAAAGAAACAAGTGTTCTCCTCTAGATCTTCCAGGAAGAGGCTGAAGAAGCATACACTGCTATTTGATGGCAAGCATAATGCAGGTACATACAATCCAGCGTGTTATGCATAAGCAGTTTAGAAACAGCTATTTTAACCCACAGAATATCCTACATGTTTGTTCAGCTTAGCTGAAGAGGAAGGTGCTCAGTCCTGCTGATTGGATTTAACACCACAGCAAGGCCTAGGGAATTACACATTACAGCATGAAGGAAAAACACATGAGGCCAAGCCCTAAAGGAACCACCGAATCCATGTACTGCAGCATGAGACACCCACCTCTACTCCACTACCTGTAAGCAGCTCAGCACAGCAACTGCAAGAATCACAGTGAAACTACAGGAATCAGGAGAAGCTAAAAACCACCTGACTTACCTGTTAGGTGATTCACAAAGTACAGCATGACGACAGCTACCAGAGACACTGACAAAAAGTAAGAGATGGAGCTGTCAGTACATTTACCACAATGACACAAAACCAGCTTAACGTGCAACCAGCAACAACTAAGAGCACTTGTGACAGTTGTAATTGTTACCAGCAGCACCTCTATCAGTTTTGGGAACTCCACTATGCTCACAAGCAGCACGGTAACTCGAGTTCACATAAATAAAATAAGGGCCCTCACATAAACAGCCCTGAAGAATCCAACTCACCAACGCTTCCACCTGTGCTCCGTTTTTACCAAACATTCCAACCACTGACACTAAGCTGCTTCAGGAAAAGAACAACTGGACACACAGCACCAGTTACTGGTTACTGTCAGCACTGCCTCAGATGAAACACCTGTAAATGTCTATCCAGCTGCACAGCAAGAAAGCAGTTACTGGCATTTTACAGGAATCACTGAGAGAGTCAAGAAGAGCTTCCTCAACATACAGAGCATTATTTTCAGTGGTTTTGCTACTTACAGGAAACACAAGCACTGAAGAAGACTTCGAGAAACAGGTATCCTCTCGTGTCCAGAATCATCCCAGCTGCTATAGCAATAACTGCCAGACCGAGATTCTGGATAGACTGCATACTAACACAAACAGAGGGTTACTAGCACTGTGCAGAAACTTCTTAAAGAGCAAACAGTATTTTACTGCACAATAAGATTAATTTCTCCCCATATTCTAAATGGGGGTCATTAATCTGCACTTTTGCAGACAGCAGCGTGCATCTGCTGCAACATCACATACATATCCTGACACTACAGGAGACTTCCTCCTAGACACAGCAGCCATTACAACTAGACACAACTCATTACAACTGCTTAATATCAAGTGGTTCTACAGAGGGAGGACGTAGGCCAGCACAAACAGACAGATGGAAGTACTCACAAGCCATAAGCTGTTCCCAGCTGATGTTCTGGAACAACAAAGGCCACCATGGGCCACAGGGCACAGGCGAGCAAGGAGTAAGCCACTCCTAGTAAGCACTGAGAAATAAACGAGTAGAAAGTTGTTGGATGAGGTGTGTTTTTGCTATAAAGTCCTAAGCTGTGAACTTCTAGGCCACAGACAGCTCACATCAGTTTAGCCTGTGTTATGCTGTACTCCCTTATCATCACCTTCAGTCTTAAATTCATTTGCACGCTGGATATCCTTATGAAATCAGGAACATTAAAATAAGTTTTAAGGCTACCTAAGCAGTCAGAAGACAAGGGTAAACTTAAGCAGAGTAATTCATCAGCAGCTCAACCTCTTACTCTGTCATATTTAGCTACCAAGGTTACCATTGCAATCCAAGGGTTCCAGAAAGTGAAAGCCAACATGATATGAGAAGCAAGCGTCGTTACCACGGCACACAAAACCCAGATGATATTCTTTCCAATTTTATCCACCAGGATTCCAAAGACAGGGGACATGGGTGCTGATATAATGTACACAACACTGCAGGAGAGTAAAGCACAAGGATTTCTTTTGCAATTCATGAAACATTAAACATTTAATACATAAATATCTTTAATCCATAATAATTTAATAAAAGATTCCAGAACTCAAAATTACCAAAATGTGTGAAGACATGGAAGTATTTATCATCTGAGATGATAAGCAACGTGCTTAGAGCTCCTGGAATCACTGGCCAATGTTTTTCTGTGTTTTTCAGTGTGTTTTCTGTTTTGCCACATTACCAATTCGTGGTCAAACAAGGAAAATGTAGTTTATTTAGTGTTGTCACCAACTCTAAAGGGAATTGCCAGATAAAACCCTTCAGACAGAACCTTCTCTTTCAGATTAACATCTTTTCCTCCACTGGAGCATCTAAGAAAGTACAGCCTTCCAGTTATGCCATATGAACTCTATCCACTGAAGAGCAAACTGCTTCCATCAGTGGATCTCCAACAGTCAGAGTCCACAGATGCATACTGAACCCTTAAATCACAGCAGCGAGGCATTTACTCATTAAACCAACTGAAATATACCTGTTAATTGCACTTGCTTCTTGAGATGAGAAGCGGAATTTTTCAATAAAGAAAACCCTACAGATAAAAAAAAAAAGCACAGGTTTAGAAGTAGGCAAATGTGAATAAAGCAAAAGGAAAAACTAAGCTAGACCACATAATACAAAAAACTAGTTTACAACTTGTACGTACAGCATTAACCAGCTAACATCCCAAAGCAGATCCTCCTCTAGGAAGCAGTTAAGAGTTGATAGACTTTTGCCAAAGGAGCATTCAAACCACATTTTGAAGGAAACATACAGAATATATAACTAACATTGAGAGCAGTCACGAGATATTGGCAATGAGGTTCAGATTACACGCAGAAAGTGGGAAAAAATGTTATCTACATTATTTAGAGAGGTTTTAAGTCAGTTTCAAACTCTCATCTCACAATGTAAAGCACGCATGGAGCTCACATGGAGCTCCTAATCCCAAGCAGATTAGAAATCTATCAGATTGACTCCTTAGAACAAGATGCATGGTTTAGAAGAAAACTACACAGGAATGCTTCAAGTTTCACCTTCATACATAAAACTCAATAGCAAAAGAGCTTCGGTCCAACACTGTAACTGTATTTGAGCCCCACCTCACAGGCAGTGAGTACTGGAGGAACTCTGCATAGCCACTGTTCACAGCTTTCTGCACCAAACCTCACACTTTAGATCAATATAAAGTTTCAATCTGAGAGCGGAATGCCTTATGCCTTCAAGTTCTGACAACTCAGCCTATGCTAACGAACAGGATTTAACACAAATCTCGGCAGAAAAGAAAGCTGTAAGAGTTGTGATGATTTCTGTCACAGGTACAGCAAACTGTGCCACACGGGAAATGAGAAAATAGCACACATTTGCTAAGAGACCAGTGTGGTTCTACAGCCAGCAAGAGTTTTCAAACACTAGCCAGCACCTCTTCCTTAGTAAATCACACCACAGCTAGTTCATCCTTGGCCAAATGCAAAGAGAAAAAGCTCCATTCCGTGAGACACTTACTTTCCAAGTCCAATGAAAGGAAAAACTGCTGCATAATAGCAGACACAGATTACAAATATAAGCCACAGTGACAAAGAGAAGTTCTTCACATCCATCAGTTTGATCACTTCACCTGCAGTGGGAGCAAGAGAACATCGTTTCAGCCATCACAAATATACCTGAAATTCACCCACACTGAATAAATGTTAGGGAGACCAAGAGTCACTGCTGAGCCACTATCTACACTCTTGCATGAGGTTTGCACAGCGAGCATCAGCCCAGAATATAAAGTCCCAGATCAACAGTGCCAAAGTCAAGAACAAACTCATCATCTCCCACGTTAGGAACTTACACGTTAAGTTCTCTAAAGCTTCTGAACGTCTTGTACAGAACTGAACTAAATACAAACCATTTTCTTTCAAGGAAATGTACAACCTGCTGTGAAACAGTGCCTAAAACTTCATGTTATATGTTTTAATGTAGTTCTCATTTTTTTCCTTAACTGGTCTAAGTTCTCCCACACAGAAAACTCGTAACACCACAAGGAGAACAGCTGCATGTTTTTGCACACCTATTAAGGGAAATCAAACCAATTTCAACAAAACAGAGTTCTAGTGGCAAAGCACAGACCAAAGTGACGTGAGCCTCCTCCACGAGCTCAGTAAATAAGGCACTGAGGAACTGGAATGATCTGCTCTCCGAGGCACGCTTACACACACCACTCACCTGTTTTTCCCTGCTCTTTACAAAGGAGCTTCTCTGCTCTCCTGTCCAGATAAGCAAGGATTAGTGCACAAGCCAGAGAGAAGACACACGTTATTCCTCCTGCAAGAAGGTAACATGACACATTTAGACGTAGGCCAAGCAGTAACCTGGCTTTCAGATGAACTTCTAGTGTAGTGCACTTTTACACATCCAATTTCTCAAGTCTGCCCTTGACTCAAAGGACATTAAGTATTTCTTAGCTGTAAGACACATACTTGAACTTGGCAACCAAGAGATCACACAGCATTTCATAGTAGGCACTCTGCATAAGCACACTATTAGCTACTGATATAGAAAGCAGTCAGACTGCTCCTCCCAGCCCCAACTCCATCTTTCCCACCTTTCAGAGAGCAAGAATTCATTAACACATAAACAGCGCTTGAATTTAGAAACCTAAAATACCAGGTGACAAACATTACAAACCTATCAGGAGAGATAATCCAAGAGTAGTGTGACCAGAATGCCCCAGAAGATCCCGAACTCGTGAGTACACCCATCCCATGATGTTCATGTTCACTGTGCTCCCCTAGGCAGAAGAAACTTATGTGAAGAAAAATGTTTTTCACAGTTACCCGAATCCACAGCACTGAGGCTGTTAGGAGAGCCCTACAGGAAAGGTACATCTCCACTCCCTGCACTCACAGTGACTCTACAAACCACACAGCGCAGCCAAGATGCAGCCAGGCAGTTCTGACACTGTCCCACTCAGTAACTGATGCTTGCAACCACACAGGCCTTCTGAAGACATCTGGCAGGTTACAAGTTACCTTACCAACTCATTCCCCTTCATATCCACCCTTGATCTACCAACCACATTTTAAATTCACCTCCCACACCCATTTTTACCTAAGATTTCTGAGGAAGTGTTAGAAATGCTGGGGTTTTTTTGCAGGTCTTACTGCCAAAACAACCTACACACCTTAAAGCCTACGAATTAAAGCTAGACAGTTTTAAACTTACAATCCTGGCCATGCTCAGCTGTAATCCAAACACGAGATTTAACTCCTTGCCTTTGAACCAGCTGACTGCATATGTGTTTTGTGCCACTGCTAAGGATTCTCCACCTATCCTAAAAAAAAGAAAGAAGGTACCAAACAATACATTAACTGCAACGGGAAAGGAACAAGAAAGCATCCCACTACTTGATGGTAGAACTGATTTGAGAGTATTTCAGATTAATTCCTCCAGGAAAAGGTAAATCTAATGCAAATATATGAAGAAATTGAAGTCCTACAGACATGATTCAGGTAAGAATTGCAGTGTCTTAGGCATTAAGAGTACAAGGTATCTTAAGTACTCTAGGAACTGTTATAATTGTCTTAACATAATTGAATCAGGTGGGCAGCAGCTTCTCATTTATCTTTTGCATAGGTAAAAACATTGAAGGACCAAGCAGTGCAGCTGCTGAGCAGTCTTACAATCTCTGAATTCAACAGACAGCTTTTCCCAATTAAAAATAACAGCTAAGAAAATAAACAGAGCTCCTAATTCTACCTGACTAAAGATTTTTGCACATCTCAACTTCAGAGGTGCTCCAACATTCAAACTTGTGTGAGAGTGCAAGAACAGCAGCACAGAAAGCTGCTCGTGACCTCAGAGGGTACATCACGCACTCTTCTAGACTTACCCAAATATAAACCTGCCCACTTCCATCAGCCAGAAAGCATTGAGCAGCGCTCCCAAGGCAAAAACCACCTGTCAGAAAAGCATTTAGGAAAAACGATCATTTCTTAGTTGGGGTAGGAACAAACTAGAACCATCTCGAAGCAGAAGCAAAAATTATTTTCCCCTTACAGACCTGGAAAAACACTTTATATTCTCTTCCCACTCCCACTGCTCCCTTTTGTACTGCCCTGCTATCTACACAGAATCCAGCCTGATTCATCCCAAACTGCACTCAGCAAGCACCTCCAGAAGCTCTCCCTTCCCCTGGTACTCTACCTGAATATACCCACAATAGTTTCACACTCAACAGATAAATGCTTTTTCCTTTCTATTCTCATTTCACTCATCATTCACAGCCCTCTGTCCCCAGGTACCCCCATACAATTCAGACTCCTATTTCAACTCCCTTCCCCTGCATACTCCTACCAAAACACACACTACAATCATAAAAGCCTTTTGAGCTTTCCTCCCCACCTCACTCCCAGCAGAGCTGCCACAGACAGCACTGTCAGCCTCCCGTTGGCACTTACCTGCCCAACACAAACAAAGATGCTGAATATTACAGTGCCCAACCTGTAAGAAAACAGCTTCAGGTTTTTTTTCAGTACAGTTTTAATTTGTATAATACTGAATCTGCAGCAAACCAAAAGGGGGAGCTGATATCTAATGGAAGTCCTCAGTAAGAAATGCCACAACTTGACAGCTACGTTAAAAAGATGGCACAGATGAGTATTTCTGAAGCTACTTTACTGAAAAAGTGTGGCTGTGACAGTGGAAAGCGTAGGAAAAAAACTATGGTACTGAGTGTACAATTCCATATGCACTTAATTCTACCAGTCACTGAATGTGGAAAACAGTAAGCCCACACTCACCGTATTCCAAACACTCTGTCTATCAGGAAGCCTCCGAAGAAGCAAAGAACCACGTTGGGCCAGGAATACCAGGCATAGAGCGCCATGAACTGCGCAGTGTTCACCTTCATATCCTACAGAAAGGAAACGTGAAGGAAGCAAAAAGAACTCTGAAGTGAATTTCGGGGACACAGAACGAGCACCCAAGTATTAGTGCTTAGAAATAAGCACGCTGTCCAATCAGAAGTCACAGGGTGCAATCGCAGAATTGCACCCACAGGAAAATGACGCTTTAGGACAAACCAATCCGTGCCACTCTAACAGCGCAGGTGGGGTTCCCTCAGGGGCACACACGGCACCCAGCACAGCGCAGGCACCGCCACGCCCCACCCCGCGAGGTTCGGCCCCGTCCTTTTAACCCTTCGCACCCACATTCCACCACGGGATGGCGGCAGGACACGGCCCTACACAAACACGGCTCCCCGCTCCGGGCAGGGCCGCCCTCCCGAGCACAGAACCCAATCCCAAAACCGGAGCCAATCCCAAAACCGGAGCCAATCCCAAAACCGGAGCCAGCCCACTCCCGGGCAGCGACTCACCCCCTGGACCTGCGTCTGCAGCGCCGCCGGGTTGTCGTAGCAGAAGCAGCTGCCTGCAAGAGGGACAAGGGGAATCAGCGCACCGCGCGGCCTCCCCTCACGGAGGCCCCAGGACCGCCACCACCGCCACCGCCGCCGCCGCCGCCGCCACGCACCGAAGCCGAGGAAGCACATGAGCGCGAGGACGAGCAGGCGGTGCGGGAGGCGGCGCGGGTCGCAGGCGGCGGGCAGGGCGCGGGGCGGGCCCGCAGAGCCGCCATCGGGGCCCAGCAGCGCCCGCTCCTCCTCCGCCATGGCTCCGCCGTCACCCGGGCGACGCCGCGTGACCGCGCGTCACGTGAGCGGCGCGTCACGTGAGCGGCGCGGTTGCCGTGGCGACGGGTGGGCGCTGCTCAGGCCCGCTCCCCACGCGCGCCGTCCCACGGGCTCCGTGTGGTGGCCGCTGGGCGGCGGGCATCAGCGCAGGGAAAAGAGAGCTTCGGGCTGGCGGCTTCCCCGAGACCTCCTGCCCCAATCTGAGCATCAGCAACGCCTGAGGCACGGCAGTGCTGGCCAGGAAAACCCTCCCAAGTCACAGATGAGCTGACACGGTGGACAAAATTAAGTGCAAAGAGTCTGTAGAGTGGCAGAATATCATCACCAAAAAAGATACTGATTGCCCTGTTTTTAAATGTTGCTAGAGGGAAGTATTCATTAAAGCTGAAGCGAGGCAACCAACGCACACACGAAGGTGCCACCGTAAAGCTTTGCTGCTCGTGTGAGCAGGAATAGTTTGATCCCACGTTTAAACTGCCACACTGTTACATCAACACAGTGTGTGTCCCAAGGGCTGTGCCGTGGTACCAGCACTCTGACTGCAGGATTCAGCTGCCTCCTGTAACTCCTGATGGGTTTTATCACCAGGGACATCCAGAAGAAGAGCCAGAAAAACATATTATCTTTTAAGTTTCGAAAAGGATCTCTAGCCCATAACCAAAGCAGTAGGGAAAAACTCGTACCAAGGAAACATACTAAACTGCAATTGGTGATTTAGGATGACATTATTGCTGTCGAGCTAGGAACAACACTGTCAAGAGTGGAAGTGAGGAGCTCTCAGAGGCCCCGAGGTTCTCCTGAACACAGCCTTTGTTTGTCTGACCCCAATGGATCAAACGTTAAGCATACAAAATCCCTGCAATCTCTGGATGTGACTGAGGGTCAGGATTCCTTCCCCAGTATGCTGTTGCAGTGTTTTGCTTGCTAAAAATACACCGTGCAGGAGTGTTCTCTTCTGACAACCGTGGCAGATTGTTTCTGCCAAGTGCTATGACAAAGTGTTCCTGGAAAAGCGAGTACTCAAGGAAGAACATTGTCCTGACTCTGCTAACAGAGCAGTGGGACTCGAATGCAAGGCACTGCTTTCCCGTGTTCCTGCCCCACTGAGGTTTATGCCAATCTTTATAGCATCACAGTCCAAGTTTTCCTTACCGTAAGTGATGTGATACGCCACTGCTAAATCAATATGTAACAGAAACAGTAAGAGTCAGAGCATCCTTCCTTTTCCTGTTAAAACAGTGAGACAGAAGGTTACCTCAGTACACGTCACACCTCAAAGACTGACATTTGTTTTCAGTAATTTCTCTGTTATTTATACAAAGGCATCCTGGATATATTCACTCTTTCTCTCTTTCTTTTTTCTTTCTTTTCTTCCTTTCTCTCCTTCCCTCTCTCTTTCTTTCTTTCACCAAGTTTAATTAATTAACCAAACCAGTTCTGTGTTCTGAAAACTTGGAAGTTCACGATTTCTTACTGCGTCTTGGTTTTTCCTGTGCCCTGCTCCACCTGCTTTTGGACACAAGGGCTCTATCTGAATCCAATTCTATGATTTTAGAAGTGTTAAAGTCCCACTCTGCCAACGAAGCCTTTGCCATCTGTCCTTTATGATACCAGTATTGCCCCTTTCATGTTCTGTCACCATCATAAGAAATATGCCATGATTTAAAAGCTACCTAAATCATTTAAAAACGATTACTTACTTCATCAGTGTTAATCAGGTTCCACCAAGCATAATGGATTTGATATCAAAATAGTAAGTGTAGTGGTAGGAGAGTTCTTCCTGCGGAGCACAGCCGTGGCAGTTTCCAATACAACAATGGATTTCTGTGCTTTCATTCATCCTTGAGGGAAACTGTACAAACCTGAAACAGATGCAGTTTTATGGTATTTACTTTCAAACACATCAGAGAGTTTTTCATGCTATTTTCATTCCTGCGTGCTTCGCTATTTTCATATTAAACAAGGCTGCATTTGTACTTTATCTTGTTTGATAAAACATAGGATTCTTTACATCAGAGTAAGAAATTACAGTATCTGGAATATTAAACAGGAGAAAAGGAGTATTTTTCCGTTTGCTGTTACATAATATTTGCCATGCCACCCACCCCTTTCTTCCCATTCACTTCAGACTTCACCTTGGAGGTGACCTTGCTGTGGCTGAAGCACAGTGTGGCTGTAACGTGCAGTGTGAGTTAAGTCTAAGATGATTCCTAAACGCATTGCTGATGAGAGTTTATGCCACAAATAAATACAGTAGATTCCTCTTAAACTCATACTTTAGAATGTTTATTACAGATGCAATTTCTGCCTTAACATAAATCAGAGTACTTAAAGTGCCATATGATACCAAATGTTTAGCTTAACGGCATAAAACTGAGCAAAAACTGTACACAGTACTTTATAGGTGCTATAAAATTCTTGTGCTTGTGGCCTCAGCTCTCTGCATTGCTCAGATCAGTCAAGTTCACTGAACGCTCTGGATAGTGAATACCCACGAGAACCAACTATTAGCTTTCAGAGTTTGGTTCTTCTACGCTGCTACTGTCTTCAGTGAAAATGCTTCAAAATCCAACCAAATTACAAAGAGGGGACTGTACTTAACATGGGTAAATTTACTGCACCGTTCTGCTTTGCCTCCAACTCGCGTTGGCGACCTGTTACAAAAGATCTGTCACACACAGGCATACCGACATTTTAAAATCACTTCATGTGTTGAGGAATGTGTTGTTATAAAGCTCCCCGTGTCCTGTGCTCTTCCTGCCTCACTCCAAAGTTCTTGGCCTCACATATGATCTCCTTAAGACACGTCTAATTACTGTAAACTCTTTTACATCAGAGAAAGCTGCAAAAAGGCTGAGGAAGCATTTCTGAACCACAAGTCTGTGTGAGAGCAAGGATTTTGGCCTCAGAAACCTCCTGAAGTTCAACAAAATGACTCTGCCAAAGCAAACACCTCCTCCCTGTCAGCTGAGTCAGAAACAGACCGCAGAACCGCATGTTGTGCCTTTATTGCTCTTCTTCCAGAGTAAGATCGACAAGAAAGATTGCTCTTTGTATTTCCCAAACTTATTTTAAGCCTCTAGATATCTCCTAAGGGAAGTGGGCATCAAGCCCTATCTCCAACAGGAAAATCTGCTCAGGTAATATGTAAGAAAAATGCCCGCAGCGAGAGTGTAAGAGCGGTCATTCACGATGGGCTGCTTCCTGCAGCACTTTCAGTCGTTACTGCCTGGATACTTCGACCTGGGAAGAAGTCAAGACACAAAACTAAACAAAAAAGCTGTTGTATTAGAGACTGCTCAACAACTTAGAGTCTGCAGATCAGCAGAATATTGTGCACCAAGGCCCAACCATTCACTCTTTGGAAACACACGTGTTCAGGGACACAGACAGGGATGGGAGAAAGCAGCTCCTTCCTGGTGACTCCACTGCAGGCCCTGCAGCCTGCCCTTCATAGCCCTACAAAAGTGTAATATTCACCCACAGATATCCTGAAATGGATATCTGTTATTGCCAGCACCCAGCAGCTTGGCTAGCAGGCTGTGACACACACACAGACACCGGCAAGAGCATCGTCTTTCTAACTGCAGCATCAATCCTCACGGTTACCCCACTGAGGTCTTTTCTTTTCTCCCTTACTTACAGTCCAAATGCAGAGCTCCTTCCAAACTCCTTTCCCTGCCCCCACCAGGGCTGAGCACTTTATGCACACCAAGCAGTTCCTCTTCAGGCACTTCCTCTGCCCTCCTATAATTGAGCTTTACTGCAGAGTTTCCAAGATGAAAGTAAGGTGTTTGGGTTTTTTTCCTTATCTCTTTAGACTGCAGGCAGGAGCTGAGCAGAACTTTCCAAGCAAACAGGTTTGCTCCATGGCACCATTGTTTCCTGAGCTCTGGGATTCACTCCTTTGCTGGATGTCTGATGCTGGGACTTGTCTGGAATTCCTCTTCCACCGTGCAGCCTCTGGCTTGGAATCTGCTCATCATCTGGGCACAGCACTCTGCAGAGAAAGGGCTCCTTCCTGACCACACCCTGATAAGTATTGCCCCACTTTACACACGCTCCTGTCCAGCAATTGTTATTCCAGGAGACACCCTGCTATCAATTTTCAGTTTCCTGACTGGTGGTCACTTCCCTTTTGTTCCTGAGCTCCAGTGTTTCCATAACTTCTTCTTGCAACTGCAACACTCCTAGCAGATGGCACAGCCCATATCCGCTCCAGGAGCTCCCAAAATTCAGTGCGTATGCATGGACTGTTTGCAGAGCCCAGCAAAGACAGGAGTGAGGTAGTTGCACTCAGGAGTTTATTAAAAAAAGGAATATTCTATACCTGTATTCAACAGAACAGTGTTCAGTATGCACACAGGATTGAGGCCTTTCCAAAATGAAACCAAGAAATGCAAAGTCAGTACCATTCCAATAATTCTGAGTCCTCTCTACAAACCCAGTTTTATCCCTAAGAGCACGAAGCTTTGCTCTGTCCTGTGGTCCCGGGTCACCATTAGAGTTACCATGAGAAGCACTGCAAGAAGCAAGCAGGACATTTAGCAAAAAAAAGAAAAACAACAACAAAAAAGCAGAGTTGCAAACCAGCAGTTCATCTGTCTGGATACCTGGAAAGGGGAGGAAAAAGATTCAGAAGCCAAGAGTTAAAAATAAAAGGGGGAACAGACATTCTGCCTCAGCATTTGTTTTCAGCGAGTGGCTGGAGAGGGGCTGTAAAACACAGTGTTCTGCTTTCCTTCCTTCGAAGAGTGAATGAAAAACTATTCTGCACAGCAAGAAAATGACTTGCAATGTAACGCAGAAAATATATGGTTTCCTTTAAAAGCATCTTGCTCAACACTTGATTTCATATTTTCATTCCTTAGAAATTACAGTTCTTTGCATTTTTATCTCTCTGAGTTCACCAGCTTGTGGTTTTGAAGTACAAACAACTTCATAAATATTGCTCACAGCATTAGAAAGAAAAAAAAAACAAACAGGCAGATTCATATTCTTCCACATAAATGACAAGTGAATAAATACAGGTTGTGTGGGTGAGTAACTGAAATCACAGTCACATTTCCTGGCAATAACAGCGTTGCTGTGCACAGAGGTAACTGATACTGAGTAAATGTATGTTAACATCACCCAGAGCGTCAGTGGCCAGAGTTTCAATGAAGAATCATTCTAGCTTTGTTAGCTTTGAAAATCTGACCTGAAGACCTTTTGGTTTTCATGACACCTGCAGGATTTCCCATCCTTCACACTGTTCCTTCCACAGAGTGGGCTCTGGGTGGCTCCTTCGGAAGGAGGAACTGAGCAAAATCCCCTTTAAGAATAGCCTTGTTTGAGCACAACCACGTGGGTGAAACAAAAGTTCTGAATGATTCTCACTGGAAATTATGCTTTGTTTGTATAACCTCACATTTTTTATTCACATATAAACATCTTCTGTTTAGGCAAAGCCTGAATTTTGGCATCCTCCTAGCACCCTGTAGCAGGGCAGCACTGCAGGAAGCGAATCACAGTGACACGAGAAGGCGGCAGCCTCACCTCACCCTGCTGCATCAGGAATCAAACTCCCAGCAACATTAACATTTACCATAACTGGGCATGCATACCATGATGTCTCTTGGATGAATAAGTCAAAGCACTCTGTCCTCAGCTGGTTTTTGAACTTTTTTGTGGACTTCATGCACATACAAAGCTATAAGAAACCATCTGCTTTATCTTTATCTTTCTTTAACAGAACCAGAATCTCTGAAGAGAAAGAACTCAGGGAAGAGCTCACACCACACAGGCAGCTGCACCTCTTTGTCTCTAGAACCATCCCAGTGGTCCCCATCAGCCCAGGCTTGTGCTGCCTCCACTCACCTCAAGCTGCTGGAGTCCTTCCCTCTCAGCTGCTCCATATATGAATGACTGCATGCTCCAGCTTCACCTTCCTTTCCTGCATTCCACACCCTGCACAGAGGCTGGGTGAAATCAGGCTCTCTTAAGAGGTTCCCATACACATCCACTGCTTCCTGCAGTGTTTCTCTCCCACCTGCTCCCCCTGTCTCTTACATTTCTCACATATGCAGCCCGAGAGCCTCACTGTCTGATAACATTATCTCATCAGTTCATCCAATCCAAGCTTCAGGAATGCTTAAATAGCTTCAAAGCTTTACCAAATTCTAAATACTCTTTCAGACACGTAGGGAATAAAGCCTACATGTTCTTCCCAAAAGGGAAACTTCTTGGAGTAATTCTGTTGCAGCAAAACATGGGAAGGTTTTTTTTTTAATGCTGAGTTCCATGCAAACAGAAAGGAAAAAACATGAAGTTTTCTTCTCTCTCATCTGGAAAGCCATAGCAATTTAATTTCTTTTTTTCTCTGGAAATTTGAGCAGTCAGTTCACGTGACATATCTGCAACGTGATCCACAACCACAAAGCATTCAAATGAAATACAACAACGCAGTGAACAGCCGTGACACTCGTTTCAAAGATCTACCATCTAACAACCAATGCCAAGTGTACTGCTTCGTAAAAGAATAGGGAACACGACATGGAAAGAGAAAACTGAGCTCAGGAAAAGGAACAGATAAAAATCCTGCTTTTGAGAATGAAGCCAAGTAATAACATCCCATCCTGGCCCCTGTACAGGATCGGGAGAGGTTGCTTCCCTTGGCAAACTGAGAAATCACCCTTCTTCCAGCTTCCAGTTACACTCCAAATAATGAGTGCTTTGGGGCAGACTTTGTTTCTGAGAGCCCCAATCAACTGCTCAGACAATCAGTTTACATATAACCCACTGGTGAACAGGAACTGACCTTCATTTATTTGGGGAATGCATCCCTCAGAGTCCTTCCACGCATGGGTAATAACAAATTTTGGATGACTTTTCTCCACTGCATGAGAGCGTTACACCACCAAAAAAGAGAAGAAGCAAACAATTGGTGGTTTTATAACTCTTAACGTGATTTTTCTAGGAAATAAGACAGCAAACAGATTCATCAGAGGTGAGAGGGACTGAACAAACACTCTCACATCCAAACCCCACTCTGGCATGTGATGTGGAGGAGGGCTGGGACCAGCAAACTCAAAGCTGTCGTACTTCCTTCTCCCCCTCTGGCAGCCAGGCACAGGGCTTATCTCACACTGGAGCCAGGATCATATTTTTTCTCTCAAAAAAAGGAAGGAACATTTTCTATGACATTTTTTTGTTGTCATTAAATTCCATAAAAGGTGGCACAGCCCTCAGCTGAAAGCAGTGCGCTTCCCAAGAGTTAAGTTTTCCCCAGTACCTTAGTCCTGGATCCTGAAAAGTGCCTCTGTGTGACTCGGGGTGCAGCCCTGGGAGTCTGATAAAATTTTGACAAAACAGCGAACAATTATACAGATAATAGTGAACAAATACTTAGATAAAATAGTGAACAACTGTCCACATCGAGCAAAAGCTTAGCTTTGACAGTCAGCTGTTCAAAAACTGCGCTATGCAGGAGACAAAATCTTACTTTCCAAAGTGAGTTCAGACGTACTGAAGTCACACTGCAACTGATCAGAACTTCTCATCTTTGTGTCATCTTTTCCCCCTAGAATCGACATTTGGAGGTTCTCCCCTTAAAGGCAGCCTGTCACTATGCCTTGCTGCACTCCTCTCAGTGAGCACCGATCAGACTGTCTGCAGTGGATTAGCATGCTCCAACAGCTCTGTCGTGGCTATAAATAACATTACATAGGTCAAATATTTTGACTGAAGAAGTAAAAAGACATTTCCAGCATCCTGAGATCCCAATGTGCTGTAAGCTTCGTGCTGTGCTGTCCCAGAATAAAATTATACTGGTGGCTATCAGCACTGGGAGCCTTGTAATTTAGTAATTCCGTGGTGAGGAAGGGTGAGGAGGAGGCTCAGCAGCCCAGAGTCATGGCTTTGAGCATCCCAGGGTAAGTGAAGGGACAGAGGGAAGATCCACAGGCAGCACGATGCTTTAAGACATGCATGGAACAGCTCTTGGGTACATTGTGGACACTGAGAACTGAGCAGAACAAAACCCCTCGATATAAGTTTGCTCTTAAGTGACTCCTCATGTAGATCTGCCAAAAATGACCATCCTGCCTCCATCCCCAGCCGTCTCAGCACCATTTCAGATCCTGCTCTATGTCCTCCCAGACCTGGTTCCCTTTGTACTGTGCTTTCTGCCTAACAGACAAACCAGTGTTTCTTACAAGTTTACTGTGCCAAACCCTGACAGAGCAGTGCTCTGCTCAGCACATTTCCGGCCTTTATTCCCTGGGAATACTTCCCACAGATGGCCACGCACCCAGTGCCCTCCTCACAGAACTCACTGTGCTACAGAGCTGAAGCCTCAGAATTTTCAGGCAGACTACATTGCCAAGGTTACACCCAGGAGATAACAACTTGGTCACCAGCAGCAGAGCACAGCCCAGCAACCTGTCCCAAGCACCACGTGCTTTCAGGAAATGGGATTGAAACAAGCTTTCACAGCTCCCACGGGACTGGGAAGAACTGGAGGATGAATGAATCACTGCTCGCAGCTCCAGTCTTCAAGGCAGTCAACACTGAAATCAACAGGGCTGTAAATCACAGAATCATTAAGGCTGGAAAAGATCTCAAGTCCAACCATCAACCCATCACCACTGGCTCCCTGTGCAGCACGTTTCAGCCCGCTCCACGCTGCCCAGACCTCGGTGCACACAGCAGTGTGGTGGGAGTTTGGGCAGGGGTCTGCAAGGGCAGAGAGACTGCACCCAGCAGCAAACGGGCTTGCTGACACACATGGTTTGTTGAAAACGTTGGTGCTGTTGCAATGCTTTCTTCATTTGTGCACGCAATCAGCAAATACCGATTTAGCAACCGGGCATTGTTAAACTAAGATATGCTCTTCCTTCAAGATTTATTTTGTACGCTCACAATTAATAACCTGCCATGGCACTCCCGCCGTTTCTCTGAATCAGCACTCAGTACTGGCTGCACAGTGACACTTTGCTGTTGACACTGTTGCCTCAGGCTAAGCCACGGAGCCTGACAAACACTGCTCCGAGCTCTAGTAACAAAACTGAACCAAGTGCTCACGATTTTAGCACAACAACTAGAAAAGGGGCTAAAGGAGAAAATACTTCTTCAAATCAAAGCTGAGACATCTGAGAAAGAGGAAGATTTCAAGAGGGGGCACTGCACAGGCATACTCAGCATGCTCCCAAAACTGAGGCTGGGAAACTGTTCTCCAGCTTTATGTGTGCCCTCCTGGGACACAGAGGGCTCATTCAGTGGTTTGTGGGAGGTTTGTTTAGCTGTTCCTTTGGTTTTGTTTGTTTGTTTTTCCTTCACACCCAACTCAGGGTCTAGCATAGGCAAGAGGAAGAGTCCTGCTGACTTCATGGCTTCAGCCATGCCTCTCTTTGCACCAAGTTACGAATGTACATCTGATGCATTTAACGCACAATTACTGCAGGCCCTGACCCTGCAGCTGACAGCAGAGCTGGTATCCCCAACAAGCACACAAGTGAAGTACAAACAACTCAGCTGTAAGACCAGATAGTAAACGACAAGCCTCAAGTTTTATAACGTTTACCCTGACAAAACCACGGCTTTTCCCGTGGTAAACAAACTGCTTTGTTCTCAGGAGGTCAATCAGTCAGCAGTGAGCTACCTCCCCTCCCCAGGTCTGTTCAACCCAGCGTTTGTGATTCCTGGTTCTTGTGATCTTCCACCACCTCCTATGTTATTAACAGAAGCACACATCTCTGTTCTCTCCTCCTCCTCATTTCAGATTTTCTTTAATTTCAGTGACCTCACTTTCATGGTGCAGTCTTCTAATTGGGTCCTCTTCGGATCTGTTTTCATAAGTGAAATATTACTGTTGAAGACTCCTCCAATTCAGGGAGCTTAATTACTGCAGCTAATTGCCTCATTCCTAAAAAGCAAGTTTTCAAGCCAAGGTCAAATTTACTTTGCTCCTTCTAAAACGCTGCCTTCACTACAGATATGCAAAGCTGTGTACAAGAAGGCTCGAAAAGCAATCATTACAAAGAAATGCCTAAATCACAGCAGCTGTATCATCTCAACATAAGCTGTGCCAGTAGGTTTTGGTTCTCCTACAACTGCAGTGTTGCGTAGAGAAAATTTTGTATTTGCCTTCACCAGAAGTTAGTTGAGCATATCTAGTTTGCAGGACTGTTTCCTCCTACCTTTGTATGCACTGTATTTCTCTGTCTTATTATTCCTAACTCCTCGGTTACCATCAGCCCCGTGCAGCCCTGAGCACTCACCGTGCTGCTGCAGCCAGGTGCACTGAGCAGTGCAGGGTCACAATGAGGCACTTTCACAACTGAGACTTTTTTAAACAAGGTCACCCTTCATGGATTTCGTGTTACAAAATCACAGAATGACCTGGGGCTCCGTCTAGAGGGCTGCAGGAAAGCCCTGCACGAGGTGAAACCTGGAGCCTCCTGCACTGACAGATGTTCAGAACACAAAGCAGGGATTACACTTATTACACAGTTAAAGCATACCATCCTCCCTGCTTTTGCTGTCTCCAGTGATGTATTACTAAGCAAAACTACATTGCTCTCACAAGTGCTTTATAAACCCCTTTGCATTCTCCTCTGTCCATTAATGCATTTTGCTTGCCTGCATTTATCTGTACAGATCTGCAATTGCAACGTGCACGGGGCTGAGTGCTGACTGCCAAAAGCACCCAGCTGCTCTGGGACTGCTCCATTCTTCTTCATCTCTGTCTGCAGTTTGTGCATTATGGCAAAGTTATAACAGTTAAAAATGCATTTAACATCCCAAAGACAGCCTGCAGAATCTAGCACAGCAGAATGTACTGAAACAAGAGCAATGAAGGAACTGGCACTCAGCAACTCCCTTTAAATCAAGGCTGTGCCATATCTGATCACTTTGGGAAACACTTTGACACAGTTAGTATAAAATCCAAGTTATTAAAATCAATTTATTATTGTACAGAAGCCAAAAGCACCCAAGCTTCTTGAAACCTAACCTCCCACTTTCCAAAAATGTGAAGAGGAAAAACCCAGGAAGCGTACATAGAATCAGCAATGTCTCCTTTCTAAGTGAGCATTATTAATCAAGTATTCTTCAGACATGCAGCTGGAAGATGTTACTGAGATTAATCTCCTATTTAAGATCAGCATGTGTTTACTAAACAGCTTATGTACGTGCTAAAAAATGTATTTAAGTCCTCTTGTGATATCCTTGAGCTCTTAAACTGACATCACTAAAGCATTACAGTTTTAATACTGCTAAAAATTACCTTACTGAAGGGGCTCACACAACCAGAGTCCAGCTGTGCACAGACAGCGATGAGCCTTAGGTTTTGCTGGAGGAAGGAAAAGGACTCAGTGGAAATAGGAGGTCCTCAGTGCTTCCCACTGCTGTGCTTTCAATATGCTCAGCATTGGCTCTCGTTACTGGTTTCCATGTTCACCGTTGGGACCAAGGTCAGTCAGGACTGTTTAAGAAAAATCAGAACAAAACTTTAATTAGTACTCAAGCCATCACATGGAAAACTCTGCAGTAACAGTTCCATCTTACGAACAGGAAACTAAAAGTTCCCCCTCATTTCTGTTACTCAGTAATTTTCTTCAGATGGCTTAGGAGACTGAGCAAGGTATACTCATCTCAGTTAAAAATTACTGGGATGGGTGGATGGGATCAGGGATTCTGGCAGGAAATCTTATCAGATTGTGCACAAAAATGCTTCAGGGACGTGTGCTACACCTCCAGCAGTACACACAGCACTCATACACATGTGGCAAGGTGTTCTGCTCACGAATGTGTTACACATCTGGTGCCCAGACCTGCTCTCCTCTAACAGAAGACTTACTGCTGGTTTCTAGTGGCTCTGGGCTGCTTAAATTCCCTCAGACCTCGATAGGAATACTTCAGCACATTATCAAAACACCTAACAGAAGTTACACCACAAAAGCAAACTGCGAATTGCACCTCCTCCTGAAATCACTAACAAAAGCTTCCCGATCATGCTTCTTACAGAGGAACCCAAAACGCACATCTCATGCTAAGGATGATTCAGGACAGACATGGACACTGAAAAGCAACCACCCTCACAAAGGGAAAATGGCAGAGGGTTTGTTACGCACTGCATAACAATGGGGGGAATGCGCTTCTTCCCAGGCTTTCATTGCTGATGTATCAGCGTCAGCAGGAGAACCAGAGACCTCCCCACAGGAAACATCGAATTCGCACCCATGAGATGTAAAATATGAATTTGGTTCCTGCCATAAATTGCATTTTCGTAAAGCCATGGGAAGGTATCAAACCAAAATCCCTGAGATTTCATTCTGATTTGGTGAAGCAGCAGAATGGTTTCCCAGATCGCATGCCATTCCCGCTGGAAGGAGCTCTGCTACAGAACAAGAAGCACCGTGCCTGGAAGGCTGTCGTTCATCAGCTGAAGATAACACATTCACAAATCATCAGAGGACCGTGCTGAGTGCCACAACATCTCAGATGCAAAGGAAAAGTGCAACGTGCTTCACAATGACTTTACATTACTGGAAGATGACAGAACGACTGCACTGCCAGGTGCACTGATTTGATATCCCATTCCTCGTCAGGTAAGTGGCAGTAAAATTAAAAGGGCTTGACCTAAAAGCCTGCTGATGTGTGAATTCAGAATTCCAGCAGCACTGAATGATGGCAGATATTCTCCTTCTAGCCTCTCCTACTGGAAGGAACTGAAAATCACTGGCTAGTGCTCCTCACTGTTCTTACACGCACTGCTTTTTCACTGAGCCTTAAGCAGTTGAAAGTCTTTTATTTGGTCTTACTGTGGGATCAAAGCCGAGATCACAGCTCTCAATTTTGGATTTTTTTCAGTATAAACAGTGTTGAAGTGACCGTAAAGCTCACACCGACCACTCTGAAGTGGGCGCTCTGTGAGCAAAGCTGTTTCTCTGTTATTTTCTTCAGTCCTGAAGCCAAGGAGCAGTGACGCCCTTCCAGCCACGCTGCTGATGAAACCCAAGTACGCAACACGCAGAGTGGAACGCAGCGCTTCTCGCATGTACACGCAAGCAAACGCATGCACACTGTCAAAACAAAATGACTAATCCAGAAAAAGGTTCATTTTCTCAGAAGTTCTGGGAACACACAGTGATGCAGGAAAGAACAAAGAAGGAACTTATTCCTGATCAGAACCAAGAAAATGAGGTTATCGCTACGTGGAGCAATGACAAGAACAGCACCACGGAGCAGTGAGAAAGAATAAGCCACAGCAAGGACGGACACACCTGAGGTACTCAAAGAACCAGAGGAAAGTGCTCCAGTCTTGCTATTCCACATTTATCTAATGGTCAGAGTAAAAATGCATTACTGCTTATTTTTTAAGTTGCATCGATAGCACCTGTGATAATCAGGTATGTGCTTCCCTGTGAAAAGAAAGTCACAGTGTTGTGAGATGACTGCAGAAAGCGCTGCCAGGCGACCTGCCCTTCTTGCCATCGAGGTGGTCAGCCACGCCAGGACTGAGTTAAAGAGAAACACCAGGGAAGTGCAGATTGCCACCACACTGTTTTGTAGGTGAGAGCTGAAAATGGCACGATACATCTAATAACATAAGCACAGAGTACTCAGTTTAAGGGGTACTCAGTCTGTGTGTTCTGTCTCTGGACTGAGAGATATCACAAACCCCAGGAAATTAAACAAAAGAAGAAGAAATTAGGGTATTCTTTTTGTCTGCCCAGGGCTGTCTGCTCTGGATGGCCAGGACTGCCCCCAGCTGTGCATCTCCCAGTGCTCTGCTCACCCTGCCTGCCCATCACACAAGAGTTGGGCTCCTCGTGGGAGCAGAGACCTGGGAATGCTCCCTGCGTGGTGAGCACAGAAGGGAGGATGTGAGCAGGATGGGAAAAACGCGTTTCCTCACAGTTCTTACCTCTGCTGGATCTTTGCAAACACGTCGCCTCGCAAGAATGACAGCTTCTGGTACAGAGTAAGAATTCAACCATTTGTCCCCACCTTACTGAAAACACCAACTGAGAAGCTGTTCCCTTTTTGTGCAAACATTTACTGCCTTGGTTAAACATTGTGCAACTAAACAATTCAAAAATTAACGTTCTGTTGCAATGCTTATCTAACAGTGACATAACCCGAATCTCTAAGAATGAAGCGTCAGAAACACCAGCTTCTCCAGGTGATTTTTCCTGCTCTCAGCTACGAGGCAAACGTTAACCTCAAACAAAATGAAATCGTTTGTGTAGCAGGGGGTCACGACTTAGCATCCATCCAGACCTGAAGGGGGAATTCCATCTGAACTGTACTCTCAAAGGCCTCATGTTAGAGCCCACCTGTCAGAGACCCCGAGCACCACCTGAGCGTCACTGCTGAGGCTGTAAGGACTGCACACAGGAGGGGAACAGCAGCCAGATACCCCGGCTCTGCTCAGCCATTCAGGGCTCCCTCCATCGTGGCTATGGGTAGTACTAAATACTCAATTATGTTTCTATTCAGTCTTCAAATGGCTGCTTTATTTTCCGTGCATTTTAAACAGGCCTGAACTTGTGCCCAAGGTCCATTGAGATTTCAGAACTGCGATCAAGCAGTGTAGTTCATTGTTCACGCTTGTGCTCAAACCATAGTGACTATCGCTGAGGATTTGTTTGCTGGGAACAGTCAGCAAACTGTGATTTCTCTGAAAGGTATTACAGAAATCACAGAATCGTTCAGGTTGGAAAAGAGCTCTAAGATCCCCAAGCCCAACCCATCCGCACCGTGCCACTGAGCCACGTCCCCCAGTGCCACATCCCTGTGGTTCTGGAGCACCTCCAGGGATGCAGACCCCAGCACTCGCTGTGCCACAGAGGCACAGAGGTTCTGCTCTAAAATAATCCCACAAATGCAATGGGAAACCATGTTAGAGTCGTGGAACCCGATGAATATTCACTGGGACGTGAACTACCATCAGCTGCTTTCTCTCAGTTCCCAAAGGAACTGTTACAGCAATTCCTCCCCGCAGTCCAATCAATGTACACGACACACAGCTTTTTAGAAGGCTTTTCTATGATATGCTCCATCAAAATAGAAAAGCCATCACTTCGGTTTAACGCTGCCTCTCCTTTTGCAACACACACATCTCGCTAAGCATCTGCAGGAAAACAGCCCGAGCTGAGTCACAGTCACAAAATCCATGGGGAAAACTCTGCTACCTGCACGTGCAAGAATGGAAACTGCTGCCGCCGACTCTTAACATATGTGCTCACCTTTAAAACATCCTATCCCTAGCAAGAAAGAACTAAAAACAGTCAGAAGCCTTCAAAATTTCACTTAAAAAAAAATGACAGCCAGGTTTTAAAGTCTGAGCTTAACCATTGGCGGTGCCAGCCCAGAAATGCATTAAAAGATCAACTCTCCAAGGCTATATTTATCCAGGAGAAAACAACACAAAACAGAAATCTGGCATCAACTTACACAGACGATAAGCTTTGGGGATTAATTATTGAGAACAGAATTCAAGCTGTAGTTACTGACGGTGGAAAATGGTATCTCCAACTCATTTAAAATCGAGTGACGTGAAAAATAAAGAGCTTGTTTTTAACTCCAGCAAGACACTGAAGTTAGAACTGGGAAAGTTGCAAAACAAAATAAATGGAATTTTGTCCAAATTCCGTGTTTTATATTGCAGTCATCTGCTAGTCATTATGAGCCAGTGAGGTCTGCTGTAAAATGCTTACAAAGGATATAGAAAACAGACTTAAAATATGAAACAAATTAGCAGTAACTGGCCTCTGAGCAAGTGTTTGATGTACAAGAAGAGATGGTAAGAAAACCAAAACCTCAGAATGCATTTTAGAGCAGCTGCCCAAAACAACCCTCACTTCAGTTTCTAAAAGATGCAAATCCACTGTGGCATAAGCGTGGTGTACACCATGGCTGGGAAACTTGCCATGATGCACAGCTTGTTAAAGGAGAGCGAAAGAAGATATTAACATGTCATTTACCTCACCGTCATCCTCTTTAATCTGGACCGAGTGATCTAGGATGAGAGGTAAAAAGGTGGTGGAGAGAAAATCAGCCTGCACCACCTTCTAGGTAACTAGAAAACGTCACTTCAAGTCGGACCACCAGCTCCAGTCCTTTCTGCTCAGATACGACATACTGCAGAGCTTCACTTTTACCTGCCCCAAAAAGTCTGAAGCAAACAGGCAGAGCAGAGCTGGCTCTTACTGAGAGCCCTGTAAAATCAAGACAGAAAGTAAATACTGTTTCTAAGTTTTGTGCAGTGACGGTGTTTGTCACACCTGGGACAACATCCCCAACCCCAAAAGCATTTGAGCTTGTATTTTTTCCAAGCAAAATGGTTTTAAATTGGAGTCACATTAGATCAACAACAAATGATAGCAACGTAATCTCTGTAGCAATTTAGGATGTTGCCATTTTGTCCCCGCTTTGTGCTATGGGCTTTCTGTCCCTGCTGTACTGAACTTCAGGTCCCAGTTATTCATATTGCTCCTGCTGTGCTCTGGAGAAGGGAAACAACTGTATCACTGCCAGAAATGATGAACAGAGAAAGCAGGAAAGGGAGAACGTAGTAGGAGGGCCAAGGATGGGGGCAAAGCTCAGTACTGAGACACCAGGAGCGTGCAAACTTCTCCATCTCAGTGACGAACAGCCAGAATCCACAAAAGGCATTTTAAGCTCCTACCCCTTCTTTAAGACCCTGACGCGTCACAAATCCTAAGCCACCCACACTGTGAACGCGAAACCGCTGCACAGCCCGGCTGCATCCTCCTCCCTTGCTCGAGCGAGGACGGACGGCAGGGAACCCCTCCACACGGCACCCAACTCTGGGGCAGGTGGGAAGCGCAGCCCCCAGCACAGGGCTCGCCCAAAGGCGCTGTCATTCACGGCCGAAGGAACATCCATCACCCCCCCCCCCCCCCCACCAGGGCAGGTGGGAGGGCTGAACGAAGGGCAGGACCCGAGCGAGGAGTTCCCCTCAGCGCTTCCCGGGCGGGGACGGGCGGGCCGTGCCTCCGCTATTAGTGCGGTCCCGCGGCCGCTCCCGCCCCACAGCGCTCCTCCAGCATCATGCCGGGGCTCCGCGCCGCGCTGCCCGCCGCGCTGCTGCTCCTCAGCTCCTTCCCGCCCTCCGCCCCGGAGCAGTCCCGGTGGCCGTGGGCTGCGGGCGCGATGTTCGCGCTCAACCCCAACAGCCGCCAGGCGTCCAGGGCGGCGTGGGTAGCGCTGCACTACATTAACTACCACGGGGCGTCCCCCAACGGGCTGCGGGCGCTGCGGCATGTGATGAAGGCCTCCGCGAAGGTAGGAGGGGCGGCAGCGGGGCTGCCCTCAGGGCTGAGGGACGCCGGGCGGGGCGCTTCCCGCCTTCCCCTCAGGGAAATCCATCCCTCTGTGTCGTGGGACGTGGCGCTGAGGGACGTGCTCAGTGGGCTTGGTTGCGTGTGGGGATCTCAGAGGTATTTTCCAGCCTTAACGACTGTGCAGCACGGCCCCTAGGAGCAGCACTTGGCTGCAGGTTTTTCTGACCTGAGTACCTGCAAGGCGGAGCGAGGAGGAGGGATTTTCTCCACCCAGCACTGCCCGCTGTCCTTTTAAAACAGGAAAGCAGCAGCTGGCTCGTGGAGAAACGAAGTGCCTCGTTATTTCCTCACGGCTCTTGACGCTTTGCAGTTCTCTGGCCGCTTTCTGCAGGTTATTTCTCCTTTTTCTTCGCGTGCCCTGTAAAAACAAGAGGAGAATCACAGCAGTCGTGGTCACTCCCTCCTTTCCTGTCCTTCGCTGTAAAAAATGGGAAGGATTTCCTGGAAGGAATGTGCTATCTAACGCGAACATTGAGTTATGGGGTTTGTGTTTTGTTTTCAAGAAGGTGGGTTTCCTATTTCTTCGTCTATTATTGGATCAAGCACAAATAGAAGAGCTTTAGCATGGCATTTAATCACGAGCAATGTATTCAAAAACTGACATTATCAGCCCACTAAGCAGTTAACTGATGCTAATAGAAACAGGACTGGAAGAAGCCTCCAGTACAGTAACTGTTGGATGAGAAGGATTTTTCAAGTTCAGGTAAAACTGAGCCTGCAGTGGCTCCTTCTGGCAGCCAGCAGTAGGTGCCAAACATTGGCTGCAGTTTCCTTTGTGCGTTCTCTCATCAATTTTAGTTTAGCTTTGTTTTTTAATTTCAGCAAGGCGTATTCCAGGAAACAGCAGCACGAATTCTGTGGGATTGTTGACAGTCGCACTTAAAAATATATCTTTGAGAAGAGAAGCATTAGTGTGTGCCAGCTGAAGAGCCTGGAGCTCCAGAGAGAAGCGGTCAGAGCACGGACTGACTCCCAGAGCAGTCCCTGTACCACTGAGCTGCAGCTGAGCAGCTAGGCAGGTGGATCAGCAGGGAAGTGCAAAGGTAAAGCTAGTTGATTTCTTGACAGAACTGCATCAGGTTCTAAAACTGGGGTACCAAATAGTATTTTATGGCTGGAGATCTCTCCTCCCAAGCTCATCTTGACACTGTCAGGACTATGGTACTGATATTAAAAGTCAATTAAAAGTTATCTACCAATTTCCAACACTCTGGCACCCAAATCAGAGCAGGGAGGTAAGCTGAGTTGCAGGGTAGCTTTACTGTACAGGGGAGGCACAGAAACAATCAGCTTTTCCCTGCCCAGCAGCTGGGGTAAAGCCACCTGAGCTGGCTGGCAGGGATGGAGGCGGGGCTGCGAGGTGCAGACCCCCAGGCAAGCTTCCCAACACATCTGACACTCCTCCCTCAGTGATCCGGTTGTCCCTCTGCCCCAGTGAATGAGAACTGATCTGGGGAAAGAACTGGGAAATGCTCAGAGGAGATGTGAACTTGCAGCAAAGGGTGAAGGAGGGATCATCCCTTTCAGCAGAGAGTTAGGGCAGTGTCAGCAAGTTGTGAAACTCCCTCCTTTGGGACCTGAAATGCAACTGCTCTTAAATAGCTGTCCTGGCCTTCACAGTACTACAAATTTGTCATTCAAGTTGCATTCATTTTGAGCCGGATAATAAAACAATCCTGCAACCCAGATATACAATGGAAAAAAAACACATTACTCCCTTTACTTTTGGACACTGCCTTTGACTACTGCTAGTCAGCCATCGCCTGATGTCAGATGCGCCTCAGCTCTTATTTTACTGGCAGTGTCTGATGGTTTACAGGAACTCACTGTGGGGTCATAGTGAAAATAATAACGGAAATGAAAGTGGGTTTTTTTTCTTAGAGGACTAAGGCCCCGATGTCACAGGCAGGCTGCTGTGCTGGGCCACTCGAGGAAGAGGTTCAGCAGGAAACCCCACCATTACCTTCAGTTAAATCAGACAGCCGTAGTCCACCTGAATATTTCAGTGTCTCTCAGCTGTAGTACTGATGACGAGGAATAAGCCTAGGTGCTGTGCTTCAAACACCAATACTTCCTCAAATGAAGAATGCTGGAAATAATAGCTGTAATAATGACATCACAATAATTAGAAACTTGGACTTAACTGCAGCGATCATGGGCAATTAAAACCTTATTTTCTGCCTCAGATTGTTGCTGCAGTTCAGAAAGCTATTTTTTACCAGTTTGCTGCACTGGGAGTAGCACATGGTGCAATAACACGTAACAATCTGTCATTCTGACTCCAGACTGAGTAGATCAGGAGGACAACGTTGTGGCTAGTGCAGAAAATGGGAGCAGGGAGAATCACAGAATGGCAGGGGCTGGAAGGAACCTCTAGAGATCATCGATTCCAACCCCAAATGAGAACGGGGAGAATGGCAATGTCTGAACTCCTCCTCCGTTCCCTTCGTGGTGTGACTTGGGCCCAACTCCAGGCGTGGCTCTTTAAAAAAGAGATTTCATGAAGGTAAATTAAAAAAGCGACTGACTCAGTCTGTCATGAGCAGTGCCCAGCTGCATGTGTACCAGAGGCAGGCGTGGGCCCACGGCCCTGCCCTGCCCGCGGGACTTCGCTACCACGATGCTGCTGACGGCTTTGTAGAAGAAAGCGTGGTGGGAACACACACGGCCACGTTTAGATAAATAAGATACACACACACACACGCTTTGGATTCTGCCTTCATCGCTGTGCAAACATCCGGAACGCCCCTTCTGTTTACCTGAGTGTGCTGTCAGAAAAAAACACTGCCAAACAGTGCTGGCGCTGAACTGCGGTGGTTTCACTTCAGTGTACACTGTGTAGTTGCACTGTCCAACACAGTGCATTTTCTACTCACTGCATTACACATTTCAGATGAAAACCTTTCTGACAACACCGTCCTACACCAGCAGTGAATAAAAGCTGGAGGTTTTCAAGTAGGGAGAATGCATTACCAAACCAATTTATCTATGAGAAATGAACCAGCTTTCAGATACAGAAGTAACGCAGCTTACGGATCAGAAAACTTATCTAGCAGATCACAGCACAGCATGCAAACATACACACTTCCTTCTCTGTTGACTGATTTAATTAAAAGGCTTAGAAATCTACAAGCAAACAGCTGAATCAGGTTTCCCTCCCCGTTTGCCACTCAGACTCCCCGCTCAAAAATGAACACAGAAATTCCAAAAGTAAACGGAGAAGTTGGTGGGAGAATAACAGTAGAGAAGGAAAGGGTATCTGGCATGAAGGCAGCCCTGCCTCCCCTCTGCACTGCAGTGCACCACGGTGCGTGATGCTTCCCTCCTCTCTTTCAGATGATCGCTCACGTTGGCGTGAAGTATTACCTGCACTTTGCTACTGAAGACTACATCAGTGGGGTGAGTTTACCATCCCAACACATCGCCTCAGAGTGTGTGTTAAATAACCTGACATCTTGAAGACGGGGCATACTTAAGTGCTCTTTGCAAACAGGCCTTTCACAATGCAAGGTCTTGCTTTCGTGCTTTTGCCTGCCCACCTCTCCGTTCATTCCTTCTGTCACGGCTGCCACTAGCAGTTTCACCACGAGCATCTGTTCTTCCATTACACACTTGAAACATTCAATTTATATTCAGAATGTAAAATAAAGCATTAGATTATTTTTCTTTCCAGGCAGAAGTATCATACAATGGAAGTCCCGTTATCGATATCATTTCTTGAGAGCTTACAAATACATTCCCGAGATGACTCGGTGCATTTCTGCTACCTCTTAATTTAATTTGGTGGCTTAAACCTCCTGAACTTTCTGCAGAAAAAAGAAGAAAATTTTATATATATCATTTAAAGGTTTTCTGTGATCTTTGTACAGCTCCATACAAAGCATGTCAGGTACTTCCTCCAAACACATGCTTCTTAAAAAGCTCTCTGTAGCGATAAGCGAATGTGCTGCTGGTAGATAAAGCACTGCCTAAAGGTAACAGTTTGTAATTCTACCTTTATAGCAAGAAACTGGGAACTGCTTTGCTACAGTCTTGTACCAAAAGAAGTCTAAGCCTGAAGTCAATATCAAGTGTGCACGCATCCAAGATCAGAAACAAATCCAAGAAGAGGACAGAAGAGTTTTCCAGTACCTTCGGCATCAAACGAAACCAATAATCGCAAATAAAATTCCAGGTACACTCCTCCAAATAATCAACTGCACTTCTTTTTGTATCAGAGTCTGCATGCTTACGAACGCACGCAAATGAACGCGCAGTTCAAAAAGTATCAACACAAAGCAGCTCCCTGAAGCTGTAGGGCTGACTAGCAGAACAACTCGCCTCACCAGAACTTCCCGGGGAGAAGAAAACCAGCAGCCACGTTTAGCACAGTGGTGGTGAACACAGTGTTGTGAAGGCGCTTGGGGTCCCTCTTTTTGTCCTGGTTAGGTAATGAGCTCTGCTGTAGTGGATATTGAGCTCCTCACCTCACTGAGAGGAACCCGTGAGTAACACCTCGTGGTAATTTCACTCCCATCGTGCCCACGCACTTCTGTGGTCACGGTAAATTTAGCATCAGTTCATTCCCCTCCCTGTTCACGACTGCAACGCGTCTGAGGACGGAGCCAGCTCCCAGCACAACTCTATGCCAGGCAGAAATGCTCTGCGGTTTATCATTTTTCTGACAAGCAGCCAGAATTCACCATTTTTCTATGACTCTCTTTCAGACAGCCATGGAAACATTGAACATGCCCTTCTTCCAGTGTGGGCACTGGCTGTTGCTGGTAGCAGTCACGTCATGCTGGACAAATCAAAAGAGAACGTGGGTTACTTCCTGGCACAAGTCAGGACTGCGAAGCAGTGGGTAAGCAAAGCAGAAATGACACATCTGCCTTCCAGAAGCTGACAGCCTATTGAGCTGCAGAGAATCAAACGGAGCCAACAGCTCACACTCTGTAACGGCTGTGGTACTTCCAGAATCCCAGCTGCCTCACGTACCAATGCTTCCATCAGAATACATTATTTTGTCCAGGTTTTAGCAGAAGAAAAGAAAAGTTCTCGTTTGGATGAAATTTAGTTTGCCTTGTTTGCATGAGTGGATCTGTTGGCTTCTGCAGGCTTAATCAGGAGAGGATCTGAACATGTGATCCTGCACCCTGTGCACTTTGCCCCCATAGCCTTACTTCAGGTTAGCATCAGCCCAGTGTGCATTCTGGTGAACAAACCTTGCAACTCCAGCTTGCAGGCTCTGGAGTTCCCAAACTCTTTTACTTGTCTGCAGTTTAATTTTCACTCCCAAGTTACACAGAATAACATTTCCCTGAAGGAGAGTTTCATAGTCAGTCAGGATTACCACATTTGTTTGAGGATCACTCAGTGAATTAGTCGGTGGAAGCCCAGTCTCGTGCCAGGCTGCAGACACACACTGTGGTTACTGTGTTTGAAGCTTTATGCAATTAGAGCTCCTAATTCCCCCCCTCTGTCTTACTCCAGCCACATATCACAGCCATCTTAAGCCCTATTCACCTCACTTTCTATGCAAGCTAAATACAGTCAGGTAAACCAGTGTAGATGCTGAACTTCAGCATTATAATTTGTGTTCTGATTTGTCTTCCTTTGATGCACGACCAGATAAGGAAGGACGGTGCTGTAGAGTTTGAATATACAATCCTGCTCCACAAAACTCCAACACAGGTAAGAAAGCACGTTCATACAGCACCTACCTTCCCCAGTAGAGCAACAACATAAAGATCAGAAAAGATAATTACTCTAAAATCTGTTCTGCAGGAAATGGACCGGTGTCACATGAACGTCCTTTGGTCACTCCATCAAGTTCTGACAGCGAAATACATCTGCACTTCAGAGAGCCACCAGCTCGACGACGGATCTGAACAGGAATTTGGATCGGCTGCTGAAACGTTACACAAAAAGGGAGGAAATTTTTTGCAGGGATTGTCAGCTTCACACACCCGCTCAATGGGAAAGCTCTGCGCACAGCCTGAAGCTGCGATCACTTTTCCATCCAAGCCTCGTTACAGTAAACGTGAATGATTTCACTAGGGTCTTTGTTCCGGAATGAACCTCTGTTATTTCTCTACATTAATGTTCTAGGGATCCACCTAAAAACTTTGCTACTCTACGCACACAGATGAGCACACACAGGTTGATTACTTCCTGTTCCTTACAGCGACAAAGTTTGTGAACAAAATTAATATATCAGATACAAATCTTGAGAAGTTATTAATAATCACTAAGAGATCTTTGCTATTTTTGTTCTTTGAGATAGACACCTGCTGATTTTTAAATAACCTCCAATAAATAAATACCATTACACACAGTGGAAGTTGGATTTTCTTTCGTGGCGCTGCTGTCTGACCCCAACTTTCCATCTTCTCCCAGTACGTGACCTTTAAAAAGCTGTGGCTGAGCGCAGGCCCCCAAATCTCTCCCCACAGTGCCCTGCAGAATCCAGTAACCATCACCTGCACTGTGCTGCTCTTGCTGATGTGCTGCTGTTCCCTTTGTGAAAGCTTACATAAAAGGAATAAAAAAAGGAATTTCTGCCAGGTTAAATTAACTCATAAACCAGAAAACCTCACTTAGGAAAACAGGCAAAGATCTCTGCCATAATCCTGCACCGTGGTACACTGTGCCACCAGAGGTGTGCAATCAGCAGTGAGGGTATTTGGGCTCTTCACGCTGGGTGATCTGATGTCCTCCTGAACTGAGTACCCACAGAAGGCTTTTCTATCAGCACCTAACAGAAACCACAGTGCATTCAGTGAAGCAGTACTTTACATATGTTCTGTGTTTTCTTCTGTGCTGGCAAAACATTTCACCAAAAGCACACTCCTTTCCTTCCTGGCACCCACTGTCCCCAACCACCCTCTATTTCCCAACCCAGGGACTTTTCTCCCTTGCATTTAAGTCCAGCAGAGCCCAGCAGCCAGGAATGCACACCATAAAACCAGGACACCAACAGAACCCGGAATGACAGCGACCCCACCTCTCCCACATCGCAGCCGCACCATGGCTGAGTCTCGATGAACGTTCGTTTATTTTTCAAACTCTCCAAATGTCACGGGGCTTTTTCTTGAAACGAGCTCCAGCTGAACGCTTCCACAGGAACAAATGCTAAGGATGTGAGGGAATCATGAAAGACGTGGCCCAAAGCAACAACACGCTTCCATCCATCACACCTGCACATCGCTACCACTGCCCCTGACAAAGCTCTGATGCTGTCCTCAATCCAAGTTTGAAACAGATGATTTCCACTGCATTTCTTTGAATGCTGAAGAAGCGCAGCCACTGCAGTACCATCTGCATCTGGCAAACATCAGCCACGACCCTGTGCCAGGAACGCAGTTGGTTCTAACTGGAACTTCCTCCTCTGTTTACTGGAAATCTGCAAAAATGCTGCTACGCTGAGGTCAGGAAAAGAGAGCAAAATGCAGAGTGCACCTGGTAATAATCACATGAACACTGATTCTGTCTTCCTCACCTCATTGTCACATCCTTGTTCGAGCTCTCCTGTACCACTGAGAAAGATCTACCCAGCTGACTCCCAAGCCAAGCAGCAGCAGCAGCATGCTCTCCTGACTCCAGGGCTCTAAAAATAAAGGAATCCCTCGGTTCATTTTCTGAGTAGGTACCAAGAAAGCAACAGCGTACAATAACATCCTATCGCTCCCAATTTTTAAGAGAGGTAACTTCTCTGGACTTTCCTGTCACCTCCAAATGCCTCAAACCATGAGCGATCAGCAGATCAGATAACAGCAGGACAGATATCTTGTCTGGCTCATTCTGGCTTTGGAGACTCTTACCACTGTTTCTGAAGAACGAGGAGGAAACATTAACGCTGTCATGTGTCAGTGCATGCTGTCAGTGAACAAAAGGATCTGTGCTTGGAGAACCTGCACGAAAAATAGCACTGCACGATCATTCATCCCCCATGACTACCCCAGCTTAGACTCCTAAACTGAAGTCTAACTAAATTAAATTCCAACTTGGGAAACAGGAGCCAGTCTGCTTACACAATAATTATTTATCAAGTTAAAAAAATAAAGCTATTAAATACAACTGGATTTCAACAAATTTCAAGACGAATTCTTATCGATGTTGTAACATTTCTGTATTTCATCACCGAGCAGCATTTACATCTGAACAATTCCACTGTCACCTCCCAGTAACGACTGGGAATAGCACGAAGGAAGGACGTTAGGATGAAATCGCAGGTCTGAGTCCCCCTGCAGCCCACACCTCCCACCAGGCTCCACTGCCCGCATGGTGTGAGCGACCAAGCAGTTCCAGAAGACTGAAAACAGTTCCGTGTTCTCAGGAGGAAAAGAGTCAGCTTTTTGCTTTGCCCTTCTTTGCAGGAAGCCGTCCCGTTGCTTCGAGGTATTTGTTAATTACTTCTTCCTGAGTGCTGGGCAGACACGGATGATACTTACTGTACTCCATTGTGTATTCACCCTTTCCCTGAAGAGTTGGGAAAAGAAAACAGAGTTAGGGTGCTGAACAGGAGCTCAGCTGTAGGCCACAGCCCAACCATGACACAGGTTAGCACATTTGATTTGCAGAAGGATCTCTGGCAAAAAGAACAGTTACCTCTGTGCAAGACCGCAGCTCGGTGGCGTATCCAAACATGGCATTCAGTGGCACCTAAAACCAAAGCATATCGTTCTTACATTGTCCATCTGCTTTTGGTTATCACTCAATTAATCTTAATTATGATAGAGTCCGTCAGTAAAATCCGGTGCTCTTTTACTATTTATTTTGTTAAACACCTTTTCTTTCACCTCATTGAGACTCACAACGCATGTTTAGCAGAACACGTTGGCAGCAGACACAGGGGCACCCCAAGCTCAGTGAGCAGTGTCAGCAGCCCGTGACACGTGCAATATCTGAGACCATGGACCTAAGTACAGTTTACAGAGCACCACATGGTTCCCTGCTACTTCAGGCTTTGCTGAGAGGATTTACCCTGCAGCCACCATTACAAGTTACCTTCATGGGATCTAACAGGAGAGCAAATGCATTTTACTTGGGGAAGGCTTGAAGAAAAACCCTCTGCATTTCTCTGCCATTTATTACAGTTACTGCAGTGAACTGCACTGAAGGGAGACAGCTGATGGGGCTCCCCCTCACCCAGTGCATCACCACAGCTCCAAGGCAGCACAGCCTCAACAAAACCATTTTCTTCCCTCTGCCACCATACGGTCCTGGGTTAATAAGCTGGCTTCTCCGAAGCAGAACAGATCTATAGCAGGTTTACTAACGTTGCACAACGCGCTTCCACAAATGGAAAATTCTCACATTTAAAACTGCAGCCAACCAGACAAACCACAACGGAGCCAGGAGGCAGCACAGAAGAGGAGAGAGGTAGCAGGGGACAGCACGCACCTCTGCGTAGAGAGTGAAGTAACCTTCTGTGCCATCCTGCCCCGTGATCACGCCGTGACGGCGATTAATTCCAGCTATCACTGCTCCTTGGAACTCAGTGGGTGCCAGCACCTCCACGGCCATAATGGGCTCAAGCAGACGCACAGCAGCGTTCTCCATAGCTGGAGGAAAGACATTAATTACATACACTCTCACATAAGTCTGCCCAAACCATGGACACTGCAGGATTTCTAACCTGGCCTTGCAAGAAGCCTCCCAGAGCCGCCTCAGTGATACGGCCTGCAGTGCCAGCTTACACAGCGTGCTCCCCATGACAACAGTGAGCAGAAACACAAAGCTGAGTTTGTATGACTGCAGATATCGACCTCCAGCTAAATGCACGTGCAGCTCTAGAAACCAGGCAACGAGCCTGCTCTCACTCAAGATACCCCTCTGTGTAGCAAAGAACTGTTTTCACAGTTAAAGCTGAATGTTCAGCAATTGGGAAAACACTACTGACTATTTGGAATTCCAGCCCCGCTGCCTTTTATTGCTGAGATGGCAATGCTGGCAGGCACACAGTTTGGTAAAAGGGTTGTTCTGTTTGGTGGCTCCTATGTAAAGACGAAGCTGTTGGTGCCTCTTTGCTCTGATCGAAGAAGGATTTCCTTCTGACAGCTCTAAGTCAGCCTGCCTTCCCATGAATTTCTCTAAGCTCTAGCACACACTCTTCTACAGAATCAGCCAACCTTCAAATGTATGCACTGATACAGCAGGTAACCTAAGGAAATGAGCTCACCCAGTGTTACTCCATCACCACACGTTCAGACCACTCCGCCTCGTACCTTGCTTTAGGGCTCCTTCTCCTGCTCTCATGAAAGCGAATTCGTTGGAGTCCACCATGTGATGTGCACCATCTTCCAAGACAAATCGGACCCCAGAAATCCTGTGCCCGGACACGGGACCCTTCTCACACGCGTCTCGGAATCCCTGCCCAACAACATCTCAAGATTACCACTTTGCAGACTGAAAGTAAGCTTAAGAACAAACACACCACCACCAAAATCCACTCAGAGCTACCAAAAATCCCCTTCACAATTCCCAGCAGCAAACCCACAACAAGCCAACGCGCCTCCCAGCTCGTTAAGAAGGTGGAAAAACATGAATGGAGCGGGGAAAACTTTTTAATGTCATTCTTTGGTACTTTAATTTAGTACCACCTTAAAAGAGAAATCACAGCACAAACCAGAAGGATCAGGGAAAGCACTCAGGGTTTTCTTTAAGGGATTGTAGAATCAAGAGCTGAATGAATGCTTTAACTATGGCTGAGGAGTGAGATACTGATCAGAACACCTCCACTCAGACTGCGTTGTTCCCAGGACTCAGCAAAAATTAAGTAGTATTAAATTAAGGAGGAAAGCAAGGGATGTCAGATATTAAGCAAAAACACAGAAATTTGAGTCACGGTCCTCTGAAGTTATGGGAAAAGTGTCCCAGCCCAGGGCATGACAGAAGTAAATGTTAACAGAACAACAAGAAAAAAAAGCCCACATAAATCAGTACTTCTTGTTTCACATACAAATTGCTTCGTACCTTTTCAACAGCGGGCACAAACTGCTTTGGAATATTTGTGCCAATGGTTCTGTCTTCAAATTCTATTTTCGTGTAGTCCTCGGGATCCAGTGGCTCGAGGACTCCTATGACTTTGCCATACTGCCCTGCTCCACCAGTCTGCTTCTTGTGTGTGTATTCAAACCTGAGGAGACACACAAAACCCCACACGATGTTATTCACTACACCAACTATGCTCCAACCACAGCTTTAAGAGGAGAAGCTCCCATTCTGCATTTTGTTTTACTTGGCTTAATGTCGTATGAATAACTGCAACGACAGCTGAGAGCACTGAGATGCTCAGGGAAGGAACAACACGGCTGTCCACGTGGCATGCTGGGGCCCACAGACAGGATGAGTTGGTCTCCCAGGACACAATCCCTCCTGTGTATGGAAAGCAGCACAGGAATCACACAACGGTTGGAGCTGGGAGGGCCCCTCCACGGCCACCAGGAGCACAGCGCACAGGGACAGAGCCACAGCCCCATCAGTGCAGCCCTGACATCCTCACTGCCTTCAGGCTCGCTCACTTGTGCATTATTTCTGCACACGCCAACACTTCCCTCCCACAGAGGGCTCTGATCCACACACAGGACGAGGATGACTACGGAAAACAAACAAACAACTATTATTAATAACACTTGACAGATGTTAGGTTCCTTTAACTATTTAACCCTGCACGCCGGCTGGCTGGCAGGGGGCTGTGCTCCAGGAGGAGGAGGGCGCAGACTCCGCTCCTCCCCAACCCAACCCCAGCGGGTGGAGCTGCCGGCCTGCTTCCTGCTGCCAGCACCGGCCCCACAGCCCTCCTCGGCCTCGCCCCGTGCCATGGCAGAACTGCCCCCATCCCACAGCTCAGCCAGCCGGGCAGCAGCACTGGCTGCAGCCTACATCAGCCACCGCCACGGCAGCCCCGGGCACGGCTTGGCGCTGCGGGACGTGCGCCGTGCCCGCAGGGAGGTAAGGGGGGAAGGCCGCTGAGGAGCAGCACGGCCCTCAGGGTGAGGCGGGACCAGGGCAACGGGCAACCTGAGCCAGCTGTGTCCCTGAGCACTGCAGGGAGTTGGACTGGATGGCCTTCAGAGCCCGCTCCAACCCCAAGGGTTCCGTGCTCCCGGGAGCCCATAGGTGGAAGTTAAGTGCTGTGCCAGACCGGAGTGAGGAGGAGGCACCACGCGGGCGTTCCCCACGCGTGCAGCAAATGAGCAATCTTTCAGCAGGAAGAAGTCAGAGGGGAGCTGAGCTCTGTGTGTGACACAGAGCGATGCTGCAACGCAGCGTTTTACAAAATAAATGCCCTTATTGTTCTCCCTGCTTAGGACATCGATGGTGTCGGGCACAAATACCACCTGGAATTCGTGTTAGAAGACATCTTTGAGAAAGTGAGTTTGGATTTATTTCATTAACGCATTCTGTGGGCAGAAGTTGACACTACTGATGTGATAAGGAGATTTCAACATCACTCAATTTCAGACTGGAGTAACACTCTGAGCCCCAGACATTGTGTTTTACAACTCCACGAAAGGAAAACTGCCTGTAAAGTATATTCACAGAGGTGTTGTGAATGTAGCCTTGCTTTAAATAATCACAAATCTGTATGGGCCAAATCAAGGGGAGAAAATAGCATTGTAGAGGTTTAAATTACCTATATTATACATGTATTTAACCAAATATTAATACATTTAATTAACTCCGTAACAGGACAGTACTGTTAACTGCACTGCTGAGGTTCTTTACCATCTGGGCAACAAAACCAGTGCTCCAGATGTGCAATTTACACTTGAAGGAGAACTTAAGAACACAGACGAAGCAGATAACACATTCTACAATCGAATCAAGAGCCTGAAAAAAGAGCTCGAGGCAGAGAACATACCAGGTACAAAGAAGGGACCTGGGCAAGGAAGAAGTGAGAGGATGCGTTCCGCGGCCAGAAGCAAAACCAAACTGATCTGAACTGGTGGAGGTCCGTGATTCCACGGGAGCACACAGCACAGCAGGCAGGGCAGGGGGAGATGAGGCTGCTGGCCCTGCTCTGAATACACACCTCTTCATCACTGTGGGATGTCAGGCACAACTCTGCCAGACTCACCCACCGGCTCTGAGATCCAGAGCTGACACGTGACTTGCCCTCTGTCTCTCCTTTAACTCTTTGTCCTCGCTGTGCTGCCTGTGACTGCTGCACAGTACATACCCCAACAGACACTGTACAGGACGTGTGTTAAGGGGAAGAAGTGGGAGGGGAAACAGACAGCAGTGCTACAGCAGCTACTCTGAGATAACAGGTCTGCGACACAGCGAGGAACATCAACCATACCCCCCAGGTTTTAGCACCAGGCCCAACCCACGATGCTGCACGACCCCATTAATGCCCGTGACGCGGTGAACCTCACATAACGCGCCTTTGTTTTGTTTCTCAGACAGCTCTGGCAATGTGTCCCCGGAAATGCAGCCCATCAGAGCGCTCGCCTGGGCTGCGTCCGGGTACGTGATATGGCAGAACTCAGCTGAGAGCACCAAGTACCAACTTGCCCAGATTAAACACGTGAAGCAAGTGGTGAGTTACCATCAACACGCTGCAGGAAGAGAACATTTAGGACTAAGCAGCTGTGGCACGTACCAACCTGTTGCTGAGGCAAAGCCCTCGAGCAACAAACCTCAACTGTGTCTGAGCTTCACAGCCTGTTCATTTTAAAGCCAGTGCTTAAGCTTCTTGCTCCACCCACCCCTTTCCTCTAGCAAGTCAGGAACGCTTTCACTGATGGCTTGGGTGTTCATTTACACCGTTCCCTCTTCTCATAAATTCTCCTCATAGAAAGCATCTCTTTGCAAGAGCAGAACCCCACACTCAGTTAGAAAAACTGACTTTTCCACGTAGGGCTCACACCTTTGGTTACAGTTTCATATTGCTTTCCTGCCTTTCATTTATAACACTGGTTGGGCTGACAGCATTCTTGCAGCTGCACAGCATGTATTGGACTCTTCTCCATCTCCTGATTTACATCACGACCCAGCAATCAGTCACCGTAACACTGCTTGACATCTCTGCAGTACTCCAGTCCAGACAAATAGCAGTGGCTGCCATCTCAACCTCAGTGCAACACAATCTGCACTGCTCTCTGTCTGCAGTACTCCAGCTTCCATCCGTTTGGCAGTTCACCTCACAATGCTCATCAAGAAAGAAAACACTGATTTAATTCCAACCTCTTTTCACTTTTTTCACTTAATTCTTCCCAAACTTACTCTCAGGTCTTCTCTGTTCTATTTGGAAAAAATAAACTGTGAATAAAGAGTAACTCCTAAAGGAGAGGGCACTTGAAACTCAAGGAAATTGAGTGTGTTAAGTTAGAACAAAGAAATAAGACCTCCTGTTTAGAAAACCCAATACATCAGAAGTCTTCAGAAGGGACTTTCAGAGCCCAAAGTGAACTGGTCTGCTGCTCTGAAGATGGGGAGAGTCTCTGGTTCAGCCCCTTTCATCTTATCTTTCCAGAAAAGAACTGATGAATACCTGGAATTTGACTACGAGATTCTGCTTCATGAAAACGTGTCCCAGGTAAAAATCCCTCTCCCTAAGCAGGTTTTCTTACTGTTATGCTGCTGGCTGTGAAACATGAAGCTGGGGAGGTGTTCACAGATCTGGTGCCTGGAGGTCAGCGACTGAAATGGGTGAGGTGAGGGCAGTGATCAGCTCAGCACTATCTGCACGTGTCCCTGTGCGAGCAGGAGAGGCCAGCTCTCTAGTTTGTGTCAGGAAATAATTTTCAGCTCATTTCCAGGCACTTCTTGTTAATGGCAGAGCTTCAGCACGCTGGCCTCATTTACAGCTCTCTCCCCTTGGGGGACTACCACCAAACTGCTCAGTCAGGAAGGGAAGGAGCTGCAGCTCAGTACTGCTCAAAGAAAATACCCTCTCACTTCCTACATTTTTACTTTCTCCCCACAGGAGATTATTCCCTGGCAAATGACAGTTCTCTGGCATCCTCAGCACGGCGTTGCAGTAACACAGAACGGCCGCCTGCCAAAACTGGACTAATGGAGCATCCAATATCACAAAGCAACAAGCACAGGGGCTGCCATTTCAGGAGGGGCACACGAGTGGACTGGGTGAACACCATCAATGCAGCAAGAGCCCTTACTCGAAGGAACTTGGTTTCCTGTATGCTGCACTCTGATCTATCATCAAACGGGGACTCTCAGCCACGCAACCAAATTCTGCATCAAAACAGGTTAGAGAAAGCTCCTGCTAGGAAGCACACTTACTGCACAGGTGCGGAGATGTTCTCTCTGAAGGCAACTTTTGGCTTTCCCATGGTGCAAGGGCAGCTATATTCTCTTTCCATTCGCTGCAGAAAAGAAAGGGGAACGCAATAAGGAGCTGCTGCTATACTTTAGTGATAACTTTCCTACAGATCTTTTTGGAATGAGAAGCTTAATCAAGGTTAACCATTTTTGGGGGGTAGAGGTTGGACTGGATTGGGTTTTCTGGTGTTTCTGTTTTCTCTCCTTCAAGAGAATAATGTTAAAAACAACGTGCTGTCATTCTGCAGCCATTCTTGTACAGGGGCTGCAGCTTTAGATACAGGAAATCATCCAATTATTTTATTAAAGTTTTAAGTTTTCCCAAACAAACGCAATTTTTCCTTCATTCTTTCAACATTTCAAACGTATCTCCTTCATTAGACTAAAGTAAAAAATTCAGCTGTGCACCTCCCGAGGATTCTGTAAACTCGATGACACCTGAGGCGCCCCGTTACAAAATCAGCCCCAAGCCCTGGCACCAAGGAGCCCTCTGCAGACAGATTTCGGTACAGCAGTGCAACATTTCAGACAGAAAGGAAAAATTGTTGGCTGGCAAAACAGCCCAAAGCAGGGTCTGCAGATTCTGCTTCCCCAGTTACCTGGGAATAGATTTCCAAGTGCAGCTCTCCCATTCCAGAAACGATGGTCTCTTTGCTCTCGTCATCAAAGTGGACTCTAAAAGTGGGATCCTCCCTGGTGAAGCGGCTCAAGCCTTTTGAAAACTTATCGAAGTCGTTCTGCAAATCAGGTACACAAAGAAAACATTAATTCAACACCCAGAAGACAACCAAGCCTCACGTCCTCCTGTCAGCTGCCACTTCTACTCTCACCAAGTTATTTTCTGAAACAGCTTTTTCTCCAGTTATGTCACATCCACGATCAGCCCGGACCAAAGGCACACATCTCCATGGTTACCCAGCACCACTCACACAGCACGCAGTATATTCTTAGGTACTTTCAACAGAACAATTCGAATCAGTGCCCATCCAGTCTGTACATGCTGCATTTCCCTCCTGACAGCACGAAGTAGTACAGGCAGCAGGGAAAGGTAATTCAGTCAGAAAAAGACCCGTCCACGGGCTCCTACCTTGTTGGAAGGCTTCATAGCTACAGAAATGACAGGGTCGGGGACGTGTATGGATTCCTGCAGGTCATAAAGGAAGACACCACAGAGTCATGCTTTGCTGCACCTGGAAATGCAACCACTCCAAAAACTACCTGTCACAAACAGATGGCTGCAGCTCCAACCACTCCTGTATCCAACACAGTGCAACTCTGCACCAGAACTGTGCACTCCTCCCTGGGATTACGAGAGGGCTGCTAATTATTAACCTGTGCCAAACTGGTGACTGTAACGTCCCCAGTGCCGACCCAGATGCTGATCTCTGTCTGAGCTTTGCACTACTTAGGAAGATCTGCTTCCCACTGGATCCTGTAAATGTATACACAAATAAAAGTGGTCCCTGCAAACATGCTCACAGTGCACAGCTGAGCAGCTCTGGGGCAACAATGGCCTCAGCATTCAGCAGATGATGCAGGAATGCTTTCAGCAGTTTGCTAACACCAAACGTGTATTTGGTGCCAAGTGTAGCAGACAGATGTGTCTCTCTTGCATACACATTCAGGTTTCCTGAGGTGCATCACAACCATCATCTGCAGCTGTGTACACACCACGGAAATACTTAAACTGCACAAACTCTTAAAATCGTGGTGAACTCCAGAGCACAGTGAGGCAGGCAGCCCAGGAGGAGCTCCTACCATGGAAATGTCAGTGCTGGTTTTATCCGTGAACGTATCCCCGCTGGCACAGTCAATTCCAAACAACGCACATATGTCTCCTGCATAAACTTCATTGACATCCTGGAGAAAGAAAAGCGGACTACTCAGAGAACACTGAAAGAGGTGACAGTACATCGCAAACGACATCTGGTTTAAAGCAGAGATATAAACACTGCGTTTAAAAGCCCATCGCTCCTTTTTCTTCAAGGCAAACGGACAAGAAAGATACCTCAGCTCTAAGCAAAGCAATCAGCATAGTATTTTACAGGCAGCCCTGACCCAGCTGTAGAGTCAAGGAATTTTCAGCAGGAACAGGAAGCATTTGCAGCAGATCGAGAATCAAAGAATAATATCAAACAATCACATGAAAGGAAACAGCACTGCATGTTTTGCCCATCCTGTTTCCCCCCACCCAGGAGTACAGCGCACGGCCATAAGCAGCCAGCTTGCTTCAGCCATCATCCCAAGGCCTCTTTATAATGCTTCTTGGGCAAAGACTCCCCCACTTCAGTGGAAGTAACACACTGAAGATCACTTTTGTTTCTTGTAGAGTTCTTAACAACAGCAGAAATGTGACACATCACATCGTGGCTGAAAAGAGAGAGGTTAACAGGGGTGAGTCAGGAGGCAAGCCGTGTGCCCCTCCCCCTCACCTCCATGTTGTCCGAGTGCATGCGGACGAGTCTCTGCACGCGCACCCTCTTCCCCGTCCTCGTGTTATAGATGTAGTCAGATTTCTTCAGCATCCCCTGATAAACTCGAATATAAGTCAACTGCCCAAAACGGCCAGCCTGAAAGCAAAAGTCAGACAAAATCCTCCTTGGAGTCAAGCCAGATCCTGTTTGAGTTATGATCTGAGCTGAGCAAATGATTGCTGTAGAATGTATACACCAAATGTGTGTGTGAAGCTCTGTTTAACCTGGTCTCGGCTTTCACCTGGCTCTGGAAATGCACTTGACACTTAGTGGCAATCTGCCTTACTTCACCAGTTTTACCAGTCCTAAACCAACAGGATGGAGGCATATAACAGCTCCAGTTTGCCCAGCAAGCTCCCAGATGCAAATCTGAACTACCACAACAACTCTCAGAGGAAACGCTCTGCTTCCCCACCACTGCTGCTGTACATTGACCTGCTTACCTCCAGCTTAAAAGCGAGGCCTACAAAAGGCTGGGAGCTGTCTCGAGCAGAGTTCAGCAGGAACTTGGCTTTGTCCTCGGAATCCCTTCAGAAGAAACCAAACACGGATGGAAAGTGAATTATGTCACAAAGAAAACATGTCAGCCTCCCCTAACCATGAGCTGCCTAGGCAAATGCCAATGGCCCTCGGTGTCACGGGTTTACAGGACACCTAGAAGAGCTCACACATGCAGCTGTCATGTGCTTAGAAAAGGACCTCAGGAAAACAGATCCCCAAAAGGTCTCAACTATGACGTGTGCCAGCAGTGCTTAATGAGTGTGTATTAGGAGCAGGAACAGCCAGCCTCAAACGAGCAGCAAGCTTCGTTAGCACTGCCATGAGGTACACAATTATAACTGCATTACGCAGATGGTAAATCACCACACGTTTTGTTACCAAAGTTTCCCATTTAGTACCCAATTCCAAGACCTCACAGTGCATTCACGTACCCCTGGTTGAGAATAGCATAGTTCTCCACCTCTGAAGGGTTCGGGAGGTATTCCAGGACAGCATCCAGCAACGGCTGCACTCCTTTGTTCTTTAAAGCGCTCCCCACGAGCACGGGGGTAAAGGACTTCTTCAGTGTTGCTCTTCTGATTGCAAGCTGGAAAAATAGCAGAGCATTACTGCCCTGCAACAGCTGCACCGTGTTCTGATGAGAGCACTTTAACATCAGCAGAGAGGAACCTACTTACACTGGCCTGCAGAGCCAATGTAACATGGCAGTGCAGAGCACCAACTGCTCCCACAGCCATCACTGCAGCTGTGCTGTGTAAAGGTGGGCAGCAGCTCTGCCCCACTCCTCCCAAATCAGCGACTGAGGCCAGCATTGCTGCCTTGGCCTCACCTCTCCCTACCACTAGAGGATGCCATCTCCCCGTGGCTGCAGAGGCTCTCCCTCCAACTGAGGGCAGCTCCTGTCATCTTCTGGGATAAGCAAAAAGCAGCGTATCCTCCTCGGCCACATCAGCTATGCACCTGAAGAAGAAGACTGAACTACCTCTACAATTAACAGAAAGAGCCATCTGGACTATCAGAGCCAAAATAAATAAATACAGAAAGAAAATAAGCTCTTTGGCAGAGCAAATCGTTACAGGGGAAGAATATTCTTTCTCAGTTGGAGAAGGAGGTGTTCTCCTCAAGTTTGTTGGTTTAACGGACTCATAAAAAGAGTACAAGGAAAAAAAGTGCTACATCAGTAAACCTGATCCTCAAGTGCAGCATTATGGATGGCAGCACCAGGCTGTGCTCAGGCAGATCATCTCCAGCAAAGCTTCATGTGCTGGGGCTGTGACAGCCACGAGCAGCACCCAGCACTGAACAACACCAAAAAGCTTTATGCTTCCGTGTCTCGAGCTGAAACACACGGACTTGCAAACAAAGGAAAAAAAAACCCAGAACCCACACTGAAGGTCTGTAACAAACTTAAACACGATCAAAGTTTTGGGGCTGGGAGGATTCAAAGAAGCAAACGTCGGGGGGACTCGCAATGCCCACCAGCTCTGAGCTCCTGCCAGCGCTCTACATCCCAACAGACAGAGCGTGCAGCTTCCAGGAAAGCCAGCAGTGCAGACCTTCCCAGGAAAGGGAGCACTGCACAAAGGCAGCCGGGCATTGCTAAGGAGCCAAGCACTCCTAAGAGGACTCCAACGCCAGAGCTCTGCTCAGAGCGGGAGCTGACCCCGTCTGACCTGAGCCCAGCTGGCTGCACGCACAGAAATAGCTCCTGCACGCATCTTAGGCCTCAGCTTGGCTTCAGCTCCCAACCGAAGGGCCCAGCTGTGAGCAAAGAGAAGCCGAAGGACGCAGCACCAGGAAGACTTCACCCCCAAGCCCCCCTGCCCCCCTGTTAACTTTGAACAGCAGCAAGAGGTGCTGGCAAATAGCAACCCATACCTCAGAAATGCTTGCACCAAGCACAAGGAATCTGTACAGAATCAGAACGGCGTGGGTTGGAAGAGCGCAGCCCTGACTGACACACCTGCTGCACGGGGCTAAACGTGCAGCTCACAGAGCACTGCTGTAAGGTGATGTCCTCGGGCTACCTCACACCCACAGCACCGCCTGCAGCTATCAGCACACATATCCAGCGTGAGGGACTGCAATCCCACCCACGGACTTCATTTCCCAATCATCAGCTGAAGTGAGCACTCCACGGGAACCCTCCTGCAGGAGGCCACACGATCCACAGAGCTCAAGCAGAAAGAAAGCACTTCAAAAAACATCTTCACAAGAGAAACATCGGTCCTACATTAAGAGGAAACACATCGAGTTACCTTGATATCTGCAACCGTAGGAATCTTCTCTTCCAGAAACAGCTCCCCAAGGTGATCATCTGAATTAGCAACACACTCGATCAGCTCCGAGCGCCGCTCTGCAGCCTCAGCTCTGAGCTCAGCTGGGATCTCATCGTATCGCACCGTCTGGCTGAACACAGATAACACAACAGCTCTAAAGCAGTGTGCCACCTATCAGCCTCCCATCACTGGTCATCGTGATGACCAGCCTGACCAAGACCACTGTGGATAAAGACATCAAAATACACATGCACAGAACATCAAGCTGCTGCTTCTGATGCTTTAGCAGGCAAGGGTTCCTCCCACTCACAGCTGGAGTTTGGGAGGATGAGGGCGACCCACACCGTATCATCACCCCAGGAAGCTCGTGCCCAACCCTATCAGATCCCACTGCAAAGGTCTCCCAGCCCCATGGTGCCGAGTGCTGCCACCACTCACTACACCTGACTGCAGAGAGCTGAGGGGCCACAACTCAGCCCTGCCCCAGGCTGCGTCCCCAGCCCTCCCAGCAGCAGGATGCTTCGTCTCTGGATCTCAGGGAAGACACAGCTTCCCTCAGCGGGAGAAAAACACAAGTTCTGAACCTCACCCAAGCGCGCCATCGAAGTATATAGCTCTTTCTTCTATGAGATCTATAACTCCTTTGAAGTTTCCTTCCAGTCCTATTGGAATCTGGACAAAAGCTGCATTGTGTTTTAACTTGGACCTGAAAAAGTCAACAAACATAGATTAGGGAAAAAAAAAAGTCATTTCCATACATGTGCTCCAGACGTTTGTCTGACTGTCCTCCTAGTCCTACACTACAGCATCACGCTTTCTTACGATGAAAAACGCCTGTCTGCATTTTACCACAGTGACTGCCAGACCTCCATGTCCCCGCAGACAGCAAGCAACTTCCAGGGGAAATGAAAGGCACTGCAGCCTACCTTCACATCAACTACTCGAGGGGAGCTCCTTCTCCCTTACTGCCTATCATCACACGTATCTCACAGATGAAGTTAGGCACAGGAAGATGGCACACAAGGGGCAGGGACTCCAGAAACTGCCCAGCCACCAGTGGTGGCCCTGCCGTGAGCTACAGTGCATCCGCAGCCAGGAATAATCAAAAGGCTGTTCTGAAATGGCTCCAGCATCAAAGCAAGCACCAAGAAGCCAGCTCTCAGACACAGTAAGTCCGGGCTGATGCTAACTATTGTTTTGCTCCCTTTTCCTTGACAAAAGGGACAGTTGTAATAAGTTGGAGTAAGATTTAACCTGAAGTCATATGGCATTACCTCCCAAAGTACAGCTACAAACTCCGAAAGAGAACAGTTTTCAATATTATCAGCATTAATCTGCCATATGAACTGTGCAGAATTATCTGTCAGGTAAAGCTGGGTGAGCTGAAGTGAGAAATACCTCAACTGCTGCACTGCTCTGGATGGACTGGAGCCCATTCTGTCCAGCTTGTTGATGAATGTCAGAAACGGCACGTTGTAACGCTTCATCTGCCTGTTCACAGTGATGGTCTGGCACTGAACCCCTCCAACTGCACAGAGAACCAGAATCGCCCCATCCAGAACCCTCAGAGACCTCTCCACTTCGATGGTGAAGTCCACATGCCCTAAGGAAGGAAACAAGCAAACCAAAGAAAAGTTACCCACAGGTGATAAAAAGCAATGAGTAAGTGCTTCCTCGTGGCTGCAGAAGGCTCCCAACGCAATCACACAGCACGCAGCACAGCCACTAACGAGCACAGCGAGGGCACCACGTCCCCCATCCACACACAGGAGCACAGAGCAGCCACTACCTGGCGTGTCTATGATGTTGATGTTGGTGTCCTTCCACATGGTGTACGTGGCTGCAGACTGAATGGTGATTCCACGCTGCCGTTCCAGCTCCATGGAGTCCATGACAGCTCCGACTCCATCCTTACCTTTCACCTTAGCAAAAAAAAAAAAAAAAAAAAGAAAAAAGAACTTAAGCCCCAGAGGGTTTACTGAGAATTTGCTTTAAGTGATGCTTGCCCTGCTGAATATCACCTTTCAGAAAGCAATGAAAAGGAGACACAGAGAATCACTTACAGCTCCTGAAATGCAAACAAAACACGTGTTTTTGTAGCCTCACCTCCTCTGATGGTGGAACTAGATGTCCCTGGGGGCTTTAATATCCTGAATCCTACCCTGAATGGTTTAATGTCCTTTGGTCCCCGGAGGATCAGTCCCCAAAGAGACCACCAATAATCGACAGCCAACTACGCTGCACTGTGAACTTTGTAAGCTAAGGTACGCGGACACAGAAACACACCCCTGGACTGTTTATTCACAGCCGCCTTTGGCTGAATCAGAAGCGCACATCTCCCACCCTGTGTGTACCAGAGACACAACCGCAGACCCGAGGGGCGGGCAGGGACGTCCAGGCATCCCCAGCCCAACCCCCACGGCACAGGAAGGCAGCCAGGCGGCTCTGCGGGCCTGCACGAGGCCCCGCCGCGATGCCCGGGGCTGCCCCTCACACACAACGCGGCCCACGGAGCCTCGCCCACCTCGTGCATCTGCGCGATCCTGCCCGTGTAGAAGAGGACGCGCTCCGTCAGCGTGGTCTTCCCCGAGTCGATGTGGGCCGAGATGCCGATGTTGCGGATCCGCTCGTTGGGAAGGACGGCCGAGGAGCAGCGGCGGCACGCACTGAGGAGGAGCTGCGCGGGAAAAGCCGGTTGGCTGCGGAGCCCGCCCGCCCCCGCGCCTCACCTCAACACCTCAACTCAGCGAGCCCTCACAGCACCTCACCTCAGCACCTCACCTCAGCGAGCCCTCACAGCACCTCACCTCAGCACCTCACCTCAGCGAGCCCTCACAGCACCTCACCTCAGCACCTCACCTCAGCGAGCCCTCACAGCACCTCACCTCAGCACCTCACCTCAGCGAGCCCTCACAGCACCTCACCTCAGCACCTCACCTCAGCGAGCCCTCAGGCCGCTCCCGCGCGCGGGCTGCACCCTGTCAGCCCTGCGCGCCCCTCCCCCCACCCCCGCTCCCAGCCGCTCCCTCCCGCTCCCAGCCGCTACCTGCCGCCGCCCGCGGCCCCGCGCGGCGCGCACCGCCCGCAGCATGGCCGCCCCGCACCGAAAGGTCGCGCCGCCGCTTCCCGGGTCACCGCGCTTGCGGGGTACGGACGGAAGCGGGCCCGGCGCGGCGGGGCGGGGCTGCGGCGGAGGCGGTGCCCGCGGGGCGGGGTCACGGCGCTCCGCACCGCTCTGCGTGTGCGCGCGTCACGCGGGAGCTGTGCTACCGAGCCCCGGGAACGGCGCTGGGAAGAACGCCGAGCGGTGAGGCGGGAGCGGTAAGCAGCTCTGTGGTAAAGCTCTTTGTTAAGGAACTGAAGCGCCAGGTGCTGTGCTGTAGGACAGTTCGCTGTGTGACATCCTGACGCCGTACTGACCGCGGTGGTGTTACGGGCAGCTGTGCTTTCCCGGCCGTGGAGCAGCACCTCACGGAGCTCTGCTCCAGTCACAGCGTGCCGATGTTTTGTTGTTTGGCACTGCGGGATTCCAGCAGCGACCGACAGCCCTCAGTTCATAGCATTTACACTGCAGCACATACACTGCAGCCCACAGTATTTCCTCTGCCACGTGAGACAGTTGTGAATAAGACAGCACACGACAGCTGTACTGCAAAGACACTTCCAGTTCTGTCTGCTTTCTCCACAAACACCACATCCTTCACCAGACAATAATGAGAGCACCAAGGGAAACCAAGTGTTGGCTCTGAGGATCCTGCTGCCCGCACTCATCAGGGCAGAAAACACAAACAGAGCTCAGCTCAGCTGGGGCAGGAAACGAGCTCCTGGACGTAGGGGTATGTCAGCTTTCTGGGACACAAGAAACGGTGCAGCCATTCCCAGTTAAGTGCTGAACCATTTCTCCCACCTTCCTCTGGTTAAGAGGTGACAGTTCCATCTGAGTATCATCATGGGATAACCGAAGGCCACTACACACCACCTCCAACAGTAACGAAGGATCAGAAATCTGAGAACAGTGCAGGGACAGAGCGTGAGGGACACAGCACAATCCAGAAACACACCAATGCTCATCAACCACAGTGGGAAGTATTTAATTTCCAGTAATTTCAGCACTCCTCTCACCCTCCTTTATTTTAGCATCGAGATGAATCGGGGAGTTCTGTCCCAGTTTACAGTATGGTTTTAAACCTAGACAAGCAGTGCCTCCAGTGTACTGAAACTGCTACGGATTGCAAACAATTAACAACTGCAGCCACACAAAACAGGAGGAGGAATTACTTTCTGTGCAAATTACACTGTGTGAGAGAAAAGGTAAATCATCAGGCTTAATACAGAGCTTGAGACTCGGGCAGTTGTGGTGGAAAAGACATTGCTGCCCAAAGTGAATGCTTTTCATCAATTAATGATAAACCATTAAAGTGCTTTTAAGTGGATGGGGTTTTTGTTATTGCTTTTTTGTTTCTTCTGCGTCTGTCTTCTCAAAATGGCTTAACCTAGGATCTGAGCTCCTACACAACATTCAGCAGTCAGAAGATTAGAGCAGCAAGGCACACTAACATGAAAACAAAAGACAGAGATTGGTCACATGTCTGTGCACACTTATATTAACATAAGCAGTGCAGCACCATCGTTTCTGAACGAACTCCATCCCAGTGGACTATTTTTTGCTGCTTCTGATGGGGACGTGTGTTCCCTTCACACTGAGGTCGTTCTCCATGGAAACTCTGGGTCCCCTGAAGCCCACAGATGTGAGTGGTTTCTCCCTGAAAGAAAGAACACAGAAATGCTATTCCTCCCTGCGCTGCCAGTACCCAATGTTCACAAACAGGTTACTTCAGAACTGCACGTTTATTCTGTTGCCAGCATTTCCATAATACAAAACCGTGTTTACCTTCCTTGCCCATCTTCCTTACGTATGTGCTGAATGCTGCTGTACTTTGGGGCTTCTAAATTGCACCTGCTTCTCGAGGGCCTGAACTTGGAAATCTCTTTCTGCCACTCCTCATCAAAGGACTGGGCGTCAGCTGAAAAAGAATTAAAGTTCACTTGAAGTACGTGCAAAGAGGATGGGGGAAAAAATAAAAGCATTCCATGAAAATTGGGGTTGTGAAAGTGTTCTTTCAGACCTGTGGTCCACGACTCTTTCCACAACCTGCACACCATCTCTATGGTGTTTGTTAAGGGACGACCAAAGCTTCTCACAGGTAGGCTAAAATTCAGAAGACTAAAACTAAAAAAAGCCAGCGTGTTGTGTGGTTGAAACAGGAATGTGTTACTACATCTTGAACACAGAGCTTTTATTAGCAATGTAAGCAGGATAGCCACAGAAAATAGTAATGTTCTGTTAGCAGTGTGTTCAAAACCATACATCATTCAAGGCACCTTCAAATATGAATAGACACTACACAACCCAACAGTTCAACACAACATTTAGCTGGTTACTTCAGCCGCAGATGTCTCGATTTCTGCTGACTACACAAACAAACCAATCTGCAGGCTTAGCACTTATGAAAAAGGACTGCTTTTCAAGCTAGAACTTCAACACTGGCATGGGAAACATCTGTGTGAACACATCAGAACTGCACGAAGGGACATACCTTCATCCAGGTTGATGAACTCTTGGTTCATCTCTTCATCACCAGTCTTCCTGTTCTTCGATTTTTTTATGACGTGGGCACGATCGTGGATGTGATGACCAATAGCCATTTTTTCCACCCCGCTTTCAGAATCCCTCAGTGCTTTTCTTGTTTCCTTAACCTGTACAGAAAAAAGGAGAAATCGATGTCCTTTCAGAAACAACAATTAAAAAAAAAAGAAAAAAATTGTCAGTTTTCTTCTCCTTCAAAGTTTTGTATTTGGCCTTTGAAAAAGTTAGGTGTTGTGTGCTTCTCCAATTGCCAAGGTTCTTATGGTGGCTGAAGGCACACCACAGCACAGGTCAAGTCTATTTTCTTTCTGTCAGCAGAGATTAAACAAGCTCATCTGAAGCTCCATAAGTAACACCCATGCCGGGTATTAACTGTTGGGAAAAAAAGCCCAGTCTAAATATACCACACACAGACAGGTCTTCAACGTTCTCCTTGACAAGAGAACGAATAATAGTTGATGCCAACGCTCTCAGCACGAAGGGACAACTAATTACTACGTTGTCATGCTGGCCCAGGCAACCACTTATCGCTGTGCTCATAAGGATATTATTAGAAGCTTTTTGATAACTGAGTGTCTGCTTGAGCATGAACACAGCCCACAGCCAAGCACGCTGGACAGCCTTTACTGCTCACATCTAGTCTTTCATGAACCTTGCTTCAGGGTTCAAATTCAAATTCAGATTTCTTAGCAGAATTAGATGCAACAGCTGCAACGAAGTCAATGAAAGGGCATCTCCATCTGAAGCATTACATAAGCACTTCGAAGTACGTGAGGAAAGGGTATGATCTGAAGTTATGCTCTACACAAATAGACTGCCCTTTGTTATCTTCTAGATTTTAGATGCACGAAAGGTGAATTAATAATAGCAGAGAAATACATGGGAGACCACTATGAGAAATGAGCTGTTCCACCACTCAGTTTTTCAGTCTTTGATAGACCTAGTATTTGTTTAGATGTATACTTAGAGAAGTACAAATGACAAGGAAGCAGCACATTAACATAAAGCACCTTCACTAAAGAACAGTACTTAAATAGACATGTGTTTTTCTAAATTATAAGAGTAACTGTCTCCAGCAGAGAGAACCAGAGAAGCCTGGGGTTTGGTATAGAGACCCTGCAGCAGAAAGGTGGTATGTCATTACTGGAGCACATCTCAAACCTACTTACACCTCCTGGAGCAGTGCGTGTCTGGGCTGAAGCCTGGAAAACTTTGGGCGGTTCATCCCCTACTTTGGAATAGGTCATCACAGAGGAGGAGCTGAAGGTGTGAGCATCTGCATGGACAGACAGGTCATCCTACAAACAACACAGATTTCTTTTAATAACTTCAAGTCTGTGGGTAATGCACTTCTCACATTCTGAAATTGTCAACAAGAAAATGAACAGCTCAGCAAGCAACCCTCAGCCCTGGCACCTTAGTTATGGGCTGTTAAGAACAGCCCCCAGCACAGACAGGCCTCACTCTTGCCCTAGCATTCCCTGGGCACAGGTCTCCCCATAGCAGGAAACACAGCACGAGAAATATGGGCAGCAGCAAAGTGCCCAGCAGCTTGCACAGGCACAGCTTAGCTCAGTGGTGAACAACCTTTCAGACCAGCCCTCCCACACACAGTATGTATCAAGCTGTGTAAAGTTGTCATCTTTTTCTTGGCAAGATTCTGAGTCACACTTTACACAGCTGTCATTCTCCCGTACAGTTTTAAAACAAATATAAAATAAACTTACAAATTTCCTCTGCATCTCCAGCATGCTGTTTCTCATATTTGACATCATTGCGTCCATCGCAAAAAAAGGATCCCCAAAATCCGCATCGTGCTAAAAGAAAAGCCAACAGTTCAAATTAAAACAAACTCTGCTATTTCTTCAATTTGAGGCTGGATTTTGACACGCTTTTTTTCCTTTCTGCACATCAAAACATCCATAGGGCTTTCACAGCCTGCAATTCACAGCCACTGACAAGCCAAAGTTCATCTTCTTGAATGAAAAGTTGAAAGCCAGCATGAGGAACTTGACTGTTAAGCTGGAGATACTAAAAAGATGCCATACAAGATTTCTAGCACTCTAGTATCAGAGTAAGCTCACATAGAGGTCAGTTAGGAACTACTGTTATCCATAATCCAACCTGACTAGCTTCTGCAGTTACAAGAAATGTATGACCCTCCCTACCTTACATATCTGCTGAAGATCAAATTATCTTTGTCATGCAAATCCTTGAATGCACATGGAATCAGCCTGCAAACCCACTGCAGATGACACAGCTACTCCTCTGCAGAAGAAAGTGGTTATTCAAGTAATCCACATGCAACCAGGAAAAGCCAGGGAATCATAACCTGGGGTTCTAATGGCAGCTTAATTTCCTGATGTGATGGACATGTCCAATAAAGCATTCATTACTCTTACATAAGCAGAAGACAGCATTACACAAGCAATGTTAAGCCAGGTTTACATGCACGTTTTAATAGCACAGCCTGTTACTGGTGGCATATACTGACTGCACAGATGAAAGCCACCACTGGTGGAAAACAAGCCTAAAAATACCAGAGAGAGACAGAAAATAAAACTAAGAGATAGGGTAAACTCTCCCAAGCGGCCATCTGGGAAGATAGCAGCACAGTCCCAACCGAGCATCCTCCTCTGGGCTCCCCTCCAGCACAGCAGGTGGGGATGATTTTCACCATGCCTCCTCCTGTGGACTTTTACTTGGGAGCTGCTCAAGCTCCCTGCTGGGCTGCCTGCTTCCTGACACCAGCAGCTCTGGTTGGGGCGTGCTAATCAGGTGCAAACACAGCACAGGGGTGCTTCAGTTTCAGGAGCTGCAGGGCTGCACACAGCGGGCCCGCAGCACTACCAGGTGCAAGCATGCTAACTACAGGAGCACAAAGCCTGCACTCCTCCAACTACTGGGAACCTGTATCATTAGATTCAAACTTACTCCTTTAAATAACTGTGTATTTAAAAATTGAAGATCTGCAACAAATAAATACCCAGACACCAAGAGCAGCTTGCACGCACACCAGAACTAGCCTCTGTCCATGCTTTAGTTATGCAGCCAGCACGCATGCTGCAGCAAAAGCTACATGCACTGCTTCTCCTGGGATACCAACCATTCTACCAAAGCCTGAAAAGGGCATGAGGGAATAGCTCGTTGCCTGCAAAAAAGAGAAGATTCACACCTTTCAGTTACTGTACCTGCCAAGGGACACAGCAGAAATACCTACTGCTCTGCCACACACAGCATCTGATATTAAAACTTTCCGGATCAAAGCAAGACAGTCATCCCAGAGGGTCCTGAAAACTCGCAGTACTCTGCAACGACACAATATGAAGCAATCTGCGCATACAGAAACTAAATATTTGAGACTAATTATAATTTAAATGTCCTGACAGCTACTGCTTTCTCAGCCACATTCTATGAGGGCACTTGAAGATCTAGAAGAGCTAGAAGTGGAGGAGCCTGTACAACACAGCAACCTGCGTGCTGGAACTATTTAAGGTGAGGCACAGCACTTCAGACATCACCCACTTCTCTGCAAACACTTCATTCCACTCATGCAATGAACCCCAGCACTGGAAGCTGATTAAAAACAACAAATCACTAGCCCTGCTTCATGTAAATTAATGTAATTGCATTTCACAAGGCTGGCCATTTCTTAAGCACCCAAATTCTGAACGATGCAGCTGAGCTGTTCACAACAGCTCTGCTGTATTAAGAGATTGATACAAATATAAAAGGTCTCTCTAAAATAACCATACATCCCTCGCAACGAACAAAATGAAGTATAATCTGTCAGCAGTTTCAAAGGTCACTGCAGAGAAGATCTCAGTCCATCTATCATCATACACAGAGCCACACGAAGACAAATTCCCCCTTCAGCAAGCTATATTCTTCTGCAGTTGTATAAATAGACGTAGCTATAAACACCAGCAAATACAGTTCCTGTTTGGCCGGCTGATACTGAATAACCCGATATGACACGGTAATTAAATGCTGGAAAACAAAACGGTGTTTCTAGGAAGCCAAGGGTGGAAAGTTACACGAAAGCTTACCTACAGGCTTACTGCCTAGATGGAGTAGCAGACACTCCACGATAGCTTTAAGTACAGAGGCAAGTAGTTATCTGATTCCTGAATAACTTTATGAATTCTTATAGACTGGGATTATCTAACACGTAGTGACAGAAAACAACAGGATGGTATTGAGTACAAAATAAAGTCAGTAGGCAGACCAAGTCCATGAAGTCTTTATTTTACAATACAATAGAAGCTGTTATTCACCATATGTAATACTGGGTGACGAGGTGTCCTGCTGACCAAGCTTCTGCTGAAGCTCCACCACGGTTTCCAGAAGCAGTTAAAACATCACAGGGAATGTCTTGGAAGGGAAATTAATCCCAAGTTTTCAGCGAGTTCAAAACTGCAAAACAACCCAAAACCTGTAGGTCCCCAGCACACTGCTCAGAACTCAGTGCCACAGATGAGCAAGGCAAGGTCTCTTAAGACATTCCACCCACTCCTCCTGCTCAGGTCCCCTCCCTCTCCTTCTCTCTCGAGTGACTAAGTACTAACACCAGAAACCTGCCTGAGAAATGAAAAGCCTTTCTATGTTTGAATGGTGCCATCAAAGCTACCAATGCACGCCAAGTTGTGACAGTGAACGATGATCCTCGTGAGGCAGTTTCTGGCAGCTTGAGATTACTGGAAGGAATCAGTGGGGGTAACTGCAACAAAGCGTACTTTACATGGCAGTACAGACATCCATTTTTCCCCACATAAAATCAATTTAGTTCTTCTTAGGGGTTGAAATCCTTCTTGAAGAAAAGCCAATAAAAGCAGTTTGTTGACAACTACAAGGCTCAAATAAAGCAGTGTGGAGTTTTCTGTGACGTCTTACACCTCTCAGGTGAAAGATGAGGACCGTTAAAAGATACTGAAAGCATTTCTGCACGTGTGGAATTCTTTTGTGCTTATCAACACAACGCAGTGCTCTCATACCTTTGACTCCACAGATAAAAGTACTTTTTGCCTCAGTGCCAAGAATAAGGCATAAACTGCCCTGAGATGTTAAGGAAGAAAGACCTGCTGCTTTCCAGCATCTACTGAACTAAGGCCTAAGAATCAGCTTCAGCAGACAAAAAGATCATGCTCTAATTAGATCCAGCATCACCTATATTTGAAACTAATCAGCCACGTATGAGCACAGAGGAAGGAATCTGACAGTCACCCTCCTGACACACAGGTGACAGTCTGCGTTTCAGCCACGCTCATCAAGCTCTCATCAAGCTCTCAGCATCAAGGTTTCAACACCAACAACCAAATCCAGCTAAGTTCCACGACTCCCTGTAATATGTTTTGTCTTCCAGCTGCTTTTTGGCATCAACTGCTCCACATTACGGCAAGAGACTGCTCAAAAGCAGAGCACTCAACCTGGTGGAGGGAAAGGAACCAACAGATGTACATCCTTTCTAAATACAGAAATTAGATAAGGTTTAGCTGTACTTGTCCTGCGTGCCCAGCCCGCTGAAAGGCACTTCATGGGAAACAGATTGTTACCGACTCAACTGCAGATGGTAGTTTAAAGAAATACCAGGTTCCACGTGAATGGCCCTACTTCCTAATCCTCAAAGCCAAGTATCTAAAGAGAAGTATTAAGAATCAGACCAAATGCAGAACACGAAGCCTTACCTGCAGCAAAGAAACTGAAACAGGGATTAATGTACCTGTGTAGGTACTGCCAGGTGGCTGAAACACCACATTCTACTTAAATGAAAGCTTAACAAATAGCAAGACACAAAACACTGAAGTGCAGAGCAAAGGCACAAACTCATCAGGCACCTCTGGAAGGAACATCAGTAACAAAGGAACACGTGTCCACAGAAGGCTCTGCCTTTGGACACTGTTAATGCCCTCCTGCAGTAGGGATATTTAATACCATCTGCTAAAGCAAACATTTGATAATATTAAATAATTCATTAAATTTTACATATTCAGTGTTAATAACATGAAGATCTGTTTAAGAACTAAAAGCACGATGTGTTTGTCAGCATTAAGCAATAAGTGCTTAACCAATGAGCCAGTAAGGAATAAAGAGACAGACCCACATCTCACTGCTATGAAACAAGCTGACTGAGGCTGGAGCACTTGGGCCAGGCTCCATTTCCACCAGACCAGGTTCAGGAGGAATGGGAACATGAAGCCAGCTCCGTTACCAGTAAATGTAAATGGCGTGCAGCAGCCCTCGGAGATTAAGAAAAGACTTACTCTGCGATTTCCTCTCAGAGCAACCTGAGAATCCTGGCGTGCTCTTCGATCCACTGTTCTCTCTCTGCCATCTGTTATACTGAGAAATGGATCTCGGCCAAAGGGATCAGAAAAGCTCCTCATCACCTGCCGCATGTGCTCATGGTGCGCAGCAAAGGGATCGCTGAAAAAGAGCCCGCAAAGAAAGTCAGGGGGGTTACTCCAACTGATGCAAAATGCTCTGAAATTAGTAAGTTTTAAACATCATTCCACATGGCTCTTTATGTTCTTTAATTTAATAGGACCCAACTGTGCAGTAATTCCTACCCTTCTGATCCTCATCAGCTCCCACTTCTTTGCCATTTCTTCCCACCTCTCCAGTTGGGTGCTTTATTTCTTCCGATTTCCTCCTCGTTCTCCTGTGTTCTTGAGTGCCTGTCCATACTGCACCTCCTCTTTCCTCAGCTGTTCTAAATATTTCACCATTTGCAGCCACGTTTGGCTTTCTGTCTGCCAAGAGCTATAGGACCAACCTACACTTCATCACTTTTTATCATTTAAATATCAGGGATGGAGGTAAAAGAACACCACTTCTCATCCTCCATGGCCCACGTCCTTAAAAACACACACCATGCTCTAAATTCACTTCAGCCCCATCACCCTTCTTTTAATTCCCCACCATTGCTCCTTTTCGCCTTCCCATTCCTCCGCAAACCACATGCTCACATCCCTTTTCACCACTCTGGAAGAACTCTTACCATCTCCTTGCTTTCTAACCACTCAACATCTGTCTCCAAGAATCTACAGAGCCCCAGCAGTAATTCCAACGCCTGGATTGGCGTGCAGGTAAGACATTACTAATATTACCCTCTTATTAAAGTAAGCAAAGAATTAAGTAATTTGGCCAAGAACTGCAAAGTTCAAACAGAGGCCAGAAAAGGAGTAAAACATGAGATATTATGACTTATGATGTTCCACGAATCACACTGCTGCCTCTGGTCCGAACACTAGAAATGACTGCTGCGTACAGAAAACATTTCATTTCCTCCCTTCGTAACCAGCCCAATTTTCCCTTTGCTGCTCCACTGGAAGCCTCTTTATTAACATCACCAGTCACTTCCCAGGTATGTTTACTTAGACTTCGTAGCACCTCATCTCCCTTCCTACCAATTTCCTGCCATTTCCCAGATGCCTCACACCCTCCTTCTCCCCAGGACTTGGCCGTGACATCCACGAAGGAAAGTTCCAGGCTGCTCCTCCAGCTCTGCAGTCCGTCAGCCTGAAGCAGCTTTGCTGTGCCCGCCCTGCAGCTCCCATCCCACAGACATCACCGACTGGCCGCTCTGATCTCTCAGCCCTCTGCAGTCTCCTCTTGTAACAAAGCAGCATTTAATTTCTCCTTTTTTTCTTTTTTTTTTTTTTAAACTTAAAAGAGCATTAACAGATTCAATTAGAAATGCAAAGCTAATTAACTTTCAAACAAGACTCTTAATCCAACACTATCCCTTTAAGCTACGCATTCGGTTCACTGCAGCGCAGACAGAGCGTTACAGTTTCACAGGAGCAGTTTTTCCACTGCCACAAGTGGACCCTAATCTACCCCACTCACATGACTGCCAGCTTTCACTTCAATCCCAGCATGATAAGCAGCTTGCATCCAGCACGCTTGCTTTCCACAGGATGAAGAACAGATGCAAATGAGTCACTGCACAGGCCAAGGTGAGGGAAGCGTGCAGGCACTACCACAGCAGGGGAACACTTCCACACAATCTCAGCACCACAGAGGTCAGATAGGTGCGGTTACTATGACAAAGAAGCACAACTTGGATTCCATCAATAGCTCAAACATTTCTCCTCAGCCTCTCTGAGTTCAGAAGCAGGACACACAGTTACCCACAACACAAGCAAAACAAGATTCCAGGGGCTTTATTTAGATTTAAAAAATCTGTTGATTTTAATGTGCATAACATGTAATAATGTGTCACCTAACAAAGTCACACCTGACACCCTCTGAAAGCCTTTCCTCTGGTCTTACTTCCCTCCCTCTGGTCTCTCGGTCATTCACTCCCTACCATACCCATTAGGTGCGTGTATGAGTGCATCGAAACATTTTGCTTTTGTTTTTTTTTTCCTATGAAACCATTTAGAAGCACAGCTCCTTAGCACCACACACAGGTAAGCAGGATGCAAACTATGCTGGAGCTGATTTAGGAACCGGGCTCCCATCTCCCTGGGGAACCAGCTGTAAGGAGACTCAGTGCTGACAGGCTTCCAGAGCAGCAGTACAACTTCTGCATGCTCAGGAGCAGGGCAAAGCCAACGCTAAGCCAGCAGGGAACCTCTCTGTAAGTAAAGCTCCTACGAGGATTAAACATATCCTCCTGATGTCTCTGATGACCTCAACTCTAAGCCATAACTGCAAAAGGAGTCTGACACCCTTATAAAATAGAAACACGTATATCTAGGTATTAAGTAAGTTACTAAGTTATTACCTGGTATTAAATGTGAACTGTTTTAGAGAGAAATTAAAGATCCTTCTGATGAGACTGACACCACCTCTGCACACCTTGCACTGTTACACTATAGAAGTGATGGGGGAAAAAGAAAGGAAGCTCTCTAAGGATTTCGCACACAGAATCCGTGCCTTGCACACGTTAAGCACCACAAATTATTTTCCTAATTAAGCGCAGAACAGAACAGGTACATTTACCATTGCACGACTGCCGTCACAGAACCTGCACTGTTGTCTAGCATGAACATCCCCTGACCTTCACCTGGCATTCAGGTGTTTGAAGGGATCAACAAAGCCTCTGAGGGCACTCATGGCCCAAACAAGCATGCTGGTATGAAGAAATACATATTAAAAAAGCAGCAGTGAACGCTGCTAGAGCGTATGCGAGTGAGCATTTCTCCAAGATGCATCTCACTCAGTAAGCGCTTCAGCGACTCAGGCTGAGCCTGCTGCATTTAAGGATCCACGTTCCAGATGAAGGGTGTCAATAACAGTACAATCTCTGCTTCTGACATCAGTGCACGTTTCTGTTCAGTTGAAACTCGGTATCCTTTGGGATTTTTGAAAACTCTGCCTTGCGCTCACTACTTGATTAAATTAGGGTGGTACGCAGGACCGAAGTTGCGGAGCCACCCTGAAGACAGGGCCGGGAGCAGTGAGACAAAGGCTGTGCACTGGTGAGTTACGTACACTTACACCCACTTGGCAGGAGGGCTGCAGCTCCTGCACCTGTCTGAGCCATCAGGCACAGCCCCGCTGGGCCAGGACGCGTTGTGGCTGCTGGGCGCTTCCAGGACAGCTGCTCCCAGATGGAGATGTTCCCTCTCAGACGCTATTTCCAGACCAGCAGTCAAAACCTCTCCTTGTGAGGCAGCAGAAGCCTATTATTACACTACCTTGGAAGCTCATCTTATCTGAGGTAATAAAATCATCTCCTTAACTATATGTAAAACAGAGCAACGAAAGCAGTGCCAAGGAAATGAATCTCAACATCAATCTCTTCTCTCTTACACGTGCACTCCCTCCCCTTATCTCCTGCCACCTATTCTCCTCCAATTTTAACCCTCATCAGGAGGTTTAAAACAGCCGCAATCAAACAGAGGAGCTGAACAACCAGGAAGGCAATCCTTGTTTCCGAGGTGACAAAAGCACGCTGCAAATGAGACAACTGCCACTGTTATTTACATCTCCATCAGAGCATCTGCACGGCCTTTTGCATCCTGGACGTCAGGTGTGGGCTGCTCTAAGTGTGTACGTCCAGGCAGTTAGTACCACGTGTACTAACCAGGTTAAGCAGTTAGTACCACGTGTACTAAGCAGGTTAAGCAGTGCCAGGAAGGTGCAGCTGCCGCCGAGGAGCCGGTTGCCTTTAAGGGGCACAGCCTCAGCTCGGGCACCCCGTAACTATGGGATGCAGTCAACAAACCCACATCACAGCGTGCTCCTCCTTCACCCGCCATACCGCCCCGAGCTTTGCTGGAGATTAAGCTCCGCGTAGCGAGCACAGTACACTAAAATAGTTTTGTATACATGTATTAGTGCTCCTCTGAGTTCTTATACCCCAATCTCACCCCCCCAGCTTGCAGCTGGGACGCGGGCAGCAGGCCGGGCAGGGCTCTGGCACGGACTGGCAAGGTTTCATCACAGGGACAGCTGGGAGCACAGCTGGGAGCACAGCTGGGAGCACAGCTGGGAGCACAGCTGGGAGCACAGCTGGGAGCACAGCTGGGAGCACCTTCGGTTCGTGCCCTAACAACAGGAGCTCCGCAACAGCCCGCGGTTAAAGCACAGACGCCGTACGGTACAAACCGTGACGCCGCGAACACCCGGCGCAGCCTCTCGCTTTTAAACACCGAACCGAGAACCCGAAGCCGCGACGCTCAGCCCCCTCAGCGGACGGCTTCCCCTCAGCAGAGGTCCCACCCTCAGCACCACGAGCGGGAGCCGTGCCCCCTCAGCCCCGGCGCCCGCAGCCCCAACCCCGACCCACCGACCCCCCCGGCCCCCCGCACCCCTCCCCGCCGCCCGAAGCCGCTCCCGACCCCGCAGCGGTTCCCCCCTCACCGGAAGAACGGGTCCTCCTCAAAGCATCGCCCCAGCGCCCCGAACATGGCTGCGGCCGCGCGCCCTGTGAGCGCCCACCGCCCCGCCGGTCCCTCGCGGCGGCGCCCGCTCGCCCACGTGACGCGTCCCAGCGCCGCTATTGGCCGTGACGGAGCGGCGGGGCGGGGCCACCGCTGCCGTGGCAACCGGCGCTCGCGCGCGGGCCCGCTCCAGAAGGTTCGGGGGAGAGGGGCGGCGGGAGCGCGCGCGGAGCGGCGCCTCAGGAGCAGCGCCTCAGGAGCAGCGCGCGGCCCGGAGCTCGGAGCCGGAGGAATAGTTGTGCCCTTGTTCCACTAGATGGCAGCAAAATAAAGCCCCTGCGTGGCGAGGGGACGCCGCGTCCTCCCGACCGCTCCTTGCGAGCGAGGGGAACGAACCTATACACCGCGCAGAATGAGGCGGCAGACGCAATCATGGCGCCCTGGTTGGGCACCTCAGCCCGAAGAGCTCCGGGGAGCCGCTGCCAGCCGGGGTCCTGTCCGTTACCGCGGGCCCTGAGGAGCCCTGGGTGTTGCTGTTACTGCAGGTCATAATATAAGTGCTACACAGTTCACAATACACATCCTATACAGTTCATAACGTACACAGTATGGATTCACAATACACATCCTATACAGTTCATAACGTACACAGTATGGATTCACAATACACATCCTATACAGTTCATAACGTACACAGTATGGATTCACAATACACATCCTATACAGTTCATAACGTACACAGTATGGATTCACAATACACATCCTATACAGTTCATAACGTACACAGTATGGATTCACAATACACATCCTATACAGTTCATAACGTACACAGTATGGATTCACAATACACATCCTATACAGTTCATAACGTACACAGTATGGATTCACAATACACATCCTATACAGCGCATCATACACGTGCTATCCACTTCAGTATACACGTGCCACGCAGTTTGTGCCGTACACCCCATACATTTCATAATATACGTGCTGCAAAGTCCACAATCTACACGCAAGGCAGTTCGTGACACGATATCCATCCGTACCCATGGCAAGGTGTGCTGCCGTGGGGATTTATTACACACCTTGAAGCAGACAGGTATAAAACGGTTCTGAAAAGGTGCATTTTAGGGTGGTTAACTGGTCTGCAGTCTTCCCCCAGAGCCGTACTGAACATTTAGTGAGCTTGCTGCTGTTTCTGTGCACACTCGGTGCACGCAGTGCAGGCTCGCTGTCAGCCCTGCCTTGTCATAGCAAACCCATTCTTTCTGTGCAGTGACGAAGAGGAACAGAGCGCAGTGCATCACCTGCACTTTGCTGCTTAACTTTCTATGGGGTCAGGCTCCAGAAGACGACATCTCCTCCCAAGCCACAGCATCCCCCCATACGGATCACTGTGCACATAACTGAGTGAGATGAGTTCCAGTTATCGTTCCTCTTTTGGCTGCTGGTGGAAGATGGGCCCCGTTAGAAGTGAGCTCATTATGAGAGGCTCGCCAACACGATAAAGTCGGTGCTCTATTTGCACAGAGTGATACCTCTAATTGCTCAGGCCTTCTTACGGTTTGTGTCTGCTTGAGTTAGATTTCTTTTGTGTAGATAAAAAGACTTCTGTAAGAAATCACCTCGGTGCTACAGCACTGTCAGTCTGGAGGGCATCTCCAATGAGATTAATGATGTCTGCCTTAATATAAGAAAACTTTGCATAAATGAGATTATGGTTTCTGCTGAAACCTGCCAACTCTTATTCATTTGCAGTAAATATTATCTTTAATTAAAAGTTTTAAGGTATCTTGTTCCTGAGCTAATGAGATCTACAGTGATTTCCCTTAGGAATTAATTTACCTTCTTAATTCTTATTCATTTTGGTGATATGACTATTTAAATCTGATTCAAACTTCAGAGCTCTGTGGAACACATTCATCTCGAACAAAAGGTCATTTGGCCATACTGACGTGGAGTTGGTATTTATAATTGTCTGTTCTCTCTCGGTTCCATAGCTGTTTGTTTAGGTTCCTGCCCCAAACATTTCCCACTAACACTTCTGTTTGTCTTAGCTGCTCGTGCTGAGTGGTTCTTCCTGCAGCTCTTTCACTTTGCCTCCTGCTTTCTCTTCCATCCAGAGTACAAATCAATTACAGCCAGGCTGGAAAAACATCCTGATCGTGATCAACTTATTTAGAACTGCAGAGTTACATAAGGTACACTAAAAGATGTGAAAAGCATTTGGTGCAATTAGTGAGAAAGACAGAAATATTTGCCTCTACCTGTGTAATCTTCAGCTCCTGGTTTTGGATGGGGATTATGTCTGACCATGGGCATGCTTAGCACTTGGAAGTGAAAACTGCATTACTGCATACTTGTCAAAAGAGGCACAGTGCCAACCAGCAACTGGTTTGTGAGAACGCGAGCCAGCACCCGCGTGAGGACTGCACACCAAAGGGCAGTGCTGATGGCTGGATTGAAGACATATAGAATCAGAGTCACAGAACTGCAGGGGTTGGAAAGGACCTCCAGAGATCACTGAGTCCACCCCTGCTGCCAGAGCAGCTCCCAGCCCAGGCTGCACAGGTAGGCGTCCAGGCTTATCACTGTGATAGAAAACATTTATGTACACAGCCTGACTCTCCTTCTGTTCTGTACTTAATTAGGAAACACCCTCAAGAGCTATCATTCTTTGAAGTGGATAAAGAAGAAGAGTATTCTACAAAACCTGCTGTGGAAACCCATTGCTAGCTCTGCCCTTGGGCGGCTGCTGGGTAAGGAACGCGTTCTGTGGGGGACGCGCTATGTATAGGACCGTCACCGACTCCTGCAAGTTGATGATGGCCTTCCATTTATAACTTGCTGCAGACCAACTTCCTCCCGTCGCACACAAATCAGAGGACCATCAATAATGTATGAGCTTATAAGTAATGCTTGTGTGTTGTTGTCTGGGCAGCAAGCATCATTCCGACGGCAAGAGAGATCCTCGTGTTGTGCCAGGCAGATGGAGGCCTTCCATACCTGTTGGGCTTCGGCAGCGTGAAAGGATGGGATTTGTGCTCGACTTTAACACAGCCCAAGGAAGTGGCAAAATGCATTCTGTCAGAGAAATGTGAGAAATTTAAAACCAATCTTTGATTTCCTCCACTTATTTGATAGCTGTTTACAAAATATCAGTGTGAGAACTGCAGCAATTGGCAGACTGGGTTACCCCTCGGTCTCTGTGGTGTCCAGTGTCTTAGTTACGAGTTCTCATGTCTGGATGTTTCATAAGAAACCGCCAGAAAGTGCACAGCAGCTGCATGGGGCACAGCCTGCCCTTGCGATTGCTCACCGTTGCCACACAGAGTTATCTTCAGAGCTGCAGGATAAGCTTTTGTTTCCTTTTAGAAGTATTTTGGTGTTATTTACTCCATCACCTATGTAATCAATAAGCCCATTTCAGTTTCTAAGCTTTTGATGTTAATTACATCTCGTAGTGATGAGTTCCTCAGTTTAATTTTTCGTTTGTCTTAATTAGCCCTAATTTTGTGTCCTGTTCTTCTGTTCTTATTTTTGTTTACCAGAGTGAAAACTGAGGCATATCAAATATATTCTTTTTTTTTTATTAAATGATCAACCCCCCCAAAACCTGCCTGGTCCCAGGGAGTGTGCATCACCGATTTCAGGATTCGGTTCAAAAACAACAGCTGTTTAAATAGGTCCACTGCCATCACACACAGTAACTGCTGAATCATGAGATCTCTGGCAGCACAGGTTAACGTTTTAAGAAGCAGAGGGAATTTCGTCCCTGAGCTACTTCAGTACGCTGCAGCTATTGCATTTTTTGCCTGATCTCAATGGCCAAACAACCGAAAAACAGACGCTGGTGATGCTGAACTGCAGCACTTTCTGCATGGTGATGGATTTATTTGCTTCCTAAATTGAAGCAGCCATCCCTGGAGGTGTTTGAGAACCACAGGGATGTGGCACTGAGGGACGTGGTCATGGTGGGGGTGTGTTGGGCTTGGGGTCCCGAAGGGCTTCTCTGATCTTAATGATTGTACGGTTCTGTGATGCTCCTGGGGCAAATCCTGCATCTGTGAATGGTGAAGGTGCCAAAACCAAGCCAAGAATTCAGCCACCAGGATGTAAGATCAAGCAAAGTGCCAAAAGCGTAGCATCACAGCCCCAAGGGCTGTCAGTCAGCTAGGCAGGAGCGCCTTCGGTGCCTGCAAGAGCCAGTCTCCGTAGGAATCTGGAAACCAAGCTCCTTCCTTCCAGCTTCAGGCACTGTGCACCACGTGGAGCTGCATTTTTGCACCATCTCGAATCGGTGACCGCAGCTCAGGCAGCGCCGTGTTTGTTCACATAACCGAACTAATTCAAAAGGCCTCGCCTGCCTTAGGCTGTTTGTCTCTAACACTGAGAACGAATCCTGCTCCTTGAGGACTTAAACAGCCGTATTTAAATGAGTCCCGCAGAAGACAAGGCTATTAAATGCACTTGTTATCACAACATCAAGTTAATCCAGTTCAGAAATGATCACAGTGTATGTCTGCTTTCACAAGTAACACAAGTATTAATTGTCAGTTTTGATAGCGAGGAAGGGTTTTAATCAGTTCTAAGGAAGAACGGCAGCTTTTCTTGCACAATTACTTCTTAATTACATCTGCTGCAGCCCCTAACTTCCAAAAGTGTTAGTGTAGCTATACAGAACCAGCAGAGTATATTAAAAAAGGGCCCTTTTTCTGAACTCTTTTGGAAGAAGCCTGGCAGCAGATCACTCGGGGCTTGGATCCTTGTCGCTGCAGCCGGCCCTGCGCTGCCCAGCAATGTCAGCAGCAAGGTTGAAGGTAATTTGAGAGGACTCAGACAATCGGAGCTCAATCCCCGGTCCGTTCTGTAAGGATCAGCAGTTACTATTTACATTTAAAATGCACTGGCGTAAGTGAGGAATCCTGACTTCTTACATTTTCACAGCGAATTCCTTTTCCGGGCGGGCTCAGAGATGCACTGCCATTTCCAGAGGCTGGAGTGTACTTTCAGTGGGAGCCTTTTGATAGCGTTGTTAAAAACTGATTGCACTCCATCCCCAACGTCAGCCTGATGCAGGGTATTCTGCAAAGGCAGTTTGTTATAAATTGTTGGTAAGTGTCAGATAAAAGCATCGTTCTACTGCGAGCAGCTAGCGGTAGACATGCAATAACGTTTACATTAATATTTTATTTAAATGTACCATCAATTCACATAGTCACCCCGCTCTGCAACTGGGATGAATACTGAAAGAACGCGCCCGTAGCCTACGGAAAAACGCTCTGAAATTCACCACAAAGGTATCCAAAAACACGTCCGACATTTTTACCAGTGTTCGCTGCGTTCAGTTCCTGCTAATAATTAACGAGGCTCGTTTATGTCTTTCTTTCCGAGCTGTAATGGGCAGCAGATGTGAGCAGTGGCAGCTCAGAGGATGGGCACAGCCGTGCTGTGCTCACTGCCCGGCCCGGCTCAGAGCTCTGTGCTGGTAAGAGATGCAGTGGGCACGCTGCTTCCTCCGCCCAGGGAAGTCACAAAAAGATTTTACGGGTATTTTTTGTTTGACAAGGTTTAGATTTAGACACCAGCGAACGGTGGGGCAAAGTGCTCTGTGTGGTTACCCTAACTGCAGCTCCAGGTAGGAAAGAAAAAGGCAAACACAGTTAGCCTACTCTTATTTATATGGCCACTGTGGGTCGTGCGACAGCTGCTCCGGGGCTGCAGAGACATCTAGTGGGAATGAGGCTCTCACAGCAGCAGTGGAAAGCACCTTCAAGCACTCCAGAATGAACCCAGGGGCTGAGATGCTCCTTGTGCAGTCCTAAGCCACACTGCATTTCTGAAGAAGCAAAACCAAAAGCCAAGTAATTATTTTTTTTTTTAGCTGGGCTTAAATTGCACTAGAAAAATAACCTTCAGCTTGTGAAGCACATGCACCTTGCTGCGTGGGAGCCTGGCGAGCAGTGAAACACTACTCTGTGCTATTGCAGGGAGCTGAACTCTCTCAGTCTGGGCTGAGCTTCGGCTCCTGTTTCCTTCCAGAAGGAGTGAAGTACATCTTGTCCTGGAGTGGCAATTTCAGAGCCTCAGTCTTGCTCCCCAGCATCATACAATCTGCCCCCTCTCTATTTTCTCTCTAGGTCTCAGCAGAGGAGTCATACAAAGAGGGCAGGGAACAATCCAGAAAACAAAAACAGGGAATGAAGCACTAAGTCAAAACTGCAAATGTTGAATAGCTTAAACTCTAGAGTATATTACTTATAGCACTGCTTATTATTAGCACTACAACTTGAAGTCCCTGCAGCCCCATGGCACAGGTGGATCAGTCCATGGGTTCGAGCTGATCTCTTCTAAAACAGGTTTCTAGAGTTCAAGGATCTCTGCTAAAAATAACTTCCTCTGGTAATGTGACAAATGGAAAACTGTGCTCATCGGGAAGGTTGGTTTTGGGTTACTGATGGAAAAGCAGCCCTCAGGATGGCTCAGCCCTGCTCACGTCTGAGAGGTTTAAGCAGAAATAGCAAAATTTGATCTCCTGGCCAGCAGTGTTGTCAGAGCTACCACTGTTGGAGCAGCAAAAATCTTTCTAAAATGTTGTAACCACAATTTCAAAGTAAACACAGCTAATTGTCAGGCAATTATCATAATCCTATGTAAAAAACCAAAGCAGTTGTGGACATGCTGGATGACTCAAGACATTAGAAAGGGCGAGTGAGCGTTTCACCTGAAAGTTATCAAATCAAAATCAGCCTGCCTTGATTTTAATTGACGGTGGCTGTTTGGCAGGCTAAGTGAAATGAGTTTGCTAATGTAATTTCTAGGGGTAGAGGTCTTTGCTGACTACCAGAAGTCGGAACGGATCAGGTTACAGCATTATCTTTTCACTCCTACACATGATTTGTCTAAGTCAGATTTAAGGTAGTTCTGTATTAGGAGGAACTCTGCGTTGCAACCCGTTGTGTGTGAGACACACTGCCACACGTCCTGCATGACAGAACCTTAGCACAGATGTCTCTGAGGACTGCACAATGCACCCAGCAGTCCCAGGTTCAGTTGGGGAGCTGACGAACAACCGCTTCTTTCCCTTTCTAATCAGGAAGCCATTCACGTTCAACAAGGGGACAGAACCAAGTGAAAAATATGGCAAGAAGAAATACAGTCTTAATGGGCAAGAGTCATAAATTGCAGCAGTTTACATCAGGAGCAAAGACACTAGGAAAGCAGGATTACTGTAGGAAGGGATGATTTTTCTCTGGTTCAGGAAACACGTGGGCTGAAAGGCAGCACAGCATGACTCCGGGACCACGGTGATCAATCTGTGCACGCTGAGCTTCATGTCTGTGTTATGACGCACGTAATAAAAACTGTATCTGGCCATTCCATTAGGTAATACATTCATGTTTTCCTCCAGCAAAAATGCCCCACATGTGGAGCTTATGGAGTGCACGTGTATTTGGACACAACCCTTTGAAAATATGTCCAACACTTGTAAGACAATTCCAAGCAGGTTTTTCAGAATTCCTCCTAGTCCTGCACCGCTGGGTGTAGGTGTGCAATCCAGTTTGTTCCTGACGTTGCTGCCTTCTCCCATACTTCATTTCTGATGCTCGAGTATCTGTCTACCTTTGACAGGAAAATGAATAATTTATCACAGGATGCTATTCAAGTAAAAGCAAAACAAGGAAATAGAGTTTACACAACTTGTATCAAGAGTGCTGTAGTAAACAGTTACACTCCTAACCCTGCAGCCTGGCCTTACGCAACCTTTATTTACAGGAGCAAACGCAGTGGAACAGTTCCTATTTTTGATGAAAGCTTAAGCTGTAAAATCAGCAACTGCAGGTTCTCAGAGGGCAGAGTGCTGCTTTGGAAAGCACCAACACTCACTGCAAAGGAATCCAAACATCACAAGGATCGGTGCTGGAACACTGAGCTTCACTGTGTGCAGCAGGGGACCCAGGTAAGATACAGCACCTGGCAATGCTAACACTGACAGTAAACCAAGTGAAATCTTACCTTAATTAATCACACACTTGAGCACCACATATTTGGTTTAGACAGCTTTAAACATCTGTGTTGTGTGAGTCTGCAGGTTCCTAACCAGGATAGGACACTTGCTCATTTGTAACAGACGACATCCAGTTACAAACCCAGCCCTGCCAAGCCTTCTCCCAACACCAGCAACTTCATAACATCAAGCGCAGGGAATGAACGTCCAAGATAGGAGTTGGGACAGGGGGGCAGAAGGTGACAGAAATCAACTTGACAGTGACATACTCAGAGTCCAAATTATGTTTGGCATACCTCAGTACAGGACTTGTATCTTCAACCTCCCTTCTCATTTCAGAGATCTAAACACTTCTTCCTTCCAGATCTTGCTCACAGTTCTCTGTCAGTATGGACTTGCTGGACAAATGTAATTACTGACTGATTAGCAGCTAAACCCAATACTACCAGTAAGCCTTGCTCACTGAGACTGCTTTGCAGAATTTTCTTGATAACCTATTGGAGATGCAAATGAAATAAAAACGATTTTGCATCAAATAAAAATACCAGAATTATCCGACACAGTCTGTGAAAAGGAGGAGTTTCATCCTGCACCTTCAATGGAGATCAGACAGGTTTTATTTCTAATAAAAGACAAGCAGGAGGCGATTAGAAATAAGGACAGCCACAAATATTTGCCACTTGAAAATGCTGAAATGAAACCAGGGAAACATTTTTTTTTTCCTCCCAGTTTTTGTTGCAGACAAGAAAGCCTTGAAACACAGAGAGCCCTTTTAATGCAGGACCAAGTAAAACTCCCTGTGTTCACAAGGAACTATGGAAAATGCATTCAAATGCAGATTTAATACGTTTTCCCATTACATCAATGATCAAAATAGGATGAGCAGAGTACATTTCCAGAATCTTCCCTCCAATGAGGAATAGTAAACTTAAACAAGCAAACCAAAACACACAGACCTTACGAACTTCCTCACTCACAAAGGAGAGAGATGTAGGTAATTTCCAACGAGATCCAAAAGCTGCAGGCTGATTTTGGTCTCCTATCAATATAATAGTTTTTTTGCAGATTTGCTAGACACCTCAAAATAAATTCGTTCGTATTCTATTTCTCTCTCGCATTTAGTGAGATGATGGACAGATTTTTTTTGGTAAATATATTTAAGGGAGAATTTTGATACGTTCGAATTTGACTAATCTTTCATTGTTTGAAAGACACACTTGGACAAATGGGAACTTCCAGCCCCTCTGCAGAAACATGCCATTATTCTTTTCGGCGAAGGTCTGCATCAACAGACACAATCTTTATATTATTTCCCATTAAGAATTCAGAGAAACCTGTCTTTTGCTGCTTATCAATCATTTTAATACGCTTAAGATTGCATAGGAAATACGGCTACTGGAAACTGCCGAAATGTAACATGTTTATTTAAAAGAATATCGTTTATTTCTTCAGCGAACTCCAGGATGCTGACAGCAGCGGGGAGACACTCAAGAAAATTTGAAACAACATTTCTTTCCACTCAAGACCTCCAGGAGCGAGGCAGGAGGTGAGGGCAGGCGGGCGAGTGCATCAATTCAGCGACCCCTCGGCAACGACACTGCCCACACATGCTCAGGATTCAAACGCTGCTCCCGTAACGCTGAGTGGAACGAAGAAGAGAGAACAGCAACATAATTTGCCCCGAATCCGTCTTCAGCTGCAAAAGATCTAATGGCCCAGGGTGGTATCATTTGTACTCCAACTGTCTGAGCGCTGGTAAATCTGAACTTTCTTTGACAGTCTTATTTTTTTTCATTTATCTTTAAACTGCTACATGGTTATATATTTTGGGGGGATTGGGAAGTATAAAATTACGTCTCCTTGGGCTGTCAAGTCTGCACCCGAGGGGAATCCGGTATTAAAAAAAAGCAAATTACACCGCTGTGATAGCCTTCCCTGCTCAGCAACCCAAGCAACCCAGCAATGAGCTTGGGAAAGAACTCAGAATTGAACATTCTCGTGTGTTCAGTTGAAATATTTATTCTCTGTACCACTCCTACTGAGTATTAAAATCCCCTCAAAAGAGAAAAATAAAACAATTTAATATAGGATTTCGTAGTGCTCACGGAGAACTCGTGCCGACGGTCGCAGCAGTTTGCTCAGGCCACGGGGCTGCCCATCAGCCTTTCCTGCCGGAGTGCCATCAGCCTCTGGAACCACTTCTCCTCTGCTTCTGCCTTCTCGATAAACAGCTGAGAGACCAAGGGGAGAAGAACACAAGTAGGCACAACTGAAGTGTGTTACAATGTGCTGAAATACCTGCAGGCAGTGTCAGTGCTCAGAAAAGAAGCCCAGCTGCATACAGGCGTTAAAATGCTGAGATAAGTACAGCAGTCAAGGTCGAGACTTCAATATTTCGGAAGCCAACGTGGGCTAACTTCAGTCTGCCCCTAAAACAGTGGATTTGTTGGTGGCATTGCACTGCTGTTTGTCATACTGCTATTTGGAACTTGCTTTAATTTCTTCATGGCCAATAATTTTCACCTTCCTCATTCTCAAAAAAAAAACCAGTTAAAATGCAAGTTAAAATACGAAACAAGGACGTCTGACTTGTATCCATTCACCTTTAGCTAAAGGAAGCTCCTTGCTCGTAATTCTCTGCTAGATCATGCAAGGAGAGGAATCTGCTTGGAGGCAGCGAGCGGCCCGCTGCTCAGGGCTCTGCAGAACACACTCTGCTTGATGAGCAACACGGCACGGCCGCGCTGAGGGCACGTGGACCTGTGTGCATTCAACTGTGTTGTGCTAAAAGAGAAATACCAGCACACTTACATTTGGATGTGCTAAAGAATTATCATCCTGGTATTTGATGGCAGTAGGAATATTGGCAGGTACCGTTTCTTTTTCGGGGGCAGAGGCTTCGCCAGATCCCACGCCTACAGTTACAGGTTCGTATTTTAGTTCAGGAGGCTCTATTGACTGAAAAGAAAGAAACACACTGAGTATTTCATCCTTGGACTCCCAGACACAACAGCCGAGCATCCAGCCTTCTTTGAATTGCAGCACATGCCCACACAAAGACCGTCCTGCGGACGCTCCCCAGCATGCATGGGTTGAGACAAACAGCCTCCACCACAGCTGCCACGGGCAGCAGGAGAGCTCTGGTTGTGGGGATGGCTTCCCGAAGAAGCAGCGTGCACTTGTCAGCTACTCCTGAAAAGACAGTGCTTGTTCTCAGGGAAATGTACAGCAGTGGTTCAAAACACTTTGTTGGCAGATGGAAAAACTGAAGCAACCCTTTGCTTTTCATGCTTTCAACAGCAGTGTCTGAGTCTGCAGAAGAGCTGGCAGCCGAAACGCAGATAAAGTTCTGAAACATGGATGCCTCGCATTGTTTTCAGAGAGCTGTCTGAAACCAATGCCGTTTTGTTTCACTGAGTAAATACGGCCTTGGACTGTGGTTCCTGTCAAGCAGAATTAAAAATACCAATCTCTAACTACAGTTACTTTTGCATTTTAATTCTTCTGCTTTTCCTTAGAAAAATCTTCATGACTTTTTATGATTTTAAAAGACTTTTTAAACACCAGAGTTGCTCAGCGTAGTGACAGCACACCATCAGAACAGCTGCATCTCATGGACACTGCTGCACGCTTCAGCGTGCTTCCTCCCTTGACCTACACAGCCACAGAGGAGAGCCGTTGTCCAGAGGCAGATTCCAGTGGTGGCATTTAGGAATGTCAGCTCTGATGCTCCTCCATCAATGGAAGCTGTCTTCACGGCGCAGCTCCCACCTGACTTGGAAGGGATTACGCACCGAGAAAGGACACTGCAAACTTACCTTTTTGACTTCTTTACTTGATCTGAACGTCTGTGGAACAAAGGAGTCACTTTCAATAGCTTCAATTTCTTTCACTCGTTTCACTTGCTCTACCAGGGTGGCTTGGTCTACAAAAAGAAGGTGTAGTGTCAGTATACATTACTGTAAACCTGCAATAAATGCTGTGCCTAAGCAATGCACTCAGTACCACAGTGTACACCTAAAAAATAGCTTGCAATGCAGCCTCCAAGGTTCTGCTACAAAGAAGACACAGCAACAGTGAGTTGCCCATTGCTGTTCAGTGCATGACAATGTTCGAGACGGTAATGTAAGAATTTTGAGAGAACTCCTTGCAGGATAACTGCTAGATTATGGCATGAGGATTTCCTGCACCTGAGCATTTGTGGCCAAAGCCAATACCACAGGGGAGCCCAACGTGCATGAAGCAGCACAACTGCTTCTGCTGGTGCCCAGGGGTGCTTGGCTTCAGCTGTGGATGCCCACAGCGATGTGCCATGCCCTGTGTTCTCAGTGCGAGCTGAGCCATCGCTTCTGTACCGCCTGCTCATTACAGTGCATCTGACCTAGAGGAGTATTTACTTCACCGCTCGTTTCATTTTCTGTTTCCTCAGATTCCCAGCTCAGTCGGTCTCGTCGCTACCTCTGTGTCTGACTGCAGTGACAATTGAGTCTTCATTCCTTCTTCCCACTGCACGCTTTTATTTCGGCCCGTGTTTAAAAGCTCTGTTGGCCTGCTGCTGAGGAATTCTATTTTAAAAAACATTTCTGAAGATCCCTTAGGAAGTACAGAAACAAACAGACCAGTGCCCCGCCAGAGAGAGGAGAACCCCCTCCTCCAGGCTGCAGCAGCTCGGGGCACTTGGCGGTCACAGCGTTGGAGCTGGGCTTGGAGATGCGAAGGGGAGCGTGGACTGAGATCAGCAGCTCACAGCCCGTCACTGCGTCCTGCCCGGGTCTTACACGGGCCAGTGGGAATGACAAATTATTAAGGGCAAAAATCACTAAATGTTGAGAATTACATCAGTGGCATTAACTTGGGAAAATGGGCTGGAGGAAGCACAACCCATTAGTGCGTGATATTTTTTGACAAACACATTATTGGTAGATAAAATGACTTCCATGTGTTGTTTGTCAGATGTCAGTAGAAAGGATATGTATTTCATAGTAAAATCAAGAATAATGGAGTCAGAAAGCTGAGAGGCTACAGACAAAAAAGAAATCAATACTGCCTCATTGCCCAGCGAGCCTTTCTGCTGTGCTACCGTGAGCAAAACAAGCTAACTGCTGCGCTCGGGATCGTCGGGGCCATTTCTTACAGACAGGTCGCTCCAGCAGCTGCACAATGAGGACGCATCTGCCAGAAAAGCTGCAATTTACTTTGTTCTCTTGCTCTTGAGTTGGCAGAAAGAAGACTTCAACAGACAGCAGAGCAAACACCAGCACTGCAGAGAACGATCCCCGTGCCCTGGGCTCCACCGAAGCAGCACCCCCACATGGGGCTCCACGCTGAGCTGCTGCGGCCAGAGGGAGGTTTGGTGGCTAATCTGTGCTCTTCACATCTTCCAGCTGTAAGTAGGAGTGCTTACACATCGCTGCTTTCACGTGTTATAACCACACCATCTGCCTTTCCTAGTGTTTGGAAACAAGTTTGCACAGGAACCTCTCTCCGTAGAATAACAGAATTACCAGGGGTAAAACTGAGCAGAGCACAGTGGTGCACCTGGAAGCAGTGATGTGACAACACCTGGATTTCTGCACTACCCCCCCACACACATTCACCTCCCCCCATTTCCCTCACCCACTTGAGCTCTGCAGCCCCCTGGGCACTCACAGGCACCCAGGGAAGAGCTCAGGAGGGGCAGGCAGCGGTGCTGGGCAGCAGTGCAGCCCCAGCCCTGCAGCCCAGCACAGGGCACACTGCGTTTGTCACCGCAGCCCACGTCGGAGGAGCGCGGCTCTCTTTTCTCAGCACACAAAAGCAAGATATGTAATTCGATGCTCAATTTACCCTTGTCTCGCAGGAGATTTTTCCCTGCTAATTGATAGAAATTAAGCCATTAATCAAGCCACTAGCCATCATTCAAACCAGGGAAGATGAATACAAACTTTCATCATAACCACCTTCCCCATTTTAGTGTTCATTAGCATTAATTTTTAATGCAATTATGCTATTCTTTTACGCTGAGCTCATAAATTACTGCTCTTTTGTTGCTCGCTGGCCTTGTAAAATCCAAGGTAATGCTTTGTGCTCTGATCTTAAAGGCAATTACTGGGTTCTTCTATCTTTTATGTATCTGTATCCCAAATAACCTCTGTATTGTATGTACAAACTAACGAGTGGATATATTACGCGTGCGTTTAATATGTAACAATTTGTCTGTATTGAACTTATCCCGAATCTCTCGAACGCATTCAGACAAATAAAACTACTTCCACACCCACCACTCCCCACTGCAGGCACGGAGGGAGCGGAGCCGGCCCTGCCCAGAGGAGCTCAGCAGCAGCAGCACTGCGTGGTGCTCGGATCCCAGCGCCGGTATTGATCCTCAGCAACACATCAGAGGAAGCACACGGGGGGGGGGGGAACCACCCTGGTTACCCTCAAACACCGAATACGAAGCGGCTGAATGAAAAATGGAGCTGTGTTGGGGTACAGAAAGCGCCGGATGGAATCAAGCACGCTGAGGAGCACGCTCTGCTTCTGAGCTCTCCCCACCCGAAGCCCCGCTGTACCTCTGTCCCTGCTCTCCTCTTAGCATCCCACCAAGGCTGCACTGCACAGAGCTGCCACAGACAACCAACTGCTGTGACCCTTCTGCTCCTGGTGAGCTGCACAGCGGCTCCTGACATCGCTCTAAGACGAAGTTTGGATAGCGACAGTAAAATAAAGGACAGATCTGCACTCTGAGTAATGAGAAGTGATAGTCACTGGCTGCTGCTAAGGAAAGGCTGTCCGAGACGAAGCAACGCCAACTGAAGCAGAGATCCTGCAGAACACTCACACTGATTTACCTGAAGGTCACAATGCTTAATTCTGAGTTTTCCCCTCAATTTCTGCAAAATGAAAAAAACTACTTTCTTCCAGCTGCCATTGGAGAAAACAACTGTGATACGCATCTCCTCTGGGGAGCAGGCGCAGCGAGGTCACCTTCCCCACGTCCCAGCACGGAGCCCCACGGGCCCCTCTCCTGCCAGCAACGAGGGCTGGAAGGCTCCTGCACAGCTTTCCATTTCTGCTGGCTCTGAAGCTGATGCTTTAAGCCACATTCAGCCCATGAACCCCGAGCCTAAGTGGCCAACAGCACTGCTCAACCCCTTCCACCACCCCCTGCTCCCTCAGTCAGGTGTGCCGAGGGGGAGCAGCTCACCGGGCCACCCCACCCCACGCAGCCCACCCGTGTCTCCCAGCTCTCCCCATCCCATTCTCCCTTCTCTCTGTCACAGCTGTTCAGCTCACCGTGTTTTTTCACAGATCTCTCACACCAGAAACGTTCACTTCATCTTTGCCCCTGTAAAATTTATTTTCCTGTGCGTTAAAGGTATTTTTGTTTAAAACGGGAAAGGAAGCGTTGATTTGGAGACGAACACCAAGCTGTATTTCATTCCTGGAAGGAGCCTTCGCGTGATGTGGTTTCACTGTCAAAACGCAGGGCTGGGAATTTTGCCACGTGAAATTATAGGAGCACGGCCCAGGAACGGGGTAATGCCTTAATGCTTCAACGCCAAGGAAAGAAAACATAACTCAATGAAAACATACGCTTTGGGGATTTTTCTGACACTCCATGGACTTGGGAAAACTGCCACCTACCCCGACCTTTCTGTTCTAATTACGTACAGCATCTTAAATATCATTAAGTTAGTCTGTATTTCACTCACCTTACATGCTTACCGAGCGTCTGGATTTTTTACTTTGAGTTTAATATCCTCTTTCCAGGGAAGAAAAATACTTAAAGTGAACGACTTTCTTGCAATAACATTGGAGAAGAGTAATACAGACTAGAAAATATTCACTGGCAAACGCTTTGCTGCTCGGCACTTCTTTCAGGTGCAGCACAGTGACGTGTGCACGGACCAAACGTGGATGTTTCTGTGCAGCTGAAGTCTAAGTGTAAAAGATCCTTACTGCTGAATCACCGGGACAGCTCAGAGATCTTGGGCTGCCCACGCACTGGGGAAGCATCCATCCCTGGCCGTGCTGTAGGTTTCTGTTTCACAAAGGTTCTCCAAAGCTCCAGGGCAGCACAGGGCCGTGTGGGACTCAATGCTGAATCTGCTCAGACCCTATCCATCCACAGTACAGACACAGAGGATGCTGGGAGGAGCTGTTGTGTGCCCATCATAGATAACAACAAGGCACCACACGCTCTGCCCACTACAAAGATGTATTAAATGCAAAGGAATGCCTCTCCCAAAAGCCACTCCACCTTTACAGGGCTGCCTCCTTTTCACTTAGATTCACTTTACAGTTTTACAACTTAGGACTGGACAAACCAGTATACATCGTTTTCCACCTGGCAAACCCAAGTGGGTTCTCCTGGCAGTGCTGTGTGGCTCCGAGGTCCCCAGCTGGCATCGCAGCCACCCCAGCTACAGCACAGGTTTCACTACTGCCAGCAGCCACGAAGGGCTCGTACCTACCAACAGCGTTCAGGAAACCACCCTAAGAGCCACAGCCACCTGAGAAGGGACCTTTGGGGTACACAGGCTGTGCAGCCATCTCAGGATTCCCCAGCGCAGCGTGCAGGAGCCCTGCTGGTCCCACGGTGTCCTGGCTCTGTGGCCAGCAGCACGGGGCCCGTCCCGCAGTGACCGCGATAGAGCTGGTGACCGAATTGATCGCTCACTGACACTGCTCGGCTCAGCCCTGCAAATGCATCAGCTGGGTAATGAGGAGCTATTAAGTCTATTGATTTCCTGATTTCAATTGATAGCGAACAGGCCAAAGCTACACATCAATATTTGCGTAACTAATACCCAAGAGCTAACAATTTTGACAAATGAAAACCTCAACAGAGCAAACAGGGAAAATTAATGGAAATTTAAAGACCGAACCTCAGAAATTAAGTGAAATATTTAAGGGATAAATAATTACGCATTATATTTCCGGAGAACTCTGTGGGTTTTTTGTGTTGTATTTTTTGGAGGTCCTCTTCTTCCTCGATGTTCGTACAGGCAACGTGTAACAGAGAGGAGGGGCAAACAGTGCCCAGCACAGCACAGGGTGCCCCCACGTCCCACCACCATTGGTGCTTTTGTGCCACGAAGGGGCTGAACTCACAGTCCGTCCCCCAGCCCTTGTTTATCTTCCTTTCCAGAAGCAGCTTTTCCATACGTAGCTATAAATTCGTTGTAAGTGATTGAAGTCAGATAACTAATTTTGTGATTGCTTTACAATCCCATTACCTTAACTGATGCTTGCCTCAGACGTATCCTTTAGCACAAACAAATGCTGTACAGACGACGGTAAAGCACGCGGCGTTAATGAAATACAGAAGCAATTGTTATTTTTTGTCTGTCTTAAGCTTTGAGGACAATTTCCGGACTTCTAATTTGTAAAGGAATTAATAAACCACCTGGGAGAGACAGCACGACCTCATCTGTATTCCCACTCTCAGAATGGGAGCAGCTACAAGCCGAATCTTTGCTGATATGCTGAAGGCCCAACCCCAACCCAACCACAGGGCACCCACAAACAGAACGCTGGTGGCAATCCTCAGTCTAAAATATACCTCTGAAGGGATTGGAAATAGGTATTTTTCAATGTGATGCTGATGATACACCTGTAACAGGGAGCAGAGCATTCCTCTTTTGGGGGATAGGAGGGAAATGGCTCAATCAGTTGGGGTTTCAGCTTTGAATCTGCATCATCTACTCACGGAGCTCTTCATCGTCACGGATGTATAAATGGAACACTGATCACACCCGTTGTATTTACTGAAGTGCCTCAAATACCAGCTGCAAAGGAATTTTAACATCGAGGCACATCACGCTGATATCCCAACCCTTAATGGACCCCACACGTTAACGGGCTTCAAGCCAGAAGAAAATGAGTACAAAAACAGACAAATGCTGCCTTGCATTTTAATACAGAAGAAAAACAAGGCACTTCTGCAGATGATATAAGGGAGGTTGTTGGTTTTAATCCGTTTTCCTCCAAATAAAGGTGCACTGCAATTTCTCTGCAGACATCTCACAGCCTTTGTGTAGTGCTCCGCTCCACGGCTTCCCAGCTAATGTGCCCAATAAAGCCAAATCTTGGACTATTCGTATGCAAACTCAAGGATTAGAACAACACATTGCTCCCTCCAGGTGAGGTATGGACGTTCATAACCCTGCAGAGCAGCAGCGTTCTGTGGAGCTCGCTCCAGGTGGGCACAGACACTGCTGGGTGAGTGGCAGCTCCCGGCCCAGAGTGGGGAGTGGGGCTGTGAGGGCTCTGCTGACCCAACCGTGCTGTGTTTCAATGAGGATTCCACGATTCGTGGCAAAAAATTACATCTCCCTGCTACATCCTTTGTCATTTCTGGAATCACCTCTAGTAAACGTCTAGAACCAGGAGAACCACCTGCAACTTTCACCTTCCTGCTGGTCGGAGCAACTCCTATTCATTTAAATCCATTTAATGGAGGGTCCTGTTTTTAAAACAAAGCTCTCTCAGAACTGCAGAGCCCAGCTTGTCACAAAGAGCACCGAGGCAGTCCCTCGCAGGCCGGGCCATGCTGTGCCAACACAGCCCTATGTTCTGTGGCTGCACTCCGGTGGTGGCAAAGAGCTCCGTGCACTCAGAGCACTGAAGCTGAAGCCACTGCTGTAACCATGAACTTCAGTAAAATTTACTGGGCATCCACGATGACCTAAGGCAGTAACTAACGAACTTAAGGGCATCTTAATATATTTCTCTATCAGTGAGTAAAGCACTTTAGCTTATTACAGTGCGACGGCCTGACCTCACGCCATCAAATCTCTTTGTGGCAGATTCAGATGGTGTTTGCAATGCCATCTGCACTGAGGCGAAGCTTTTGGCTGTCACCGAAAGCAGTGCAGTGGAGCAGAGTGCTCCACACGTGGCACTGCTGGGGGAAACCCAACCGTGTGGCCACAGCTCACACCCCGCAGGGTAGAGATGGGTGCAGGGAACGCCTCGGCCCTGAGCTGAACCCCAAAGGATTGCATTTAAAGACAAATTCCCTCCCGGCACGGAGGGCTCGAATGCTCTCGTGTTTGCATCCCCTCCTTCCTCCGCCCACGTGGGCTTCATTTCCAAGCCCATTCAAAATGATGTTTTCCAAGCGTGTGCCACATGACTTGTTCATATAAATGGAGCAAATTAAACTGTCTCCACGTATATCCTATCACATTTGTAGCCCTGATTCCTCTCCTTAACACGTGGCCGAGACACCGTATTATCTGCCTGCGGAGGTTGACCTCAGGATATTAGATTCTGCCACACAGCTCTCTTGTACTAAACCGAGGGGAAACACTTAATCACCCCTGCCTTTTCAGGAAAAAATCTACTTTAAATTTGCCATGATGAAAAATCAATAAACCAATAATTGCTTGGCTTATCATTGCGCGGAGGAACAAATTGGGCAGCGAAGCTCAGCGTCCGCACAGATTTCAGAGGAACACCGAGTTTCAGGATCACTAAGCCAGAAAAGGGAAAGGTCTCCGAGTGATAATTAAATCTCCTCGTGCTGATTTGCTGCCAAATTTATTTCCCCAGAGTATATCAAAATGTTTCCCTGCTTACTAGCCAGGCATAACTAATCAACTCAGCACTGGGCCAGCGTGTGCGAGGAACACAGAATGGCAAGTGGGGACAGCAGCCACCCCAGCACAGCCACACCGACCCGTCCCCAAAGAACAAACCCCACTCAGCTGCATTCCTCCTGCAGTGCCCAGCTCCCGGGCAGGATGCGTTCAGGTGGCCCCAAACAGAAGCGAGGAAGCCAAAAGAAAGCAGAAAAAGCAAAAAAAAAAAAAAAGCCCTCCGTGGAAAATAACTCGTGCGAACGCAGTGCGTTCTTTATTAATGGACCTAATTTCATGCAGCGAATTAGCATAGCTCCAATGGAAGTGCAAATGCAATCAAACTGAAAAATTCAAATGAGAAGGAGGGAGCCTTTCCCTTTCTTTCTCTGCTTTTTTGTCACAAAAATGATTTTTGCGCGTGTCCTTCAGCCGGCTATAGGGACTATGGTAATTAAAGCACTGAAAGCAGCGCGAGCCCCCAGTCTTTAATCTGGAGCTCGGGTCAGCTGTCTGTAGATTCTAATTTGTCCTCTATTTGTATTCATGACAGCAGAACGCCGCATACTGAGCAGCGAAGCAGCGGGAGGGCGCGGCGCTGGGCTTGGAGGTCACATAATTTGATTTCCGAGCAGATTACATGTAACATCCAACATCTAATCTCACACCTGATTTGGCAATAAAATTATAATAAAAGCGATGTCGGGACACCCTCGCGATGGGGTGGGGATGCAGAGGCAGCGTTACGAGCGGAGGAGCAGCTGCTGGTCCGCACGTGGTGCTGCTTCCCAGGGCTGGCGGGGCTGCAGGTGCGCGGGCAGCCCCACGTGTCTGCGTCGTGCGGAAGGAGGGAACGGAGAAATGCTCAATCAGGAGAATCAGCGATTTGGATTTTGTTTAAAAACCAAAAACCAAACCACGCAGCGCTCTGAACACGGCTCACAACGCTCCGTGGATGAATCAATGGATGTTGGAGGCAGCGGGGCAACGGGAAGCACCCCGACCTGCAGCACCTGCACTGCTCATCGATCGCACCTCCACCCCCAGGGCCGGGGAGGTCAGGGCGAGATATCTACAATCACATGGAAAAATTTTAACCATTCCTCGTGGGGAAGCACTGCTCTGCGAAGGTGGAGTTTTCAGCACTGCTTTTGGAATACCGAGAGCTGAGGGCTTCACGGATGTGATGGTTTCCTTCACAAGGACAGAAGAGCCCATGTGAGGTATTTTAAGGTAAAACATCACATTGTACCAGGCAGCATTTCTCAGTTCCAAAGAGATTTCACCTATGGACTCAGAGCTGAACTGGGACTCTGGGACCCTGGGAAGGGAGCACTGCTGTGCAGCTCTCAGGACCTCCAGGGGAATGACTTTGGTTTTGCATTCCAAAAGGAACGACTGAGCAAGAAGTTAGGAACTGTAAAAACACCTGAAGGAATTTCTCCTTCCATCCTTTCCAGCACTACAGCAGCAGCGAGGAGCTCTTCTCATCCACAGATGGGAATCAGAAGCATTCCAAGGACCATCTTTCAGGCACAGAAGAAAAGAGGTCACTTGAACTTTGGGCCATCTGGAGCCAGCACAAGACAGAGACTTTTCCCACCAGAACACAGCAGCACGAGAGCATCCTACTCAGTTACACACAACCACACTCTCCACAAGACAAACCAGAGGAAGCCAGTTTCACCCCGCAGCGGTTTGCATGCTATTCAAGGTGTATTCCAAAGGAGGAGAGGACTCCTCGTGCTCAGCTACACCGGGGCAAACTGTCACTGCCAACTTGGGACTCTGTTTCCTGGATGCGTCCACACCCTACACACAAAAAGAGCTCCTGCACAGAGAAGTGTCTGCCTACACAGAGCAGTGTGCACCCGCTGTAGCACAGACTTCAAAGGCAGGGGCCACCTGCGGCACAGGACAAGCAGCAGCAGAGAGCCTCCTGCTTTGAAGCTCAGGTGCCCACAAACCCGTTATCCTACACCAGCCCCACGTTCACCTTAATGAGCAGCAGCCCTCAGGAAGCACTGCCGTGGGGTGGGGGCACGCGTGGATTCAGGACCATCGCCGTGTCTGCTGTAATAAGTTCTCCCAGTGCATCCCAGATAACATAATTACAAAATTAACATAAAAGAAAACGCTCCCTTCAGATGGTAATGACTGCCCGATGTTCTTTGAAGTGGGAATAAAAGCTGAGCATCCGTTTCACTGTTTTTTAAACATCATTAAACTAAAAGTTTATTGCATGTGAACACCTCCAACCTCTTTCAGACACAGAAAAAAAAAAAAGCGATGGATTAGTTCCAATTTTTCAAAGGTGATTACACCCTACCTTTATTTTTGCCAGTGCAGCAGGGGCTCCAGGTGCCACATACCCTGAGCAGTTTACCTGAACCCGTGAACCAGAACCTATCCCCGAAACACTTCAGTGTGTTATGGAAACAAAAAACGCATTACCTTCTTCCTTCCTTTTCTTCGCTTCTTCTTCGTTTCTCTCTTTAGCCTTCAACGCTTCATCTGCTTTAGCTAAAACGAGAAGAAACATAAAGTAATTAATGATTAATTAACGCATCTCACCAAACATCTCCTAGGGAGACAAAGCCAATTCCCAACTCGTTTCTGCAGGTCCCGCGATGGGGTCGGTGTGTGTGGAAGAGCAGAATTTGGTTCTCGGGGTATTTTCTTACACTTGATCACTACAGTTAAGACAACAGCGCAGTGGTGATTTCTGCTGTCAGCAGCACTTCAGCACAGATCTCTGCGCTCACTTTCCGTGAGCAGAACTTTCAAGCAGCTGTTCTGACCCCCGCTGTCCCCACCAACCCCAGCCAACCTGGGGAGGAGGATTTGCTGCCACGGAGAGCAATCCACAGGGCCTCTTCTGAGCAGAAGGGACAAACAGGGCAGCGTTGGAGGGGATGCAGAGCTGTGGGCAGTGTTTAAACTCGAGCGATGCAGCGCAGCATTTCCAGCACAACTCACAGCAGCAGCACTTTGTTCACATCCTGACAGTGTTCTTTAAGAAGAATCTCTTTCTCTCCAGAAACCTCTCCGCTTATTACTTAATTATCTACTAGTTGCTCAACGGCGGGGGTTTCCAAACACTTTGCTACAGATGTTAAAGAAGATTAAAAATATACAGCACAGTAACAAGGGACTATCAATATACTCTGTAAATTAATTAAATTTCTGTTCTAGCACATCATTTATTCCAAAGCATTAATGTCTCCAAGGAGCCATTCTCTTTTATTGCCGTCTCACTGCCTGATGAGTGAACCAAGTGAGAAGAAGTCTCTAATAGCATTACACGTGATGAAATATTAAGTTCTCAAAAGTATCGCCGTGTCACAAAAAGAAAAGACAAGAGAGAAAAGAAGGAAAGCAGCAGAGCTCAGAGTGGAAGCGGGCTGTGGTGAGCACCCAGCCCCACAGGCTGTGACACACGCTCAGGTTGCCAGGTGCTTCCATTCCAGTTCTGCATTCAAAGCCATGGAATACCAGAACTTTTCTGCCACAAGAATCCATCAGATTACATCCTAAAAACAAACTGCTAGGAACTCGACAGAGTTTCACTTCGTTTACACTTCATTCTCCCTGCTAAGAGGACAAGGATAATAGAAATTCCATTTAAATTCAATTTTGGTTATGTGTGTAATTGTGGAGACACCCCTGGAGTCATGTAAAATGCTCAGCTTATGTTTCTTTCAAATTATCCCGCTCGGATCCCCGTCCTGCTCCTCGCAACTGCCTTCAATATGTATTAGCAGAGCTCATTAGGCTGAAATTTAATAATGCAAACATCAGGTGGATTTCAAGAACCTCCATTATCAGCACAAGATGGATGGCTTATATCGCTGTTGGGCCAACTGGGCACAATTTAGATTCAATAACCCGCCGTGCCTAGATGTGATTTATCTATTCCACGATGCGACTTTGTTCTTCCTCCCTGATTTGCTGCAGCACGGGAGCAATTCATTGGATATCCCAATGGTTAGCTGAGCAAAAGGATTAAAACACACATGCTTCTGCTCTGGGACTGAATTTCTGCCTTCCGTACGTGAACTTGAACTTGCCCGTGTGCAACCCTAGTAATGCAGTTACAACAGAGAAACAGAGACCTCCCTCCACATCCCAGTTAATTACGTGGACAATGGAGCCATTTAGGAAGCACCACGAGGACAATTTCCTGCACAGAATCGCTCATTAACAACAACTGAACTCAGCCTATCAATCTGCAGAGCAAGCAAAGCTCCGAGGTCACGGGCACTGCCCGCCGCGACCACCCCAGGTCAGCAAGGCCACTCGTGGCTGTAAGCACTCCAGCACTACTCACCTACCAAGCACCGTGAAAAAACACCATTTGTTTTCATTGAATCGAGCTGGGACTGAGCACCACTGCAGGAGCCTCACGCCTCGTTCCAAAGCACTCTGTGATTCTACGCATCCCATGCCACGCTGAAGGATGACAATTCTCCCCGTGCTCTCACTGCTGATTTCTCACCCACAGACAATCACAGGGCTCACCTGGGTTAATATTTTCCTACAGGTGAACGTGGCCCCGTTCACTGGCATGGGCACAGCGGGAACTTGCACAGCCAGCAGGAGAAGAGAGCAGGGAAAGGCAACAGGGGAAGTGCAGCTGGGAAGTCTGAAGGCTGCTCACCAGCCCCGCAGCGCTCTGTGATGTCAGTGATTTCACAAGAAGTACACGAGAACAAAAGCTGACCTCGTCAGAGCACTCACGGTGTGCTCATCACACAGCTCTGTGCGCACACTTGTACCAACACATGCCATGCAATGCGGCGTGGGGCAGAGAGGCGGGCAGGCCATGCTCAGCACAAAGGCCTTCACCGTTGGTTTTTTTTTTTTTCTTTAAACACAAACATTTTTGCGCTTATAGAATATTCAGTCAGCTCACATATAAAAATACAACGGCAATCCATTATTAATTCGCGAGGCCTTATTTAATTTACATGCCGTTTTTCTCGAGTATATCAAATTTATCGAGGCTCACGGCGACGCTCTCTGCTAAATATTCATACACTGACAAGGAAAGTTATAGCACATGTCCCAAATACTCCACCCCGAACTCGATCTGTGCCATACTGTCCCAGGCAGGAGCTGCACACACCTCACCGTGACCAGGACTGTGCCGTTTCTTCTCTTTTTGTCTCTCTATTCAGAGCTGGAAGAGGCTCCTGCCATCGCTGCGAGCACCTGGAAGCGTTTGGGAACTGCAGGGACGTGGCACTGAGGTCGCGTGCAGGTGGGGTGGGGTGGGGGATCGTAGGGCTTTCGTCAACCGAAGTTGAGCAGAGATGGGAGCGCGCGCAGCCTCGCCCAGGCCATTAGCATTCTGCTCGTAAACCTGCAAGCAGAAAATAAGCTGGAAAGGGACAACGGGTGCTGGGAAGCAAAAGGTGAAAGCTGACAGATAAAATGCAGGGATGGCAAGCAGGCCGGCCTCCCCGAAGGCTCCCCACAGCCCGCTCACTGCCTACTGTATTAAGACTGCCTTTCTCATCACTTAATGCTTATTTTCATCACTTTGCTTAAAATATTGATAATCAATTAGGGCTACGTCTGTTTTGCCACAGAATCTGTGTCACAGTCTATCAGACTGTCAGGGCCAATTCAATCCTCATTCAAAGTTAATTTTTTCTTCATAAATCTGCCTTTGGAGGAGTCATTAGGCGCGGAACATAGCCCGAGGTGCAATCACCTATTCTCTTTCATTAGCGGCAGGCAGGGAAGGTGAGGGAGATTATTAGAACTTTGGAATGATCACAAAGCAGCGTGCTGCCTGTCAGATCCCCCCAACATTTAATTCATCTCGCCAACTCGCCGGCGCGCTCTGCCAACAGCTCTAAATGGACATTATTCATGAACATCTGTGACACGCTGAATATTCCGGACCGGGAGTGATGAAAAAGCGGTGCCCCTTTTGACTTTAAAATTAATTCTATGGTCAAAACAATTAAGAATATAACAAACACGGTTTGTGATGTTATTTTCAGCCCTTCAAGATAGCCCCTTAAAAAGCCATTCCTGCAGAAACGGGGAGAGCTTGGCACGGACGCGCACGCTCCACGCGGGGCAGCGCAGCTTTTACGGTACCGAAGAATGCTGCTCCCTCACTGTGGAAATAACAGGGCTGGGGTTTGTAGGGATTACAGAATTAGCTAGCTGCAGGATCTGGTTCGCTGATACGTTTCTAAAGCACAGCCAAATGAAACGACACGTCGGATTTCAATAAGGAGCCACATCAAATTACGGCACGCTTTGCTCGTGGCGGACAATCCGCTGCAGCACGCAGAACAGCTTTCCAAAATCAAACGCATTTATGGCTTCTCCAGTTACCTGAGCGCACCACGGCTGCTGGGACACTGCTCAGGTGAGGGCGGCAGAAACGTGGCAGCCACAGAAAAGAAAGAACACCCGAGTCTCTATGCAGCGTTCCTCAATACGTGCACGGTTCTGAGGACGCAGATGCTTGGAGGAAAATTCACACCTACTGAAATAACACCAAGAAGTTCCTCTAATTTCATTACGTTTGTCAGGAGAACGGCTGACTTCCTTATTTCTCCTGTTATCATTGCTACGAAATTGGTGTTACCATCTGCGAAGTCCTTGCTGCCCCACCATTCACCTCCCCAAATATTCTTGTCTTCTTGCAGCAAAATCAAGGGCCAGATCCATAGCGAATCCCAGCTGGCACAATTCCACTGACTTCAATGCAACTGAGGACATTTACTCCAGCTGAGGATCTGGCACTAAATATTTAGAATAATAAAGAGGACTTAATAAGCAGATCTTGGCTACGTACGCTCATCTATTATTTAGCACATTTCTAATTTCTTTCTTTCTCCCACACTGTTTCCCACACACTCGTCTGATAAAAAATTCAACTGAAATATGTTTTAACACTAAGGATTAATTGGCTTAAATTGCTTCCGTGGCTCCCGACTCATCACTGGATGCTATTCAGGGTGGCAAAGACGTGCTCCGTGAAGGCTCTGCTCCACCGGTGTGGATGCTCTGCAGGCAACCAGTGGGTCACCAGGAGGCACTGCCACCTGATGCAGTGCTGATCACGTCTGCTCGTTGGCCTCAAAGAGAAAATCAGCTCTCAGAACGATGCAATAACTTCAATAGCAGTGATTAAATGGCAGCTTCTACCTGAGGGGTCTTATTCTGGGGGAAGGGGTTGGGAAGAGGAGGGGAGAGCTTGGGAATGAAAGAGCAAAGCCTGGAGCTGAAAATTACCCTCCTCTGCTGTGCTAAGAAGGACAGAAAACAGCAAAGTTTGGGGGAGAACAAATGAAATCCAGACAAAAGTTCCTGAAGTAAAGGATGCTTCTGTGCTGTGTCCTTCAGGAGTGCTCAGCTGGAGAACTGAGGAGCAGTCCACATGAAAACCTCCAATCTTTGACTCTACTTAATTAAACTGCTCTTAGAGCAGTATTTGGATGGAGCTCCTTCTCCTCCCTATCGTTCAGTGCAGACAGAGACCCTTTTCCTTTCGGACCTCCTTTTGGAAGCACAGTGGGGAGCTGCTGAACACGGTGCCAGGAGCTCCTTGTGGTTTGTTGCACAATCTCGGTGCAACAAATGCTTTTAGAGTTACGGCACCCATGACACAGCGTTAGTTCACGCTGGTTTGTTTCTTCCAGATGAGACCCCGGGGTCAGCAGAGCACTGAGCAGACCCCGACCCAGGCTGCACAGCCCCCAGGGACACGTCCCTCCTCACCCGCTGGCCCTATGGGGGACATCACCTCTAGCAACCGCCGTGCCACACAAACGCAACCCACACCATTCCACAGGTAAATGATGTGAGTTTGGAAAAAAATTATCCTCTTCAAGTAAAAATATTTGATTTATTCCTGGAAAACAAGACAAAACTGACAACGGATTTCAAACACAATTGCGACTTTGGCCTGATATTGAGAGTGGCAGCCGGCTTTTCTTTCGGGGTTAACAGCAGAATTCAGCCTGACAGCGTGTCAGCAAACTGGAAAAATTCTGTCACAAAACTTCGATTCAGAATGAACCCTCCTTTCATCTGCCAACGGCGACGTGTCAGGAGTCACCGCGCTGAGTGAAAACCACACGGATGACAACTCATCTGTCCAGCGAGAGGGAGTAATAAACTGGGGAGTGCTTATAAACCGTTACAAAAACCAACGCTGAGAAAAGCCAAGGCAGCCTAGGGAACCTGACCAGGGCTCCGAGAAATGTTATCTCGTGCTTTTGAACCAAATAAAAACCTAATGAATAAAAACGGGAAAGCGGCTCCTGTTAGCAGTGCTGTCATCAGAGACACATCCACTCTGCACTCGTAACAACTCATTCTGCTTTGGTGGCCTCGTATAAGGTCTCACGGAACTCTGGAAAATAAACCTTCATAGTATGTGACTGAAGAGATCCCCAGTACAGAGGAGTACCACAGCATGTTTCATGTGTTACCACAACGAGCAGCACCTTTTCCTTGAGAAAACCAGACCTGATGCAGGATGAAATGGCTGGTGGCAAGTCCTGCCTCTCACCTGGGCATAAAACAGCCCACGTGTGAGCACAGGGCTGTGAGATGCACACTGGTGATCATGGCCATGAGAAGCACAAACCCTCTGGCCTGTACAGGACACGGTGGAAGGAAAGGCTCTGCACGGAGCTGACAGCCTTCATCCTTGTCCCCAGAACACAAGGTCCACCGATTCAGTTCCCCAAATTGACTTCTCTACAACTGCCTCATGACCACAAGCCTTCCCCATGCAGAATGGGCTCTGGTCACTCACCTACGTGTGTCAGTAGGCACAGGGAGATGTGCTGTGCCACACAGCCCAACGAGTGCCCAGCTGCACAGCTAATTGCCCAGGCTCGTTTCCATGGCCTTCCTGGTGTAAGATCCACGTATCAGCTGCACGTATGGGGAGAAACACAGCTGATTTCAGCTAAGACAGCTCTCTAGGAGCCACCCCATGGATGATCCCAAATGGGTGATGGAAATAACATATACTCAGTTCAAGATGCTTTTGGATACTTTCTAGTTAGAAGAAAAACAAGCAAGATTTACTCCTCTTCCCCCATTACTAACAGAAAAAGGGACATTCTGGATTTCCTTCTCTGCTGTAGAAGCAACAATATTCAAAAGGTGACTCTTGTATTTATCTCAAAGACGATGGCTGGTAACGCACAACTTTCTCCTTGCACAAACACCTAAACACACCACGTAAGGTCCTCAGAAAGATTTGCAGAAGGACTCTGCTGAAGCTGGCCTAATTTAAGCTGCAGGCAATGATCACAGAGCCCCAGAGCTCACTCAGACAGATTTCCACCCTCAGAAATAAAAACCTCCGAGCAAAGGCGTAGCTAGGGGGGTTAATGAAGGCACAGGAAGGAAACACAGCTTAACCAGAACTGCTGACAAACAGCACCAGCTTCTGCTCCGTTGGAAACAAAGGAAAGCTCAGCAAAAATCCTGACTTTCTGAAGCAGTATAGAACTGCCATAAAGAATGGGGGCAAAAAAGATTAAAATTCACGTCTGTAGCTGTTCCTTCAAACAGCTCAAAAAGCTCACGTCCCAAATGATGAAGACAATGGCTTGTTTAACAGATTCTGGAGCTATGAGGTTATTCTAAAAATCAAAGGCTGAAGTAAACAGATTATTCCCCCCACAAGGAAGGAATGGTGCTCCTTATTTTGTACCTGACTGAGTCCTTGCTCCATCAGAAATGCCACTTGACTTCATTGAGACTATGTGACCAGTCTTAAAACTCAGGCACATTCTCAAATGCTTACACCAACCATGGCCGTATCAAACTGAATGAACTTCTAAGCACAACATTACTGCTGAAATTACATTTTCAGGAGTACAATGCAGTGCAAACTTAATAATGGATGGGGTACAATGAACGTATTAACGTGGCAAGAACCAGGAGGCATTTTAGAGATGCTCTGAAGACAGACCTTCTTGCATCTGCTGACGTCAGTTTTCCATTCTCACTGCAATGTTAACGATAAATCTTTGTGAAACAACGACGAATCAAAGGATCAAAAGTGCTGCAAGTGGTTTTTCCTTTTGTTTTTTTTTTTTTTATGGAAGATGCAAACGACACCAGTGGGAGCTTCAAACCCCCACAGCCAACCAACCAACACCAAGACATCGCAGAAACAGAAAGCAGAAAATGGTTTTCGGGAATCACTGTCAAAGCATCCACATGGAACAGAGAGAGATCAGCAGTGGGGCACCTGAACACCGGGCAGCGAGGAGGAAGGGAACATCCATGCACAGCAACACCCGGGATTTACTGTGCTTTAACTGCAAAATCATAAGACAGGCATCCAAAAGAACTTGACATCTGGCACCAAAAGGGGGAGTGTGTGTCAAGGAAAGATTTGTGTGAAAGACTTATTGCCGGTGCCAACACGCTCTCAATTACACTGCTGATAGCCTTGAGAGCTGGGCGTACAAAGCCCGGCGAAGCGTGGGCTCCTGCGCTGCGGAACAGCTCTCGTGGTGATGGAAAAAAAATATGGGGAACTATACATCCTCAGCTTGTATCATTAACCACGATAATCATTTACTGTACACGGCGTTATTAAATATTCCCCTGGGATAAAAGGAGTAAATATATCGCTTAAAAATTCAGTAGCTGACTGTAAAATTTCATTCCAGATTAAGTGATGAAGAAATGCTGCTGAAAACAAACTATTTATCTTCGGTTCATTCTTGGAATTACACCTTAGGCAGCGTGGGTCCCAAACCAAGAGCGGCAGTGAAGGAGTGCTGCAGCACAGCACCGTGCCCGCAGCGCAGCCAGGTCCCCGTGCCACTGCTCAAACAATGCCCAAAGGAGTTCAGGGTATCAAACACTTCTCTATAGCATTCCATCTCCTGGTATATTTCAAGTACATGTTTCTTTTTGAAACTTCTGTTAAAATCCATTAGGGTAAACGGGAAATTAGAAACCTCAGAGGCTCTCAGCCAGAAAAAAAAAAAGACAGGACTGATTTCTGGGAGAGGACTTGAGACAGATTTGTCATCGTCGAGAAAGCCCCCTCCAAGGGCATGCATCTTCTAATATACACATGCATTTACACTTACTCATCTGCAACCTTGAGAGATTCCAAGTGGCTCTCGTAAGTCAGGACAGCTTAATTTCAGTACAGACGTGTGCACCTATGTATTTGTATAGAGCTATAACAAAGTAATAAATAAGCAGCCCTATTCAACGCCAGAGGTTCCACGGACTTTCTTCAATTAGATTTCATTTCCAGCCAACTTTAACTTACGGTTGGAGCGCTCTGCAAAGTCTATTTTTGCAGTTCACCGTTTCTCCCTTGATTAGGAAATGTACGGACTTGGAAATACTGGAAGCTGGCTGTTGAACAGCATGCAGCTGCAAGGATGAGGAGAGGGGACGCCCAGCTCAGGACCCTGCTGGATCCACGGCAGCACCCCTCTGCTGAGGTCCCTCATCCCAAATCAATTACATTTTGAACTTACATGTGCATCTGCAAGGCATCCATACATCCTCTGCATAGGATCTGTACTTTCAGTAGAATATCTGATCATAAACTAGAATTAACTTGTGTTCAAGTGCTTTCCTGATTAGCTTTACAATAGCTTCCACCAGAGGAAAAAATAAAACACCTCTTGTAAGAGTACAGGCAACCATCTACGGAGTGCTGAGCCTAAGGCTAAATCTACAATGGTCAATGATGCGTGCACAGAGAGGAGCTGGGAGCAGTGTGTCCATGTACAACACCCAGCACTGCCTGCGAGGGTCCGCTTGCCCAGAGCTGCTCCAGCTCAGCTTCACATGGTCCTGAACCCAGAAAGTTCACTACAGACCCCCCCAGCAGAGTATACTTCATGCCACCAGGAGGATTCACGGGGCACAGAAGACAACCCATGAGTGCTCACGTTCTGAGCCATCTGGAGCTGCCTGCCTTGTTTTTCACACTTCTTTCCTAGTCCTAAGGATGGCAAATGGTACTCACAGGAGATGGACGAGGCTGAAAAGCTACAGAGGTGTTCCACTGAGACACAGCACTGCTCAGTGCTCGGGGAAGGCCACCACTGCCTCTCCTCATGGCTCAGCTTCGCACCGCTCCCATTGCTCAGCGCAATACTACGGGAACATGATGGTTCTCTGCTCACACTGCAAAAAAACAAACCTGACCTTGTTCTCAGGGTAACTTCTAGAGATGTTCTGAGACAGCATTCTAAGATTATTTTAAAAATATCAGACATACATTGCAACCAGAGCAATAAACCCACCTGGATGCCTGCCTGTGCAAGCTGGGCTGGGAGCTGCTTTGGAAGGGGGGTCAGACTCGATGATCTCTGGAGGTCCTTTCCAACCCCTACAGTTCTGTGATTCTCCGATTGTGAAACCCTCTAAAAAACAACGGCTCTCATTACCGTTTTCTTCCAGCACTCAATTTCAGCTCCTTTGAAGGAGCTCAGCTCAACAGCACGCAGGGCAGAGGAGCTGGCAGCCCCCACGACCAAAGCAGCAGCAGCAGGCCCTGCTCAGGGTGGGCACGGCTCAGCCCCAGGCCCAGCGCGTGTCCCACCACCCCCCAGAAGCACGGATCTCCGGACAACACAGCACACGTTGACGAAAGCCCTTTAATTACATCACTGCTGAAAGGAAATCATTGATCAGTGGCATTGTGGGAGAACCACCACCCCCCAAGGCAGATGAAAGCAGCTCCCTGTTTGGGACCGTGCCTCCATCAGCGCCCACGGACACTGCGCTCACACTGCTGCTCCCCTCCCTGGCAGGTGTCACGCTCTGAGCGTGGGTTTTGATTGCTCTAATTAAATGTAATATCACCAACAGATCTTCATATTGATCCCTAAAACCCCTCTTCTAAACAGAGAATTAAAAGCTCTGGAGGAGGGACTTGGAGGCTAACAGGTAGTTCCAAGGTTTTTCATCTTGCATCAGCTTTCTGTGCTCTATTTCTTAAACATGCTATTGATTTCTTACTGCTGCAAGCACTAAAATGTAATATTTTTCTTCATTAGAGTAATGCTACCTGCTGTTACCAGCTAAATAAAATAATCACGAACAGCAACACTTTTTTTTTTTATAACTGAATCCAACAAAATTCAGCCTGAATAAATGGCGACGTTTGGCTTTAATTGTTTTAGACCTACTTTAATACAAACTTAAGAACCACACGACATTTCTCTGACAAAGTTTTTCTTCCAGCAGCAGCAGACTACAGCACTCGAGCAGGAATACGAGCATGCCGCATCAGCTCCCACCCATAAAGGCAGGCTGGGATAAAGGGAGAAACCCCAACACGGTGCTGACGAGATGAGGTTGGTTTGGTTCTGTGTTTTTTTTTTTCTTACAGCCCTGTCTGGATGTTTGCTATTACCAGGATCAATTACCCATTAATCAAATCATAAATGACTATATAATCCCCAACTTTGTCTTTTAAAAACTCATTTAGCGTTATCACTTCTCTCTGGCAGAAATACGCGGTGCTAATAGGCACGCTCTCCCCGCGCTACATCTCTCCTTATTCATTTCCTATTCCCTCAGGTGGTTCTCGTTGCTAATGCCCAAATGGCATCAACCTGTTGTTTAGCACAGCCATGAAAAGGCGAGCCTGCTGGCTAATTTACCAAGGGATTAAAGCCCTGCAACCACTTCAATCTGTTACTTTGTCTCGGTGTAAAAGCCCTGCCCGTGACAGCCAGGCTCCCAGCGAAGGGGAAAATCTCATTTTGAGAAAGAGAAATTCAAAGTGGGAGACGTTGAAAGCGATGCCTGTACATGCCAAATACAGCAGAACACAGCAAAAAAACAGGGAAAGCACGGGGAAACGGTGAGCGTCCTGATGCTGCTGCAGGAGTGCTGTGCCTCAATGCACTGCTGCTTCAGTCGGTGACAAAACCCAAAGCAACGATAACATACACAACAGCAGCAGCTGGCACTGAAAATCCTGCACAATTCCTCTTGTTTTACCTCTTTTTCCTGTTAGATATTCAGCTCGGTATCGATCGGCGAGCACACTGCGCTCACAAAGCAGAGCTGCTAACACCCAGCTCCACACAGCACCCGGGTGGTGGACCACAGCACTGACACACACGGCTGGTAGGGTAATAAATGAGTAATGCTGCCAGCCCTGGGAGCCTCAGTGCCTCTGACAGGAGGCACATCCATCCATCCATCCACCCATCCATCCTTCCATCTGCCCGTCCCCACAGCAGCACCTCAGCTTCACAAGGGCGCAAAAGCCGACAGCCCAGGTCAGGATCCAGCCTGCACCCACCTCAAGTCTCTACAGCCTTCTCCCTCTGTCCCTCACAAGTGCAATAAACACGGCTCTCATATTTTAACACTTCAAAAAGCGGGAGCAATGATTCATACCTATCCCATAATTAAAATTTTACAGCAAATAGACACAGCCATCACTCATCCAGGCTGGTACGTCCAAAAAACAAGAAAGTTCAATTTATAAACCCATGCAGTGCTGTATGATCTTTCCAGGGAGCTATTGAGCTGGGGAAAGCTGTCTTTTTGGTTTGTTTTTTTTTGTTTTGTTTTTAATTCAGATGCGGTGTAGCTTATGAATTTGTCTGCAGCATCACAGCAGCTCTGTACAGTGACTGATGTTTAAATTAGAAAAGAAATATTATCCTCTTATTCCAGTGCGGTGCTGCTGGTGTTGGAGGTACCCCCAGCATTTCCCAGTGCCCGGACTAAAGACTTCCTGAAATTATAAAGAGACAGAGAAAAAAAAGATGAACCGCAGCACCGGGGGTTGAGAGAAAACAGAAGGAATCAGCGCTCCCAACACGTGCGTATTCAGGAGCATTTAACCTGAGGACACGATACTCTGGCTCCAGTTTCAGTCTATTTTCTTACAGTGAGGAGATGGAACTCTCCAGCAGACGATGACAACACGGAAGGTGTTGCACGTGTACACACCGACACTCTTGTGAGCACCCTGCTCTTTGTGAGCTGCAGGATCCACCCCAGAACAGCACTCAACTCCATTCTGCACGGAGCCCTGAGTCACAGTAACCCGACTTCAGGCAGAGCCAGGATGTATTTTAAATAACTGAATGTGTTCTAGGACAAGCTCTTAACAGAACCTTGTTCCAGACCTCACAACCGTCCCTCTGCTGCTCACGCTACTGACAGTAACTCGCCGTGAATAGTCAGGGATCCTGGCAGCTCCCAGCAGGTGGCTGCCAACATTCGAGCTTCTGACACTTACCTAAGACGAAAAAAAGCACTTTGTGACTTTGCAAGGGAATGCTGGAGCAAGTTTTCCACTAAAAATTCCTACTTGGAAAAAAAAAATCCTGTGTTTCACCAAAAAAAAAAAAAAAAAAGAAAAAAAAAAAAAGAAATAAAAAGCTCAGCGTTAGGCTCGCTGCTTCAACAAACTGTTATTACATGCTTCACCAGTCCATTAAAGAAAGTAATTTAATCAGTTTGTATTTTCTCAGGAAAATCTCATTCAGAGAAATTTTATTGCCAGCTATCTAAATAGTAAATACTTATTATCCTCTCAAAATGAGTTTTTGCTTGCCAAGGGCAAACCCATCGCTGTTATTGTAGTGCTCTGTCAGAGAAACAAGAAGTTAAAAAGGTTATAAAGATACCATTAACGTCACGGGACTGTCTTGTCAGGACTCAGAAGTGCTTAGTAATTGAGGGCTTTATTCAAAGTGTATTAGCACCCATACAAACGGCACAGCTAATATGACGCTTTAGGCTTTATTTTGTTGCAGCCCCGCATAATCACCTACAAACAGCTGAACACTGTGCATTTATCTGCTGGAGAGCACGGCTCGTTTCATCATCTGGTGGTAGGCTGAGCCCTGGAACAAAACGCCCACGATGTGAGGGCGGCCTGGATGGCAACGGGCTGCGGTCAGAACACGCGTCCCAGAACTAACGGTGCTGGAAATAAGCCCACTTGGTAAGCTTAATAAGCTTTAAAAACTACAGGCATGCTGCAGCAGAAACCTGAAGGTGCCCACTGCTGGGGGGGATCACTCAGGGCCACCTGAGCATCGCCCAGGCTGAAGTCCTCGCTGCCAGGAGCAGCAGGAAAGCCAGCACCTCCCATCCCTGCCACGCTCTAACAGCTGGAGCACACCACCAGAGCATCTCCTCGTGCTTCAGCCCTGCTGCCTGCCCCTCACAACTGACACCTGAGACACCACCAGGTACTGAGGGTACTGCCAAAGCAGCACGGAGCGTTCTCAGCCTCACATCTGTGTTTCCTCCAGTAACAGAGGTCTCTACGTTATAACCCAAGCAGGTTTCACACCACCAGTTTTGGAACTCATGATGGATTCTGACAGCTAAAGGCAGTACCCCACAACAGGCAGGCAGGAAAAGGGAGACGGAAAGTGGAAGCACACAGGGAGTAAGCAATGGCTGTGGTGAAATATATGCATCATGGAAAATAATTGGAACAACACCCACACGTATTAACTGCACTTCCCATAATATAGTTCAGGATGAACAGCTTAATATATTGAAGGATGATGACAGCATGACATCCCTTTAGGATTATTTGACTGTTGGAACCTGGCTAGTGCAACGTCACAGCTCTGACTTGTTTGGGCTAAAGCACTACATGCATAAGCGTGCTCCAATTGATTTTCCTGCATGTGGTTTGTTGCTCTGCTTTGAGGAGGCAGGGAAATTACTCATGCACAGCTACTTCTGAAGACAGGAATTCGCAAGACCAAGAAGCAGCCCCTGCACCAAGAACTCCCTTCTTGCTTTGTCCCAATGCATTTACCCTCAAGTTTCCTCAAGCTGCTGAACTATGAAAGAGTGAGTGCTCCACTCAGCTGTGTTTCAAAACATTTTCTTTCCTCACTGAGGTAATCAATACAAGTGACAGAGCAAAGGGCACAAGTTTTCCTTCTCGCCATTTAACAAAGACACCACTCTGCCCTTTCCCATGCATCACGGTGCGATTCTTCATTAAGCTTGTGGCAACACAGCCGAAATAATTGTCTGCAAATTTAATTCAGTAGGAACTCGCCTTGCTTTTGCATATTGATTCACAGTTGGAAGAGTGTAAAACGAAAGCTGAGCTTTTCCTTTCACCAAGGGCCACAGAACTGTGTGTGTGTGTACGTTTGTGTCAGCACACCATTGGAGTGAAGAACAAACACCAGCGTCACCATCCCTGTCATTATGTTGCTGTTGCTGTTTATTTACTCTACTTTTAGGTTTCAGCTGTTCTTAGAAAGCGTCCTGAGCAATGCTTTAATTCACTTCCCACTTGCTCTCTCCTTTTCACACTCTTTGGTGTGGGATCAAAAGGAGATGGCTGGTGCCTGCTCAGGTCTCTCTAAGCAGCTTAATGCCAGGCAAGCAATTAGGACTTTTAAATGCTATGGGCAAATACAGCTCTGGGCAGTCGGTGTAAGTTGATTCGTCGTATATTTGGGTGATTTTCTTTTGGCTAAACTCTCTAAACGCACTTTTCAATAGTTACTATGCAAAGCTCTCAGAGGGGACTACGCAGCTTTGAGCTACGAGGTACTTCATGTGAGGGAAAATACTCCTTTGTCTTTAGATAAAGTTATTAATACATATAACATACTTCCTGAAGTAGCTGAGAGATTGCTATTTGAAACAAAGCCTTTTTTTTTTTTTATCGTAGAGGCTTAAAATTTACTTTTTAGGAACATTCTTGTTCTCAATATTACGATGAGCCTTTCCAAACAGCCAGAGCAACCCAACATCCACAAACACATTCATATTTCATAAACCAAAACCATGAACAAATGGAAATCAGTAAAGCCTATATATATATATATATTTTTTTTTTTTTCACAGGAATTGTTACTTCCAGTCTCAGGCATCAGAATATGAGCCACACAGCAGCACGTATAAAGCAACGGGCAGCCATCCCCATGGAAAGCCAGCCAGCACAGCACTACCAGGGACAAACCGTCTTCGAAACACAGCCAGTACAGCACGTAAAGATTTATTCAGTCAACACCTTATAATGATCTCTAAATCTAATGGGACACAAACGCGTTTCATCGCTGATGAAAATCTTCAGCGATTGCTAAAATGAAAATCCAAAAATTATTACAATCGAGTAGTTTGGCTTGCAGCACGCATTAATCAGAAGTCATAATAAATCCACATGCTCCTTCAGACAGCACATTAGTCAAACAGTTTTGTATGATAACGACATTGACTAATGGGCTCGGAGTTAGAAGGGTCAATCATAAACTCATCAAATGCTTCATTTAATTTCTTAATTTGGACAAACACAATTTGTTTATGGGAAAGATATCAGGTGTTCTTGAATGAATAATGGCTATGAAACCAAACTCCATTAATCAGCTCTTGATTACAAATGACTCAGAGATTGTTTGTTCTAATTTCATTCATTTGGGTCAACAAAGAAAACACGAGCAAACGAAAGCACTTGGAAAAAGTGGCACCCTTATTACTCTGTATTTAATAAAGCCGTGATAGATATTCTTTCAATAACTGTAAAACAAGGATTTTATTACCCACATTAAATACCGTTCTTGGTTCGAGTGAAAGAATTAATGTAGATGAGCTATAGGAAGATCACGGAGGGACGAAGGAAGACCTTCAGGTGCTGGACAACTGCACTTCTGCACGGGGAACAACCCGTCTGTTCTTTAGGCCTTTCTGACGGGATGAGCGTGGAAAGCAAAGGAAACAGCAGCTCTGAGTTCCACTGCCTGTGAAATGCCTCACGACAACAAACACCTTCAACAAACAGGCACACGAGCACAGAGAGCCGAGCTGACACCCAGCTACCCACGTCTACCGAGATTCACAAATTCCTGAGGTATTTCCAGGGTTTTAGGATTTCTAAACCCCACCTGTATTTCTGCAAGACACCATTAGTCAAGAACGATTCTGCATTACTGGAACGAGGCCTTCAGCGTCCCCTCACAACACACACCGACAGCGAAAGGCACACTGAGCACTGCCGATCCTCTCTTTGGACACCACCAAATGCTCTCCGGTTTTGTCTGCACAACATCTTAAACTGAAGGGTGGGAAATGCACAGCAATTTCCAGGGTGCGAGTCCTGGCACGACGCACCTTAGGGCACATGCTCTGGCCAACACGTTAATGACCACAGACCAAAGGCGGTCCCCTCCGTGGAGACGATGGTGCAGCAGCACAACGAGCAATGGACACTGTGCTGTCTGTATGAAGATATAACATCTCCCACAAGGCATTTTTAAACAGCCATCCCTGCACCACCACATATGGTTTCTGCAGCCAAAGCAGCGCATAATTAAATTACCGGGCAAAGTTGCTAGAAATGAATTGATATAAAACTTAAGCTAACTGAAAAATTGTCTTTGACTTTAGATCAATAGCAGGACTGCAAGATTCATCTGCACATAATTAGCACACATATTTGCATCAAAATCATGTATACCATATGCTACAACGTTGTTACTGCAAACCTATTAGTTGTAACGTGGGCCTGAGATGCTTGGGTTCCTCAGCAGCACAAGGAACAGCTCTCAGATAAAAACTAACCAAGCAACAGGAATGCTAACAGCTTTAGGTTTATTTCTCAAGGCACTAAACATTTGCTAGCTAATAAACCTACTGTACATTCACCTCCAGGTTCTGGCTCACATTTTGATGTCCAGATTTACGTACGAAGAGGCAGCGATACTCCACTTGGGCTTTTTTTTAGGGTACAATTTAGCAACTAGTCCTGGGCTTCTCACACCAGAAACAACACACATTAAAACTATGCTACAAAAATGGCTCAAAACAAAGCATTCTTCTTTTTATATATGTCTCATAAGAGCCCAAAATAAGTTCACAAAGCGACACAGCATTACAGCTTCCAGAAGTGCATTACTTTTTTTCAGATATTTTACTCTCTACTCAAAGTTGTTTAATTAAAACACCATATTTTTTCAGCAATCACGAGAAAGAAGTTGAAGAAATTACTGATTAAATAACTGTTTGCTCACCAGTGACACAAAACAGCTGCACATCAAAACCACACACTCCGTAAGGACAAGACCATTAATATGATTTAAAAATAATTACTTGGATTAATGACTCTTAATTATATAGCTGTAGCTTCGCATGCAGAAAGTATTTATTTTTTTTTTAGCACCCTAATGAGATTATGTAGCTTTGCCAACAAATTAGGAGCAAGTAATGTATGAATAAACGTATTTAATGTCCAGCTGTATAAGCATCGCGCCTGGCTGCAAAGCTCACCGCTGTGCTCTGACCAGGTGAGCTCGAGAACTGCGTGCACCTTGATGGAACACCTCCCATCCTCACAGAGCACACACTGTACAAATCAGCTATGGCTATTTTATTCTAACATACATTTTCCTTTCGGTGCTGCTTTGTGTTGTCTTTATTATCATTTCACTACATTCATTTGTAATTATTAAATGCAGAACTGGCTTGGTTTCAAACGCAGAGGACTGTCTGTGTCAAAGTGCACCAACACAGCTCTTCACTGATGAGGCTCTCATGCTGGAAAATGAGTGCTTTCGATTTTATTTCAAACTACCAACAGCCCTTCAGTTTTTCTACTGCTCTGAGACTGACACAAGAGCACACCCGGAATCTGAGCTGAACTATTCTGACAAAGACTCTACAATAATAAACTGAATAAACTGAACAGTATCTATTGGTAGGGACGAGTGCTACGTGTCTACATTTCAGTGCGTCCTACAACACAAGCATCAATCACACTATGGCTGATTAATAGCGTCGTGTCCTGCACAGTGGCACATCAGTGCAGTGACCCAAAGCACAGCAACCCACCACCTGGCCCCAGCAGTTCGGGGCAACGGAATTCACCCAAGGAACCCCACGAGTCGGTTTCCTCCAGAGAACTCCTTCTGCTGATGTCAACCTGACGAGGTTTTATGACTTTTGTGATTGGTATTCCACATCAGAACATCACGCAGTGTACTCAGCCTTGCTCCGTGACACAACCAAATGAGTGTGGAGGTCCAGAAACCTGCTGACCGAGTAGGATCCAGCAGCTGGCCTAGGGACCGGCTTCACTGCCTAATGCGATACTGTCCTGTTACCTACAAACACTGCAACCAAACCTCAGTCACAACGTGAAGAAAGGCCACGAAGAGGGCATCAAAACGATAAAGGCATTAAGAAAGAAAAGACATCACTGACAATTTGCGGGGCTATAAGCAATTAACGCCAGTAGCTGAAACCACAGCAGCAATGGGAACAAGAGCTCCTCCTCCGATTTTCACCTGAGAACACCTTCAAGAAAAGGTCCTTAGCACCTCAAGCCAACAGTTGTGATGTACAGAACTATAGTTCAATGGGACATCTTTGCTCACAGAATTGAGATTTTCATACAAACAGAAGTGTGTCAGTGACGTAGCTTAAAACAACTGTTGGATACTAACAGAAATTAGGAGTCGATATCAAGTTGGACTGAGCACATTCACATAGAAACTACATTAATAAATCTATTTGTCAATTTTCAGCCACTTTTAAAATCATTAGAACTTTGATTTCTGGATAAAAGAGTATTTTATAAGGTATTTTTAGGTTTCTGTGGCAGAGATAAGACATTTTATGTCCTACTTCATCCTTTGCTTATATAAACCAACACACGTTATCCATCTTTCTGAACCCATCTGGTTAAATACGAATTCAAAAATCAAAAGTTATATTATAATAATAGCAAACCCAACACAATAAATCCATGAGCATTTTATAAGTGCAGCATTCAAAGCTAAGTACCAATAACATGAAAGTTTTCGTACTTGTTGCCACCTGCCTCCCTTACTGCTTTGCATAGCTGGCAAGGAGCAAAATAGAGGCCATCCTCTTTAACTAAACAGTTTTTATTAAAGTAAAAGAAAAGCAAGAATCTATGAAGTAGCAAGTGATCCTATTAGTTCCACCAGACTAAAATCATACAGTCTACGTATGTGGTCCTTTCAGCCACATCTGTTATGAGCCATTATGATACCAGAAAGTAGAGAATATCGGACTATATACTTATCAGGCACCGGGAGTACAAATGAGGATTTTTCCCTCTCATAAAATGCATTAGAACAGGGAGATAAAGAAATGCAGCATTATAAAACACTTGCATTCTTGCACGGCCTAAAGACTAAGTACTTCTGTTCCATTATTTTCTCTGTAAGGAATACGTAAAATGTAATAAAGATGCGCGTTACAAAATTAAAAGGTGCAATCTGATAGCGTAATTCGAAGATAATGAGTAAAATAGCTGATACCCAGAATCGTCTGCCAAACAGAGCTGATAAACGGCCAACGCTTATTTCTATTCATTAATTTCCACCGCATATTGCTAATGTCACGTCAGCGCCTCGCTCCCCCAGCTTCCTTTAAATAAACTCGATCAGGAATTCCTCGCACAAAAACGCCCTATTCTTGAATGCTCTTTCAGCCACAGATTGAAATGCAGATTCCAAAAATAGATCAGTCGCTTATTTCAACTCTGGACCTTTGAAAATCCAGATCAATTGCCTTTTGTCACCGTCTCTATAAGAAACGTCTACTCGGACAGTTTTTCAGGCTGCTCCAGTAAGAGCATTAAGATCGCTAGTCCGCGAGGCCCACGCGCTACTTCCTAGCAATACATTTCCATTTTGGAATATTTGTCCATGTTTTGATCTTAATGAGAAAGCACCGATGCCACACAGCGATTCACGGCACAGATCAACCGCCGTCAAAGTTCGGAGGTGTCCCGTTACGCTTATCAGTTTTGAGGAAGCGGGATTCAGCGCGTGGGAAAACTTCTTTTCTTATAATTTGCGATATGCACGAGCAGTGCTTAATAGCAAAGCAGGCTCAAATCTCCTGTGCTTCCCCTGCTCCTCGGTAATGAAGGCTGGGAAAGGAATCACAGACACCCAAGTGGTTTGGCAACTGTAAGTGACAGAAGCTCTGCTAAATCCTCTGTTTACACTGGGGATTAGTGGGAGATTGTGCGGCGCAAAGCGAGCTGGCCATGGTCAAGGGAACCTGCTCCCTGTCAGCCCGGGGGCACCCGCACAAAGCCCGGTCCTGGTAGGAAGTGACCCATAAACGTATTCCCGCGAAGGATTTGCACAAAGCCAGGCTGCCTCATAGAAACTCCATATGACCATTAACTGGCCTGCAAGGCCTGCCAGGAGGCCTAATTACAGGCCTACAGAGCCCAATAACAAAAGCTGAAGAGCTTTAGCCTAGGGATGATCTGCTTTATACTGACTTGAGAGAGTCCATATAGAGCCACAAAAAGAAAGAGGTTTAGCTTTAAAATTCTCCCAAGAGACAAAGCATTGTAGCTAAGTCTGGAAGGCCCACATGCAACATACTTCAGATAGGCTTAAACATCCCACCCTCCCAAAATTAACATTCAACTATTGCCTGCTTAACATCTGCTCGAACATGGCGAGTTGCTGCGGTACTGTCAGAGCGCACTAAAAAGGCCTCCCTGTGTCTAAATATTAAGGAGGATAACGGAATAAAGCCACGCGGATACAAACGTGCAGCTGAGACCCACGACAGTTGTTATAAATCGAAATCCAGTTACCCTAAAAATCAGAGGGGAGTGCTTCAGCGTCTTCGAATGTTGCGCTCCTTAATGAGAACACAGATACTGAAATTAATCTGTGCTAACAAAGAAAAGCACTATTTAACAAAGCGTGCAGCAAGGTCACCGCCGCAAACAAAGGGTGGAGGCAAAGCTTCTGGGCACCAACGGTGCCAATGACCACCTCCCCCACTGCCCCTCACCAGGTGAACGCACCATGCTTTCCCAGCCTTCCTGGAGGGACCAGAAGCCATCAGAGAAGCAGCAAAAATCCCAAACCATTGAAAAGAGGCTGGTTTGCTATTGGCTTTCTTCAGAGAAATCGGCCGATAAATCCCAAAGCAATAGCGAAGACCACAAAAGCAGCTTTTCCCAAGATACCTAACACATGCAAACCCCAACAGGGCTTTCCATTTGGAAAAACACCTCTGAAGTGTGTCCTGTCTACCTGGCATGAACACAGGCTGAGCTGCTGCACATGCTTAGCACACAGTGTGCAACCAGCTCATGGACCAAACCCTCGTGTGCTTGGAGAGGAGCTGGGAGCTCCCACTTGCATATTTGAAGAAAACATCCTGGGAAGTTCTGAACTCAGGCAAAGCAATAGCCGATCACACACACTTGCTCCTATGCCCAAGTTGAAGAAAATGCACCAAAACAGTTTTCCCTGATTTTTCCATGTGCTCTGGGCATTGAGAGATGCCCCAGAGAAAACAGTAACAGAAAAAGGGCTGTACCTGAGCAAACTTAAGCAGTGCTACTAGCAGTTTCCTTCCTCAGACCACAAGTCCAACAGAGCTGTAGCCTGGCTTCTCCAGCAGCATGCAGTGGACATGTCCCAGTCTTTCCTTTCCTGATACTACAGGAACACTACACATTACATAGTGGCACTGATAAAGGATATGTTGGAATTCAGGCTACTCTATGGGTTAAGCACAAGGTAAATCTAGACTGCAAAATAATTTCATTCAAAATTTCAGGGCTATGGTAAAGAGCAGATCATCAACTTAAATAGTGGTAGGACAGGAGATGCTGTAAGCAAAGGCCAAAACTCATCTCAGTTTGAATTTAAACTTTGTTTGCTCTTACAACAAACACTGACATTTTATAGACAAACAAGCTTCTATTTATGCACATTGATACTTCATATACTTTGTAACCTTATATAACCAATGCATTATTTGCTGTACCAGTGTTATGTTCATCCAAAGTATTTCCAACATATTAAGAACCAAAAATTTGCTCAGTAAAGCAGAATAAGTTTTCTTTTGGGTAAATTCCTTTGAAGAACAGAACGATATGGAAACATTCAGAAGGAAACGGGCAAATAATTTTCTGTACAAATTCTGTAACAATTCCAGTGCTCCTCTTAAACCCATTTAATTTAACTGACTGAGCACAGGACTGGGAAAAGGGATGGGGATGGCCTCAGAGGATTCCCAACACCTACATAAAAACAGGAAACATTTTCCTGTATTTTGTATAAGAGAAATAGATTAACTCTCCTGAATCACTCATTAACAGCTGCAGCTTCCATCTCAGTCTCTGACTTCAACTGTCAATACTTAAATTAAAAAACACCATTGGTTTGTCATACATTTCCGGAAAGTTCTGGGACAGTGATATACAACTCACGGGTATGTTCTGTGCACCTCCCAGGTGTTAAATTAGAAAATGAGGTGTGACAGATGTGAGTAGTATAAACAAATTTGCTTTTTTAGGCTGGTGCTGTCACATCCACTTTGTCGTTATATGCTTCAAAGATTTATTAAAAGTTATGGAGAACAATGAATGCATTGGGAACTATACGGCATAAAAGGGTAAAGGCATTCCTGGGGAAAAGTCCAGGAGTGTGAGAGATAGGGAATCCTTAAAACAGAAGGGTTCAGGAACGGGAAAATACAAAGGCTGCTGGTGGAAACTGCTGCTTTTAAGTTAATATATATACTAGCGGCGAAGGATGAACTCCAGACAAATATATTTATTACAATGCATTTGAAATGTTGAATTTTTTTCCTTTTGAGTGAAAATTTGACATTTTTAGTGGGAAACATAAAATAGGAAACAACGACACAGAGATTAATTAAGGTTACAAACTTCAGCACAGAGGAACGTTTCAGAGAGTTAAATACTTCTGCTGCCACTTCAAATAAATCAACTCAAGTATTTTCCTGCACTAATTCAGCTCAGTGCTAAAAAATGAAGGAACAAAACCACATTGTTGAGAATCCAGAATAGTTTCAGCAGCAGCAAGAGGCTGTACCTGGGAAGATGACATAACATACTTCCTCTATTTCTCTAGAGAAATTTAGCCAATGCCAGCGATGATGAACACCAGTTTCAGCTTAACCAGAAACCAAAGTGAGCGATGGAGAAAGGGACTTGACATGTGCCCAACAGAAAACAATACAATTACTCTACTGATAGGCTTCATTTTTCTGGTATTATATAAGAGAAATACGTAGTTGAAGAATGCAGCGTGACTTACCCGCCGCCTCCAGAACCAGCTGCAATCTAGCCTTGGCCTGTTCGGCTGGAGTCTGCAAAGAGAGGGTTCATCAGTGTTCACAGGTGCTTGCACATTTGACACGCATGGCCCACCAGCAGCTCGCTGTGTCCCCCAGCACACCCGCCATCCCAAGAGGCTCCAAGGGGAAGCCACCCTCAGTGAGAAGCTCAGGGTTGAACAGAAACTCCAATGGAAAGCACTGTGTCAGCTCAGCAGCCCAGCTCCAGCTCCCTGCCAGGCCTGTGCCGCGCTGACCCCGTTACACACGGCTACCCAGAGGAGCTCCCAACTGACTCTTAACGTGATTAATATGGCAAGTTTTTCACACTTGCTCTGTTATCTGTTTTGATGTCTTCCTTTCCTCAAGGTATTTCTCCGCGCGTTGGGCTGCGGAGCGCGTTGTTGGCTGTGTACCCACTATGCTAATGACTCCAAGTGATGTTTCACTGTGTCCAATGTGCTTGCCATCCCTCTCATTTTGAAGCCACTCAAACGTTTTCACAGTTAAATCTACACACAAACCACATTTGTCACGCAGTTCAGAAGTCGATTATTTCTGTAAGCATCTCACAAGTTTGGGAGGTTTCTGCTCAGCACTAAAAACAAGACATGCAGGAACTCTTGGTGTTGTAGTTCAGCTCCTGCAGGCAGATATTGCTATCCCAACTGCTAAGCAGTAACACTGCACCTTCCACTTTCACCTCACTCGCCACGCAAGCACTCATCATGGCCCTGTCCCAGCTGGTCATGCTACACCAGCTTCACCCCAAGTCTCTTTCAACCAAAGATACCACAGATTTTTTTGTCGGTATGACTGTAGGGAGTGTCAAAAGCAAGATAATGCCACTAACTTGTCCCCATGTCCACGTAGCTATCTGCCAGCTGTCAGCAAAATACAAGGATGTCCTGTTTTGGCCTTGGAGCTGCACTGCAGACGTGAGAAACACACAGTACCTCCTCGCTGACTTGTTCCTCTTTGCTGTATGCCTACTGCATGACATCCCTAGAGCTTTCATGAACCGTTTGTTTGACTTAAAGTCAAACTGTCCTAAAATCAGCACCTGAGAACTTATGGTTTGACGCTTATGGTTTAAAAAATAAATAAAACCAATCGACCAACCAACCCCCACCCTACAGGTTCCCAGCCAGTAGCAGCTGCAGGGAGCAGGTGATGTGCTCAATGGGCAGGGCAACTACAGGCAAACCTCTGGTGAAACGTTTTGTAGGGAGGAGGTAGGATATCAAATTTGTTTAACAGAAACAGTCAAGTTCATAATCTGTAAGATTTTTGCACTTGCCAATAAAACCACAGTTTCCTACAGGCACACAACTGCCCTCTGTTTGTGTACTGAGAACAGAAAAGATCCCCAAAACTTTGTAAGCTCGTTCATTCCTTCCAGCTGAAACATCTCAGCATTATGACAAGGTCGGTGCCCAGGTTTCCTCCTGCAGATGAGTCAAGGCCTCGTGGCTAATCACCATCACAGCAGGGGCAATAAAGGACAACCCTGCTCGTACTTTGAGAACAATACTGCTGCAAGCACACGCTGCACTTTAAAATAGAACACCAATTGTAGCTGTGTTAAATATAGGTCTCCTCAGCAAGATGTCATTTCCCTAGCTTTAAGTTTCTCTGTCCACACAATTGTACTCAGTAAAATCCCAGTTTAAAAACCAACCCCAGCACAATACCCAAAGGACTCAGCAAATAAGCACCAGCTAATAATCTCATATACGATTTTGGAAGGTGAGCACATATCCATCCTTCTGTTTCTGTTTCCCATGAGGGGTGTGTTTCAGCACCAGAGGGTGGCATGCAGGCTCTAGTTCACTGCTTGCAAGAATGCACAGCTAATGGTGGTGAGTGTGCTGTGCTTTGTAGCTGAGAAACTGTTCTATCAAACAGAGGTATTGTGTTCTTTGTATCCGTTGTAGATTCCATGGAAATAAATAGGAGGCATTACTTTCAGAGCAACCTACCCATCTCAGCAAGGAGAGAGCAGCAAAGAAGCCTAACCCTAACCCACACCTCTCTGTTAAATGGAGCTTCAAAGTATGGGATGTATTTGTTTAGTACAGGAATGCTTGCATTCCCTTTGAGTTATTCATTGGGATATTTGGAGAAAAAAAACCAAACTAATAATTGCCAAAGAAGGAGAAGATAAAGAACTGATCTGCACTACAGAATGCCACACAGTGGTGTTCAACTCCGACATTTTCAGACAGTACTGATGCTGTTCACTGAGCAAACAGGAGAGATGTTCCGCAGCCTGCTCCTGGACCCAGAATCATCTTTCTGCTAAACATGATGGAGAAACCAGGATTTGTTCTTCTAACTGCCCAGCTGATGCACTGGCTGCATGAAAACACCCAGCAGCTAATGCTTAATTTCTGTGAGACTGACACGGCAAGCTGACACTCGTGCTGTTACGTAGGACAGAACCGGAGAAGAAAATTTCCTATATTATATATATATACATACATACATACACACACACACACACACACACATACATATAGGAACAGCCTTCCTGTTGTAAAGACTTTGCTGTTTGGGTTCCTCATTTGTCTGTTTGTGCCTTAGGTAAGGAACAGAAAACACCGTAAGCTCAACAAACAGAATGTTTACAGACCTCTCACCAATACACAGCAGTTACCAAAACGTGCCGTTACAGTCCTGAGATAGAACGAAGCATAACAAAGATCTTTGATAACTGTGTAGGTCTGACAACGCCTAAATATGATGCACATGAATTCAAAGTGGGGAAAAAGAACTGTGTAAAGCGTGGAATAACAATATCTGTTCATCAAACACACTGGCGCATCCATACAGGAAAAAGGAAGCAAAAAGCAAGAAGGCGGTATAAGCAACATGCTAACCATGAAAGGGCAATCATTATCCAGGACAAGAAAGGGAAGAGAAGCCAGAAAGCCATTCTGCCCTTTAATGCATGCAAAGGTCTCGAGAAGAATGCGACTAACGATGAAGTGAAAAGCAGAGCTTAACTAGCAAGAATTGCCCACACACAGGCAGTGCTCTGCTGGGAGCTGTGGTCAGGGCCAGGGCTGCTACCTGCACCCGGGCATGGCAAGGCTGGGACACCAAGCCATCCAGGTCACCCCATTCATTCCTGCTACCCTGGGGCTGCAGACTTATCCACACTGGGACAGCAAGGCAATGGGAGGGAATGACACAGCCCAACTGTTACAGTTGGGAGCCCTTCAGAGAGGAAAGGCAAAACGCTGGCACAGCCATAAAGTCACAGCTCAAAAGCTGCTGAGCAACTGAATGGAGTATTAGAATTTACTGTTACAGAATGTTTTGCCTATGCGCTTTTTGTCCAACAGAATTGTCATTAAAAACCGAGATCAAAGGAGGAAGCATGTTATACTGTCCCTAACCATAATGGAAGCTTTGACACTCGCCGTATCTCGAGAGCGTAGGATTCAGAAAATCCCTTTCCATCAGAAAGGGATTCCATCAGGACAGAAATGGTCATTAAAACGTTTGGATTCATTAACTTTAATCACAGCTTCACTCTATGCGCTGCCTTAACCAGGCTTCTCCTCAGAGAGACACCCAGGAACCTCAGAGCACCGCCAACACAGCGTGGTCAGGAAACAACTGCTGCTCACCTCAGGATGTTGGCAAAGCAGAGTCTCAGGCGTGGGTCACAATGGCTCACTGGAACCGAGTGAAAGGCACGAGC